>CM032060.1:3904165-4486827 GCA_018831715.1 Matsumurasca onukii
ATTCTATCAGAGGCGGTACCTCAAATAAAACTTTAAAACTTCACAACGGAAAGTTTACGTAATGAAAGGTTGGACATTTCATCTTACTAGCTTTGATGATAGCTGCCACAGAGTTCTTCATTATTGACTTGTTGCAAGTTATAACCTACTAATAATAAAATATAATTACTTACCCAACGATTTATTAGCAACAAGATACATAAAGCAAGACTCTCGTAGAGATTAGAGGCAGGTTTATTTTTTTTGTTTTGTATGTCCAGTGCCATCCAATTTGTTAATAAAGTGTTGTTTTCTCTTAAACAGTCTAAGGCATCAGCAGTCGCAGGCCACTCAATTGTTTGTTTTGATCTCTGCAGTTTGACCATGCTACCTTGATCTAGATTAAGATTGATCAGATTATAACCCAGCATTATCTTGTTGTAATCTGAGAGGGACCTAACTTAAATTGTTTCCACTGGCTGAAAATCTCACTAAAAGTTACTGAATGTGAGCTTTTGTTGTTCCAGACTGCGGTGTAAAGTGGGGCAACACAATCTAGTCGTAGCGTCGTACGATATCGTCCGCAAAGATATCGACTTCTTCTCCAGTATTCAGTGGAACTACTGCATCCTCGATGAAGGCCACGTTATCAAAAACGGCAAAACAAAGGTGAGGCTAAGTCTCAGTTTGTAAATATAAAGTAATCTTTTTATCAAAATATTTGTTGCTTCAAAATAGTACAAAACTCAAAATGTGTTAATTTATTTTGTTTCGTAATGTACTTTCCTGTTATTAGTGTGAAGTTTCCGACGAAGCAATATGGCCGATAGATCTGCAAGATCACCCAGATGATTGCACTTTAGTGCGGAAACTGGTAGATGAATATCTCCATAAAGGATAAATTGTCGAGGTATCTATAATAAATTCACTCACAACTGATTTTGTGTTTCCAGTCGTCGAAGCTATCAAGCAACTGAGGGCGGACCACCGCCTGATCCTGGTGAGTGCGCCGATACAGAACAATGTGCTAGAGCTGTGGTCTCTGTTCGACTTCCTGATGCCAGGGTTCCTAGGCACTGAGCGACAGTTCACTGCCAAGTACAGCCGACCCATCCTCGCCTCACGGGACCCCAAGAGCTCCCCAGGAGCAGGAGGCTGGTAGGTGTTTCCGTCTCAAACACATAGTCAGAATATTCAAGAATACAGCCCTTGTGAACCATTATACCATGTTTATAAATGTTTGCCATGTTTCTTATAATAGGTTAAGTGTTTACTACAAGGGGATGTTTTTAAATTAAGTTTTGTTTGAAAATTCTCCCACTATTTGACATGTTATTTATTATATTCGTAAAGAGCAGTCTTACCTATAATTTGACATACCTATTTACAATGGAGCCTATTATTAAAGGCCATAATTGGGCTATTATTAGAATTAAGCAAGGTTTTCTACGCTATTGCTTCACATTCCACCGCCAGTGTCCATAGCGAGAAATTGGCGCAATTCACCTTGTAAAACTACTTAAGTTCGCAAAATACCGAACGCAAAGATAGAACAAAATTCAAATGTGGTTGACTACAAGAGTTGACACCCCCCCTTGTAACTAGTGTCTCGTGTTGATGTGAGTGTGTGTGTGTGGTGCAGGTGTGCTGGCGATGGAAGCTCTGCACAAGCAAGTGCTGCCGTTCGTGCTCAGAAGGATGAAGGAAGACGTGCTCAAGGATCTGCCACCAAAGATTACTCAGGTCTGTCTCCCTAAAAACGTATGCTTTATCCATTGTGTGCTTTTTACCTTGCACGTGCACACGTTTGCTCTCTATATTTCTAGAATTTTATTTTGTGAACTGGAGGGTTGTTTTGACAATTTAGTGCGGATGAAAGTTTAATCTTGTTACTTAAGAGGATTGATCACCCCAGAAAACGTTACCCAAAACATGCTCTCGTACTCTCCTGTTTAGGACGCTTTTTTGGTTTAGAGAAATGTTTTCCGTGTTCTTAAAGGTTGCCTCTAGAGTTTTGTATAACATGTTTTCCAAAAGATGCCAATATTGGCAAAAAATTAAGTTGGCAAAACTTTTTTTTAAAGTGTAATTACATTTTTATTACAAGCAGTTTTGTCTTTTGTTGTATATAAAGAACAAAGAACCACTCCTACCCTGTCATATAAACCCGCGTTTCTACGTTTCGGTTCATAAACGGGAGTAACCATGAACTTCTTGACCATTGTGACTGCTTCCTGGAACATTTTTAGCTTATCAATCACATTTGCCACACTAAGTGTCCCATGTCTATATTCGGAGTTGAGTGTAAGCAGTTCACATGACATGTGTTGTTATGTTCCAGGACTACTACTGTGACCTGAGCCGCTGTAGGAGAGACTCTACGAGGACTTCTCCCGGTCCAGGAGTCTGGCGGACATCGGGACAACTCAAGTCAACACACACATCTTCCAGGTAACCACAGTTGTAGCAGTGTGGTCCAGAGTATTGCATGCTAAGTCCCATAAAGTGAATGTATGGGATAATATTTAACATTTTTGACAATTTCAATTCACCTTGGACTGGATTTGATTAGGTTTTTTTTGGGGAATTGTTTATCTAAGGTGTAATAAAAAACATTATTAAATTAAAAATGGATCTGTTAGATCTTGGACTGTAAGGATATTTTCTATTTGCAAATTCAATGAATGGTAGGAGCACATTGACAGGGTTGTTACTTGTTGTCTACAGGATGCAAAATTGTTCTCGGTGCAACGATACTTGACCGAAATTCATTAACATACAAAGCACAGATTTGAATAAGCTGGGTTCTATTGTTCTTTAGTATTGCATCAATAAGCTTTTAATTAACATTATTATAATTTTATTTATGTGGATGCGTCTCAACGGTCTAGTGGCTAACCCAATGGTCTCTAGAGGTTGAGATGCGGGTTCAACTCCCGCTCTGGCGTTCCGTTGCATGCCAGTAAGCGATGAGTTCGAGACATGCGATTCTAACCCAGCACAGGCTCTCTAATGGGTTAGAACACTACAAGGGGTTAGGTGAATTTTGAAGCACCCTGTATATTCCTTCTTCTTGCCATGTCATATTTACACCTCAAGGCTGTCTATTCAATCGTACACAACTCTTTCCATCGCAGTGTAATAATTTGTTTTGTTTCAAATCTCAATTTATTTGCTCTTTTTTTACAAATTTACAAAAAAAAAATATAGTTTTTTACAACTTATTATTCTATTTCTAAGTGTAACAACTACTAATACAAGAAAAAAAGAACAAATAATTAGGTGCCTCATTTAGAATGTGTTGAGACACAATAAAAAAAAACTATACTGTTGAGTGGTTGAAAATAAAAGATCATAACATAGATAATATAGATGCTTAATTTGTATGTACAAAATTGCTAATTTATTTCTAAAGAAATTTGAAGACAAAAATGTTTGAACCAACCCGAGACTTGAACCGGGTCTCACGCTTGCCGGGTGATTATGCTGACCACTACAGCCTCAACAATCAAGAGACCTGGGTTCAAGTCTTGGTTCGGTTCAAATTTCTTTAGTAATAAATTAGCAATTTAGTGTTTATACAAATTAAGATCTATAATAAGTCATTTGACATAGTTTTTAAATTCTGTTAGTAATATTTCCATCTTGGTGATTTAAAGTCACTACTGACAGCCACGTTTTCGGATACATTTTCATATTTAAGTACGTCTCTAAATTTGAAGGCATTTATATATACTATAAAATCATACAGTTTGTATTAAAGCCCAACTATCCTCAACTTAATGTTTTTTTCAACAGATATGTTTATGAAAAAGTCAGAACTGGACGACATAATGTTTAATTCAATAATTTTCAAATTAATAATATCTCAGCAGGAGAAAAACGACTACCAAAAGGCAACAAGAGAACAACAACTTTGTAATACAGAAAAAACTAACCTAGTCAAAAAGAAAGTAATGTGTCTGATTGTTACGTTGTCGTGTGCAGGCTCTCAGGTACCTGCAGAATGTTTGCAACCATCCGAAGCTTGTGCTGACTCCGACGCACCCCGAGTTCAGCCGCATATTCAACGAGTTGCGCACCAACAAGAGCAGTCTCAACGACATCGACCACGGCTGCAAGTTGCCAGCCCTCAAGCAACTGTTGCTGGGTAAACAACACCATACCTACACAATGCATTCACAACTACACTCTCTGGACATACGAGGGCTGTTTTCAATTAACCCTTTGAGTCTTATTAGACTATAGGTCGACAAGCTATTTCTTTTGAGCGCTTGGATGTGCAGTATAGGTTCGGTTGAAACAGTCTCTGATATGCGAGGACTACGGCTACACTAATGACACCTAGCAGTACACGAAACTACCACTCCCCTCGGCGGCAACTCAAGTATGAGTTTGACAGCCCACAACAAACAGCCGGTGGTTTAGTGGTTATAGTGGCGGACAGTTGGCTGTCTGTCACACGGCAGGTTGAATCTACCGGTGCGCTCTGTGCGGTGCAATGCTGGTCATTGGATCATTCTGGATTTGGGAGGCCACAATGACCCATGAGGATCACTGAAGAAAATGGCTCATCAAATCCAGTGAGGCGGCGAGTGGCACTTTTTGAGCTTAGGAGGCAATCCCCGCTTAGAGGAGTGGTTCAATGACTGGTAATGCGTACCAGAGAGCGGTTTTGCTGAAATTTTGCTTACAGGGGACTGGGAAACCCACATATGGGAGGCTTTTTTATGAAAATTTAAAAAAAATAAAATAAGACCAAAGGGTTAAGTTTTTTAAAATATACTAAAACGCACATAATTTGTAGACTTGTTATATTTGTATTAAGAGCAGTCTTTCAACTATAATTTGACATATTCACAATCAAGATTTCCATACTATTGCATAAAATTCAAACGCCAGAATTTAGGATGGTTTGGAAATGTAACAAATATTGACTGAATTAAGTTGTATAAATACCTCATTGCCTGTAGGTCCTAAAGATGTGTTGAAACTTTTCATTCGGGCATAAGTTGCCCATTTTCAAGTGTCTTCTTTCTTTCTTATTATCACTAAATCTATATACATATTTACACTTCCCAGTTCATCCCACGTCCCCATGGTTTGATTGGTTCGCGAACGGTGACAGCGTGTGATGAACCTGGGTAAATATGTATATGGACTATTTGATATAGAAAAAAAGGAAAAAACAAAATAGACAACATATACCGTATGTTTCAACACATCTTCGGATATCTAAGCTAATAATTATTAAAGATCCCTAAACTGGGATAAATAAATTCTGAATTAAGTTATCCAAATTTTGGAATCGATTAACAATCTGAGAGCTCAGAGAGACGCTTAGGATTTAGTTGTAAAGTGAAACCGGTATAAATATTTTTGGTAGTAGAATATTTTGGTTATTTAAATCATCTTTTTCAAAATTTTCTTGTCTAATATAAAAGTGATGACATTTGAAAAGAAAATGTTCAAAATTAGTTTGAAATATTAACATATCCAAGATCTTATTTTGTGAGGAAAACACAATCATGTTGTTAAAAACCAGGCTGACATGCAGCTAAGCCGCTTGCATGAGTGAATCGAATTTCCTCTGCAATTTGTTACTCTAATTCGCTACCTCACAGCTTGGCTTCGACAAGGTCTTCTATTGTTGAAATGCTAGGACTCCTACGTCCACATTCCACCAGCCTGATCTAATGAGTTCTTCTTCTTCTTTGCGATACCTCAGAAATTAGCCGCTTGTGTTGACAGACTGTGGTATCGGGCAGACGGCAGCCGACAACACCACGGGCTCCGTAGTGAGTCCTCACCGAGCTCTGGTCTTCTGTCAGATCAAGGCCATGCTGGACATCGTGGAGAACGACCTCCTCAAGTAAGTGTCTCGCTGTTGTCCGTGTGTTGTACAGGCAATCCAGTCATAACTTCGTAGTAAAGGAAGGGACCACTGTAAACCGCACTTCATCACACTGAACAATCTTACCATCTTTTAGCCAGTTCATCTTAAGCTATCTCCGCTACGTAAACAGAACATCAGCAGATGGAGTCGCGGTAACAGGTTCATAACCACAATGTGAGAAATCAGCTCGGCGTCAGTAGATGCAGATTCACAAACCAGAGATAGCTTCCCCTCAATGGGTTGAAATTCTTTGTCTCTGCCGAGGGTGTTGCAGTCACAAACGGGAAAGGTTTAAAGTGCGGGTGAAAGAATGGTTGGCTGACTAACCCTTTTTACACCCACAAAGAGTTCTTCAAAAAGTAAATACAGCTTGGCTAAGTTATGCCGCCATCTGTAAAATAGTTGTATGTATATAGTCCAAATTTGTACAGTCTATGCCCCGGTCAGTCTTCGACAATAAGATAGGTAATTTACAGGTATGTATCAGGAGGAGCTTTGTCAGATACTTGAACTAGGGTGTCGAGGGGTTTAGACAAAGTTGAGTCAGAGGTGGATCCAGAACCCAATTTGGGTGAGGGTCTGGCCAATCCTAGGGGGATTTGGGGAGCCCACTCTCAATACAAGATAAACCTCAGAGTTGTTTGAACATTTTACCCTTAAAAAAACAGTTTACAATTCTGAATTATAAAATTATCTCTTTTAACTAAAACAAACTTAATACTATGCAAACTAGCAGCACATTGGGTTTAGGAGTTTACTTGATAATTCACAGCTTTACAGACTGTTTTGAGCAATATCTCAAAAGTTTGAGGGATATTTTTGTAATTCTGATTCGCTCATTTTTACCGAGTGTCCTAAATGTTGCTTTACCGAGAGTAACAAAGTAAGGAAGCCTGCACAATTGTTACACCTATTTATTTTAAGTACATCTTCAACTATGTTGGTACGAGTGTTTATGTTTTTTCACTATAAAAATTGTTCAAAATACCTCCTGTCTATACACTTTTCATAACTAAGCATAATTTCATTGCTGCTTTTGTTCATTTTCCTCCAATATTCTAAGACAAAAATGCGTTTTTCTGTTGTAAGTTTTCACACTAAACTCCCGTGTTCAAAGTCTGTAACAATGAACTTTACAGCTGAAATACAACCGTTCTAAAGACATATAGTGTAGTAGTTTCATCAGAAAACACCAGTAACGCTGTAATATTAAAGAGTTGTTTGGTAAAGTGACTTTTGGGATACCCTGTACTTAGGGTTTCTTGCAAATAAATTTTGAATAATTCTCATACTTTTATTTGGGGCAAATTGTAAAGTTGCTACCATTTCCGTGAGAGTACCCATGTAGGTGTTCCCTCCTCGCCTCGGCAATTTAGGGTCAACTGTGCAGGCCTATTTGTATATTTAATAAATAAGAATTTAGAGTTTGTAATTTGGTTAGGGTTAGGGCTAGTCATTAAAGATTTGTTTTGTTTCATTTTAAGTATCATAGCTAAAGAACTTGTCCTTCTGTGCTCTCTTAAGCAATTAGATAATTTACTCTCGTGGTATGGCCAGACTGATGCCCAGTTACTCACCTGAACTTATCCCTGGAAAACTTGATCGTGTTGCAGGATGCACATGCCGTCAGTAACTTACCTCCGGTTGGACGGCTCGGTGCCTCCCGGCAGCAGACACTCTGTGGTAGCCCGCTTCAACTCTGACCCGTCCATCGACGTGTTGCTCCTCACCACTCAGGTCGGAGGTCTGGGACTCAACCTCACCGGCGCCGACACTGTGAGTATCAGGAGATTGCGCGCAGATAGCCCTGCGAAGGCAATTGTTTGAGAAAATAAAAGACAAAGATTTATTTATTTATTTTCCACTGAGAAGTGAAGTGATGAGTGATGTGTTTGTGCAGGTGATATTCGTGGAACACGACTGGAGCCCGATGAGGGACTTGCAGGCCATGGACCGAGCTCATCGCATCGGCCAGAAGAGAGTTGTGAACGTGTATCGACTCATCACACGGGGCACTCTCGAGGAGAAGATCATGGGGTCGGTGTTTAGTAGGCGCGCCGGTCAAACCTGGCTGTTATAGTTGCTTTCATGTCATACCTTTTAGTATTTGTAATATACAGGGTGTCACAAACCTTGAGGCTGAGTTCATTGGGTTCAAATAAAGGTAAAATCAAGAATAACATTTTTCCGGAAAATGTGCCAGCAACTATTGTCTACCCATAGACTCAGCTCAACAGAGAAGACGACTAGCTACATGGGGGCCAAGATGTGGAACTCACTGCTAGAACACCTTAAGAAACAAGCGGCTGTTTGCTCAACATCTGAAAATCTGGCTTCAAGACCAACCTTTTTATTCTTTAAATGAATTCTTTAATCCAATGTAATCTCTATAACCTTAGCTGTAAGCTATACTGTATGACACTATTCATATCTTAATGATATCGCAATAAAGATACTTTGACTTTGATGTTACAATTCGTGTTTTTAACAGCAAGTTTTGTTTTGCAGATTACAAAAGTTCAAGCTACTAACGGCCAACACAGTGATAAGTGGGAGAATGCAAGCTTAGAGACCATGGCAACAGACAAGGTAAGTTTAACTCTTTCAACCTAGGCAATTACAGCTTCCTATCACAGGATTCAAGGTTTCAGGAGAAAACTTGGTCCTCGTATCCATAGGTTAGGGAACGGTCATGTTTAGGTGTCCAACGTACGGGAATTTTCTTTATATAAGGATCAGTCAGGAATTTCGTCCCTAAACTGGGAAATGTTGAGAGAGAGTGATTATTTAGTCGCAGGTGCTAACGGGATGTAGATATCACCATGAAGAGCAACTGCAGTCTTAGATATAAACGCAAATGGTTGGGACTTTGTCACAGAGGCTACGGAAGTCTAAAGATCGCTGCTGAAATTCCTCCCGATCGATGTCGGGAGTAACTATGACTCTACTAAGAGAGCATTTCAACGGTTGTTCTATATTGAAATGTGAATTAAAGTTTAATAATGTTGTACCCCCAAACCAAGAAATCGGTGTAATTTACCCTAGAAATTGGGGAATTTGTTTTTCCTGAACGCTGGACACCCTGCATGTTTACGTTACTGAGTAAGTAGGTTATACTTATACATAACCGGTTTACTAAATGCGATGTGTTGCAGTTGCTCGACCTGTTCTCGCTGGAGAGCAACAGCTCGGCGCCGGGAATGTCTGGCAGTGCTGCCAACATGACGATGAAAGCGGTGCTGGACAACCTGCCGGAACTGTGGGAAGAGAAGTGTTACGAGGAAGAGTACGACTTGACCAACTTTGTCAAGAATCTACGGCAATAATCCGTCACCAGTTCGGCAACAGTCCCGTCAACTATTTTAACTTCCCAAAATGTGTATTTTGATTTAACTTGAAGAGTGTTAAAGCTAAAGCAGGTTGCATAAAATTGAAGTCTGATTAAAACCACTGTTGCACTCTTAGATCAGACAAGCTGCTTTAAAAAAATAATATTAATCTGAAACAAACTCAATCAGGCTGAGAAACAAATGCAACCAAGTGATAGTATCTTTTTAATAAGTTACTATCACATGTTTTAAGTGTACCCAAAGCTTATGTTATGGTGGGTAGATAGGGGTAGACGCACATGACTGAGAGTTCTGCAGCCCAAGCACAGATAGCGCTGTGAGGGAATTTTTAAGAGCCTCGAGTACAGCCCTGATAGGCTTGCAAGTTCATTCGTTCACAAAAATTGAATGATCTAGTCTCATTTAAGTCATTGACATCGGACAAATTCGAGCTTGTGGTGCCAAAGGAGGAGAAAAACGACGGTGAGAGATGGCAGGCAGCACTACCTGTGCTTGGGCTGCCGTAACCATGTTGCCTTTCCTACCTCAGCCATGTAGCATCTATGCACAAACTACCTACCATAAAATGATCTTTGGTACAGCTTTAATTTTGGTTTAGTAGAAAATGAAGGACTAACCTGCGCTGTCTGGTATTTCTAATATACTTGGATATTACAGTTGGAAATGTTTTGCAAGAAGAAGAAAGAGTTTTTATTTTACAATATTAGAGATCATAAAGAAAACATTTATTTCTTGTGGGTGTAGCCCCTAAAATGGACCAAATGATCCCAATTTTTTGTTGATAATAAACCTGGTGACAGCGTGGAGTCCAGTTCACAGGAGCAAATCTTTACCTTGTGTCAAAGAATAAAACTGGCGTCCCCATCCCCTTGATTCCCTTTCGTACCAAATTATTTAAGTTTAGTTCAAATTTCACAATTCCGTTTAAATTATTACACTATTTAGTTTATGAAAAAATTGTATGTGAAGTCCTTATTTTTGTTGTATATTTTGAATCTTTTTTTGTAATAAGGGATGTCTAGGTAATCCTTTGAGAATAGATTAATGCACCAAACATGTCCCTTATTAATAATTATTTATTTTTCAGCTGGTCATCGATGTGTTGTCCTGTTTTATGAAGAGAAGAGTTAATTTAATTTTCTTTTAGTTTTAAACACCCTGAATCTGATGTATTCCAAAGAATTGTGCCCTTCCTACTCGATGGCAATAAATGTTTGTTTGTGGCATGAATAACTGTGAGTGTATTTTTCTATGATTGTAAGAGCTCAATAAAACCAAATCACCGAAACTGTGTAGTGTTGTTAGTTTTCCTATAATTCCTTATATTGGACAACATCCGTACTAGTTCTGCTGTCGTAAGAGCGTGCTGGAAAATCTAACTTACCACTGTACGGGTACTGTAGTTTGATCGTTAGCTACAGTGCAGGATGACAACAATCTATAATAATATTTTAATCAGAAAACCTACATTATTATAATTATCGACATTCTCCCTTTACGTAAATAATCCTCAAGGATAAATCGTAATTGTGACAAGATAATAGTTTCCTTGCCAAATGTATGTTACTGAATTTTATTTCACAAAATCATATCAACATTATTTTTTTAATGGATGTACCGTAATCAATTAAAGCAATTCTTTAAATTATATTAGTTCAGTATAATTTACAAGGTGGCAAATTGTTGTAAATCTATTTGTGTTTTTAACAAGTTTTTGTTTGAAACTTAGCAATTTATAATAATCAAACTTGTTTTTTAGTTGTTTTATAAAAACAATAATATTCTCATTTATGCACAAAGGGCTCAGCTCTGGATGGGCTACAGAAAGAATAAAATGGATTGGAGTCAATAATTTTTTTAAACTCAAGTTTGCCTAATTTTTTTAACAATAGCTGAAGAGTTTAGAAATTACTACTGTAAAGGTAAAACCAACCCTCAAGGTAAACAAATGCATTTTCTGCTTTACAATTTAAAATAATAAATAAACAAGTAACAAAACACCCCAAATAAAGGGTGTTTTGGATCCATATTTAATTATCAGTACCTGAACATCCCTTCACAATAATTTAAAAGTATGTATTCAGTTTTAAAATTAAATGTTACCAATCCCAAAACATTCTACAATAACTATTGTCTTTAAAAGAAGCATTAATTTAATATCGTCTACCTGTATGTTAGATGCTCCCACTTATATTCTGTTGTACTACATATAGAAATTCTTCTACTAGTTCCGCTAACTGCCGACAGAGCGCAGCACGTGCTGGGAAATCTACCTTACCATTGTATTGGTAGTTGATTTTCTCACTTTAGTGCAGGAGTGGCAACGATCTGAGCGTTTTCAAGTAATTTTTATCAGAGGACCTATTTAATTATAACTTTTCAGAAATACTATTGATGGCTTCTTTTTCATTATATTTTTTATATAATTGAATATTACATTTGACATGTTTTAAATATAATTAATGCTTTCTCATGAAAAAACTAAATACTGTATAGTCTTACAAAAAAGTGATTTTATTAAAACTGTCGCGCTGAACACGAATCTTCAACTCCCGTTTTCGTATCTTGTCCCGTTCAAAAGCAATTCAAGAAAAACCATCAAAATTCTCATGCTTAGGGACGGGACTTGCTCCTAAAATTATTGCCCGTTTTCGTGAATATCTTCTGAAAGGAACAAGATACGGTAACAGGATTTGAAGATTCGTGTTCGGCGCGACGAGACGGTTACAAAAATGTATAATTTGTCAGGTTTTGGAGAAAAAAGTGTTTTTCGCAAAAAATCACCAAAGGCTTAGTATTTAAATTTTGTTTGTAATATTTGCACTACTGCCTGTTTGATTAAAGTCACTATTTGACAGTCACATGTTTCGGATAAACATTCAGATTTAAGTACTGTACTTCTCTAAATTTGAAGTACTTAAATGACTTAAATGAAGTACAAGGTTTTTAATATCTTTTATGTATATATATATAGAAAAACCCTTTTGTTCATTGACTAATAAATTACTATTATTATTTAATTTGCTCTCAAAACATGAATGAAGGTTCTCCAATACAACGTAACAATTAAAGAAGGAAGGCGCCTGCAAAAACTGCGACACTATAAACATACACAAATGCTTGGTTGTTGCGGTCTTCTTTTGAAGGCGCTTTCTAAATACTGATTTCCTACTAAGATAGTACTGTATTTCCCAATAAGATCTTCTGCAATTAAAGGTATACTGATTTGTTTCAAACTGTGGACATATTTTGTACACTTCGTTTTTTTAAGGACAAAAATTAGGCTAAGTTCAATAGTGTTTTAGTTTGATAAATTAACGTAAATTCATATATCTTTATTTTTTCAAAATGTACAGATTTACATGCAGCTAATTTTTAACTATTACTGACCCTCTAGCATAATTAATTGAGGGAGAAACTTTGTAACTATTGTATTGAGGGAGAAAAATATTATTATTGTCCAATGTTTTACTTGCGATTTGCTCCAATTTCAGAATTTATGGGTTTGTTTTAAATGCTAATTTTAATTTGTTAAACTTTGTAACTTTTGAGTGAAAAGATCATTTTGTTAAGAATAGAGGGGCTCCTTAGTTTAAAAATTGGCAGTCTTTCACCAAATAGATTATTGTCTCACCAGAATATATACTTATTTAAGGATTACGTTCAAAGTTGTTTGTGTTAAAAAAGAAATTTTAAATTGATTTAAAACTTTAACTGAATATTTTAATGGACTTTACTTGAATGCAAAGATTGCTATTTCCTCCCTTGTTAAGGGTAACATGTGTGTACAACATTCTGCCTGCGATGGATAGCACTGCGAGGGAATTCTTCAATAGTCTCAAATAGAGCCACTGACACACACGCAAGTTCGTTCGTTCCAAAATTGCAAGATTTGGTCACATTTAAGTCATTGACATCGAACAAACTCGAGCATGTGGTGCAGAAAGGGGAGAAAAACGGTGAGAGATGGCAGTGCTGTCTGTTCTGGCCTGCTGAACTATGTTGATTTTGGTGCCTCGACCATGTGGCATATATGCGCTATCTACCTAACATAACATTATCTTTGATTACAAGTAAATGAGAATAAGAGTAGGTTTCTTTGGGAGTAGAAAGGGTCAGAAGTAGGGTTTCATTTAAACAAATTTTTAGGTTTTAGAATAGATTGTATTTTACAAATATATGAAAAAAAGTCTAAATTTCTCTATGTATACATAAAACATTTCAACAAATTTGACGAGATACATTATTACGTTTTAATTTGTTATAACTCTAGAACAATACTGTAAAACAAAAGAATCAGTTTGTGAAAATGTTGCAGGTTCCTTATTTCTAGTTGCAATTGATTGAAAACAGTGTTTTGTTTACATTAATCTAAACAGTTTATGTCTCCAAACTGTAGGCTTCAAAGTTTTAAAATTGAAGTGTTCTCTTACCACCGTTATTCTGTTATATCATCACCAAACTGCAAGTTGTCTTTCTTACACCAAAACAATCTACAAGCAAGTACTTCTAAAAGTATAGTTAATCACCACACCACGACATCGTCTGCCTAGTCTTTGTGGGGTCTGAGTTTCTCGCTGGAGGCGTCCATGCTCTTGATCCACAAGTCCAGGTGGGGAGTGATGGCAGGTTTCACCGCCTTGTTGTCAGTCAGCAGCTGAACCATTTCCTCAGCACTTGCCTTCAGCATCACTTGCTTGCTGAGTACGACGGCACGTACAAACCCGTCGTGTGATGAACCTCTGTTCCATGTAGAATGCCTTGTCATCCCAGTACAGCAACTTAAACAGAGGACACGCAGGCGCTGCTGGAGTGAATAAGGCAATTTCTTTTCAATTTATTACTGTAAATAAGTTGATGAAAGGTTGTTTGGCCTTCGGCCACAGCTTTACGTTGTCTATTGCATGGCCATTACAAAGTTGTCATAAAGCCTCTAAATGAGAGTCATGAAACATTGTTGGAATTGATAAAAGATAAGTTTGTAAATAACAGTTATTCGGCATTCCCAGTTAACAATAACAATACATTTAATATAACAAATATATACAATATAACTATTTCTTAAAATAAAATAACATATCCTGTGCACCACAAGTAAGAATTTAAACCATAATTAAATAGTTTTGGTTATTGCAATTAGTTATCAATACCCATAAACTCGGCAATACTCTAAAATAAATTTTGAGGGATATAGTTTTTAACGTTTGTTTTGAATTTTTTCATACAGTAATTTTTAACATTGTTGGGAAGTTTATTGTATAGTTTTCAACCAACCTCAACTGGGAGTAATCAACGTGTTAATTATCTAATTTTTGGAATTTTCTCGATCATAAGCTAGTGTAGTTGTGTGACTCTGAAGGTCTCAAAATATCCCCTCCCACTCAATTCATCAAAAGACTTCTAAAATAAACGCAAACATGTCTTTATTCTTCCACATCTAAAACATACAGTTAAAAGTGGCGCACAAGTGGCTACCCCTCACCTGGGACGTGATCTTGTAGAGGGTGAAGATAGGGATGACCCTGCGGTAGCGGATGCTGGTGGCGCCCTGGACTGCGTCTGTGTGCAGTCTCTGCATGGCTGCGTACAGCCGGTTCTGTCATAGAAGTGGAAGCGTGAGAAGTCCAGATCTCGCACAAACCTCGTTGTTCATGTGCTTCCCCGCTATGTCTAGGTCCTGGGTGAAGCAGAATCCTGCCGGACAATATCAACAGTCTGTAGTCTGGATGGAAATCCTGAATTGAAAATGATGATTGGTTCCGAAAATAACCATAAGTTGAACAGTTTCCTTTTTAACTATGTCCCATAAAACCAGGTGACTTCTTATGGTTGTAGGATTAAAAATTAAGGTTAATATTTATTGATATAAGGCAGTATTAAAAGCAATTTTTAATTAAAACAAATTAGGTTATTATTATATTTTCTGGAATATATTCTAACCAATACTGGCTAAAGATGTGTTAACATTTCTCTTTGAAATTTACCCTGAAGATCCATATATAAGACACACTTAAATCTGAGATAAGACACACTCTCTTAACTTGGTATTGTCAAAGAAGAAGAACTATCACATACAGTTGAAAACTATAAAAGGAAGATTATATTCAGCAAAATGAGTGTTAGCTTTCGACATGATCCACTCAGTGAAATGTTTCAAGCAATTACTGAAGTCATGAGACTGCAGACGTAATCAACGTTCAGTTCGCGGTGTTGTGGAACACTGTACAACACTAAATTGCCATCTCATGAGTCATGATGTCTGATTGCTAGGAGGGAAACATAATTAAACACCGTAATTAAAACTTAACATTGTGCAGATGACTAGTTGTCCTATGAATTACGTTTTAATCCAAGTTAAATCATGATTTAAGTCAGAGTGCTTTTTCACTATTGAAGAGTTTTATCCAGAATAAAATAAACACATATCCATAATATTTTATTATTATTTTGTTTAGTTAGAACAATTCAGTTTGAAAAATCCTTACTCTAAGGTACGAGTACCTTTTGCCGAATTTCTTCTTAGTAATTTACCAAATAAGTTTTAAACCTTGATTTTTCATTTAATTTGAAGTAACTTTAGTGTAATTTTATTTCAACACAACACTTTGTGGTATACTAGCAATAAATAATTATTCTTAAATACTACTGGAGATCTGCCCAAATTTCATACTTTTTACCTCCACACTTATTTTTGTCAGAAACACCACTCTTAGACAATCCCATCCAGTGTTTGTCTTAGTCTTGAAGGGAACTTGCTTACAATTGTTTAACTGTTTTAATAATTTAGATGTGATTTGATGAAGTCTGTGAGAGCTACAATGATACTTATGTATTTGACTATTCAATATAATTTTGTGAATACAAAAATGATACAACTAAAAATTGCAAATAGTAAATTAGTGTAACAAGTAATTTGCTTACCATAAATTGTCGTGGGGTCTGTGATTTTCACCTTTTTCTCAAAAAGCCTGCCAATGACAACAGTGAAAATGATTCGCAAAAAGTAGTTAACGTCGAAGAAAATGTAAAGGAAAGCCACAAAACAAGCAAGTATTGCGAACATGTTTGCAACTAAAAATAATACAAACCGCTACAAACACTTTCTACTTGAGTGAGAGCAGTGAACTTCAGAAGTCGAGAGCACTGTATAGTGCTGCGGTGAAGAGAGATAGAGAGTGTGTGTGAGAGAGAGGGGGATATAAGTTGTCAGTAACGCTGACTTGACAACAATCCACATGACAATACTACCAACATCTAAACAAAATAGGTTGATGTAAAGTAACCATTTGGTGTATGCGTTGCCGATGAATAAAAAATACATAAATAAATCATTGTTTTCTAAGCCTCATTAATACAAAATAGAATGGGGCGATACTGAACACTCTGAAGGGGGAGCACTGAGGGACTACCTGCCTGGCTGGGGTAACGGCCAACCCCACTCACGACATTATAAAACATGCCAAATATAATAATATATACACTTTCTACAGTTAGATAACGCAAACACAACTTTGATTAATTTGAAACTTCACGGTAAACAAGACTACAACTGCACCGTACCGTTTGAGTAGTTTCTCTTTGCTGAATACATCTTTGGAATCTGTGGATTTCATCCAAACTCTAAAAAAGTGTAAACAAAACAATATAACCTAACCGTTTTCGTAAACAAAACCGTTTTTAAGCCGAGTTCTTTGTGATACTTTAGAGTTTGTTAAACACAGGTACACCTAATTATTGTAGTCAATTTGTCTTAAGAACCTTGGAAATCAAATCAGTACTGTTAAAATAGTGCAACTTTTCTTTTTGCGGATATAATGGTCTCAGAGGACGAGTTATTAAAAGGTATGTCCCAGGCTCTGTTCCTCCATAGTGTAGACCTACTGGAGGATAGATAATATTTACTTGACATTAGACAAAAATGGAAAAAGCAGGTATACCATAACATAATCTCTTGTCTCCTTGCTTGAAAAATTGTGTTGAATCAGAAGACTTTATTTCCATAACAAGTTAGACGTATGGAAAACGTCATACAAACGTAAGACGTTGTAAACGAAATTATGTTGAGTTCCTTTTTATCCTTTTTTTAGTATAATGTAAAAGTCTATTGGGATTTTCTTTCAAAGAATTTTCTTGGCATAGTCTGAAACAAAAGCTGATCGCTGAAGTGCTGACCGAGATTGAAGCGATCCTTAACAATTTGTTATTCTAAATGTGACAGCCTCGCTTCAACCTTGACCTCGGATTTGCGTGCTTCATTACCTCCTGCTATACAGTGTATATCGTGTCCAGCAGTATAAATGAATTTGAACTAGCCTTACATTTAGACCTCAAGCATCTGTCCGTTAATTTCCCTGTGATTAATTTTACATTCTAGCTCACTTGCGTCTTTAGGCTTTGTAATCTCACATTATTCTTTATCACAATACCAAAATAATGTAACATGAAGCCTAAAGTCACGTGAGCTTGATGTAAACACCCCTGTCATGTCGTCAGTTCTGAAGACAACTCTGCAAGAGCGGGGGGAGTATGGCAGGCTGAAAGCGGAGCTACAGACTCAGCTGATACACGCCTTGGAGCTGAACCCCCAGCTGGCGGATCCGAACAAACCGGCCCCGCCCTTGAGTGTGACACTCGTCAACGAACTAGTCAGGGAGTACCTAGCCTGGAGTCAGTATAAGTTCTCACAGCAGATCTTTGCCACAGGTGAACCCCAGAGAATATTGGAGTAATTTTAAATTATTTAATACTTAACATTTAAGTACTAATCATCTTAAGTAGTTATTGACAGTATTAACCACGATGCAATCGAAGTCATTAGATTACCTAGATATTAGATTGTTAGTTGGCATCGTAGGCCGCTTGGCCATCACAAAATTTGTGGTGCAGCAAATCGGTTTGCTTGTCTGAAACACAGGTGCTCTATGAATTATTACAGTAACAAGTTCGGCATAGACTATAGTTCAGGTTTAAAGTGTTGACTGTCCAGTAAAGATGCGACATCAGTTCTGATGTGTTTCCCTTGTTTCAGAAGCTTCACTTCCTTCATCCTCAATGTCTCGGGATGATCTGTGTAGAGAATTAAACGTGAAAGAATCTCCGACAACTAGTCAGCTGTGAGTAAACCACTAGTTCTTTTTCGTACAGTTTTATTACATTTTTTATTACATGTATGAAAATTGTCAGCTGGAAATCCAATTCTCAAATGTACTTTATTAAAGATCTCGTTAAGATGTGTCTAATATATCTTAACTTGTTTCAGGCCACTGCTCTTCACCGTATTGTCTACTATTAAAGAGGAAAAACACAAAAGGCACTGACTGAAGCAGAAGAGTTTTTATATTAAATAAAGTTAATGTAAATTGTAACCTGTGATTAAATATTTATTTTTTTAGATAGTTGTGTACACTATAATATTTGTATGTAATAAATGGTCAATACATAATACATTGTGTCTAATTGCTTCTTTATTACAAACAAGGTTGGTTGCAAAATCACTAAACGATAATTGCCAGCAAAAATCGGTGATTTCAATACAGAATGCTAGGATAGATAGCCTTCACACTTACGGGCATTTCGTTAGTACTTGTGAAAATGTGACATCCAACTAGATCCGTATTTTTTTCAGAATGAAATATACAAAATGCTCAAATTACAAAAGACAATAAATGAAGAAAACCGCCTCTCGCCTTAGGAAAGTTTGGAAACTTTTGTTCAAACTTTAGGCTGTTTTTTACAATTTAAATGAATTGATTAGTCTAAATGGTTATATTTGGAGACAAGATCTTATTAAATACGTGAAAATATAAGTTGAATAGTACCAGTACCTCTAAACAAGCTATGTAAGCTGTTTTCTATTTAATAGCACTTCAAAGGCTTGAAATTTATTCCTAGCGTCTGAATTCTGTGTAAGTTCCTCTGAAAACATTCCCAGTTTTGTCTATCACTTAATTATTGGTGTTAATTATGATTTGTTTACTTGCTTTAAGGTATTACAAATGCTTTCTATAAAAACCTGACTAAAAAAATATTTTTGACTTGAAAAATACATTGTTTAAAGAATACAGTACTTACTCTCTCTATTGAACTTACTAGTGAGCCGCTATTGAAACTTAACTATGGCTATCTTTGATGATGACTTGTGTCTTGGTGGGAGGAGGAGGTGGTCCCTCTACCGGCGGAACTATCTCCTCGATGTGTTGCCACGCGCCGGTGCTACGCAGATGGTGGTCAGTCTTGAGCAGCGGCGTGAAGTGGATCCTGGCCAGGATATGCTTCTGTCTCACGTTCTCGATGAAGTCCTTGTTGTAGAACTGATACACTTTCTCCACGTTAAGATGGCAGGTAGCCTCTTCGTCCGTGAGGAGGATGGTGTTCCACGGAGCCCACTCTTCGTCACGCAGCCAGCTCGCGTGCGTCAGTCTGCCGAGGTCTTGACACTCGCTGATGGCCGAGTGGCCGTGCCAGATGACACTCGTCAGGAAGAACATGCCGATCTGTTGAAACACGAAGCAGACGGACGAGTAGCAGTTCTGCTGCATCTCGGAGGTTTGCACTTGCTTGAGCAGTTTGGAGTAGGGAGTCATGTCGATGCGCTGGTGACCGATGTTCTGCAGCCAGTCGCACGACTTGCACACGGTGTAGGCTTTCATCCGGGAGTGCACCGGTAGCTCGAGGCGGGCAGGAGTTTCATGCACCGGGTGCACTTGTGCAGGGTGTCTTGCTTCTTGGACCAGGCGGGCTTTTTACACGAGGCTACCTTCGGGTTGAATTGAGGCTGATGCATGAAGTCCAGGTAGAGTTGCTCGATGCGTTTGCGTAAAAGCTCCATGTCTTTTTCAGCTGTGCCGAT
Source organism: Matsumurasca onukii (assembly GCA_018831715.1). NCBI lineage: Eukaryota > Metazoa > Arthropoda > Insecta > Hemiptera > Cicadellidae > Matsumurasca > Matsumurasca onukii. The sequence continues at coordinate 3,924,240 of CM032060.1, forward strand.
AGCTATCATATTCACCTCTCGGTCTATCAGTTTCATTATGTCTTTGGCGTAGTCGTAGGAAGCAAAGTTCCCCATCAGTTGCTTCAGAGTCATCAACGTGTCAATTCTTTCTTTAGGGGAATCTGTCTTGCGAACCAAGTTGCAGTAGATTTCTTTATATTCTCTCGCTCTTTGAGTTGCAGGATCATCGATCGTTGTTACTTGACCTCTGGCATTTCGGAATGTCAAAGGTTTGGAAGACATCTCCAAGAATCTCATCTGCTGTCTTTTCATTGCTTGTTGTTTCACTTCTATACGGTGCTTTTCTATAGCAGAGAGAAGTTTAATCTCTTTTTCTAAAAGAGCGACAAACTCTGCTTTCTTGGGCTCATCAGTCTTCAAATCACAAATTCGCTGCCATTCTTTTTGCCACCACTTACCGACCATGAGGTACAGCATGTAAAAGTCATCTCTTTTAGAAGGGAAAGGATCGGTTAAAATCTTCTCTTCTTTCTCGGCTTGCTCTTTAATCATTTGGACTCTCTGTCTCTTGACATCCTCTAGCAAGTATTTCTGTAGAGCCAACAGTTTGGCAACTCTCATGCGGTGAAGCCAGCGTCTGACAGCTCTCTGCAGCCTTACCACCTTTTCTTCTACATTGTTCACGGTCAACCATTCTGCGTACGACTGAAACGACTTCGGAGTGAGAATCCTATCTTGATCGCTAGGAATAAACTGATCACTCCGCCACATCTGGGTGCTCTTGTCAGCGAAGGTGTCTATTTTTGCTTCTTTCAACGGAAACGGGGTTTGTGTGTCCCTGTGGAAAAGGAGAGGAACAGCTACTCCGGACTCGTGGTACTCGAACACCTTGCGCTCTCTGGGGGCAGTCTGAGTCGAAGCGTGATGGTACTCCAGTTCGCTCAGCTTGTTGCGGTAGCCGCCCAACCACTCCTTCTGCAGACTCTGGTTTTCGATCTCTACAATGACATCTTTGTACATCCCGTCCTCCCAGATGTGTACAGTGATGACATCCACAGTCGGTATGTACTCGGTCACACTCGCCGCTGTGATACACTTCCCGGGAAGCGTGGAGATCAGTTTCAGTTCTATAGATCCGAAAGGTTCAACTCCTAGTCCTTGAAGTGGTAGCCATTCATCAATCTCAAAGCCGTCTTTTTCAAGCCTGATTGAATCAACATTGATGTTCAGTATATCTGAAAGGCGTTCTTTCACCTCTTGGATGTTTGTTGATATTTTGAAAGCGCTTGCGAATGTTTCCGAGTTCTCCAGAACGAACTTGACGGTGACTACTTCTTGGTTCGGTGTGTTTTGAGCTCCTGTGTTGACTACTCTGGACCGCCAGAAGTCCTCCCGGTCCATGAGAGAGGGAGATGAGCTGAGATCTTTCACCGGAGATTCTCCGAGGGTGGTTGTGCTTTTCGCCACGTCTTCGTCAATGTGTCTCTCGTTGGTATCATTGTCTGTTGTCACCTCTGTTAGCAGGTCGGTACTCTCGGCTCTGTCTTTGTCAGGGGACTCCTTGGAGGTGGTGCTTTTTGGTCCGTCGTCGTCTACATTTTTTTCTCCATCTGTTGGAACTTCGCCGCTCCCCAGTCGTTTGAGAGGTTTTATTTTACCCGCTTTCTTGTCTTTGGTTCGTCTCTGGTCAGGTTTTGATTTTGTGTGTCCTGTTTGAATTTGTTTGTTCAATGTGTTTTCGGTTTGTTCGATTGCAGTTGTGACAGGCTCTTCTTGTTTTACCTCTTCTGCTTCTTTCTGCGGTTTTTCTTTTCTTGGCGTCTTTTTGGTCGACATGATATTTTTCCTGAAATGAAATAAAGAGTGATAGCCTACTATTTTACTTTTAAAAACAATACCAGTAACAGATTTCCAATTCCTAAAAGAGAACATAAATAATATGAAATAAAATGGCATGTTTAATCTTGTTTGGCAGTTGTATGTTAATCTGCAATTCCATATTATTTTTAGTATCAGCAACAAAAATGATAAACAAAAGGCAAATTTCAGTTTAAAAGCAAGCTAATTGCGTTGCACTGTATCTAGTATCTTTCTCTTACGTACCTACTGTATAGCTTTCACCTTTTTCAATGGTAAACACTATTATTCAAATAAAAATAAACAAGTGTAGTTTTATAGATTAACCCATTCGGTTTTAAACATGTTTCAATGGAAATAAGCAGCCTTGTCAGGATTCAAACTCTACTGATTTTATCAGCTCTTTTCAAACTTAGATCTATTTTATTAAACTAATCTATCACACTAACAAACATTACTCTACCACAAACTTAGCAGAAATATTTGTAGTGTAGTGTTTTCTTGTTATTAAGATAGTTACTTTTATTCAATATGACTTTTAATATATCATTCAAAGAAATAAAAAACTATAAATTTAGTGAGGGATTTAAATTATTATTACCATGTTTTATAGTTGCTATGGTATTGGTGTAATTTTAAGCAAAAACTGTAGGGAATTGCTTTTGGTAAAGTTTAGTAAATGCTGTAAAGGTCTTAATTTGTACAAACACTAAATAATAATTGAAATTTATTTAGCTTTCAAGTTAATATTATACACAAACAATAACTATTTTATTCAACCTCTTCTTAAAGAATACTTTACAAATATATGATCTTGAGGTGCCAAAAGACCTCAATAAATACTTTATAAACTTAGATTAAATACATTTGTTGTAAAATAGCCACAGTTAATAATCAACCGTCTTAACAAATTAGAAAACAAATTCTCGTACTTACTTTTTTATATATTTATAAAAATACAAAAGCAAGCTGAGGCTGTAAGCGTACTCGTGGATGAGTTGTCTGCGAGTGGTGCTCATGAGAGGTACAGAGCGTCAGGGTGAAGGGTAGACTCGGAGCTTGTTGAGCAGTCGCTAGGAGACGCTCATTCATTCTCGGTATTTTATCAATAACCCGGCCCGGCTGCGTCAATACACACGGCTACGCAAGGACACGGCCTTCACCGACCTGTGCGTGTCGAGTGTCAATCCGGCAACAGCGATTATGTCCTTCACGTCAAATTGGATGATTTATTAGTGCTTGAATTTGTTCGGTATTTTGATAAATAAATATGGGTCTTCAAGACAATTGAAATTTTTTGACAGTATCTGGTTTAAAAAAATAGTGTAATCACGGACCTTTTATTGATGTACAGTTTTGAATTAACGATTTAATTATGGAAACAAATATTATTTTGCTAAGTGCTGTACAATGGTAATTACTAATTAGTATGATGGTGTTTAACCCATTAAATGACATATCATATATTTAATATAAAGAATTTTTTTAATCTAACTTGACCTCACCAGCAAGTTTTTTAAGTCGTTAACACGATAAACTTTACAAACCTTCAATAAACAGTTTGAATTATAGATTCTAGTAATGTTAGAAAGGTTTTAAAAAGATTTGAAGTATTTTTTTTTACTTAAATTGCCCTTTCTTACTTTTATTTTTTAAATGAATAAACCAAAGAAGTATTTGTTTTATGTTTTAGAACAATTTCATTTATGTATTCTTTTATTTATTTGTTGAGAGATCCCCTACATCACAGTTTAATTATTATATTACCAGAGTGTTATCTGAAGATTTTAAAGAATATTTTAAGATTAAAATTAATGAAATAATTGCTTTTTATTGTGATTACTAGAGGTTACATCTAATTATTTTTTGTTTCTTATCCTTTAACTACCCTAAAAATCAAAGTTTAAACTCAGCCAATGATCTTTCCGCGATGTTTTCTACGAATATGCACAAAAGAAACTTTTATATGTAGTGGCAGTCCAGCAGTATGGTCAGCTATGATAGTTCATATTTCTTTATTTGCAATTTTGTAGAGAAAAACGTTGTAGCGGAAGTTGTCTATAAGTTCTCCACGATGACTGAGGCAGTTTTGCTGAATATATCCGTACAGTGTGCAAAGTTCCATTGATTTCACGTAGAGGGCAGAGTTGTGCCGTACCAACTCCACCAGGAACTAGACCAGTAGAGCAGCTGAGGTCAAGGTAGTGGAGTTGTGACATTCCTCGCTTCACTTCTGACCTGTGTCTTGTTCCCTCGATCCTCAACTTTCCAGGGGTGTCAGTGATTTCAAAAAATGAAAGGTGACACACGGAGGTGTCCTCCAGGTTATGAAATAAAAGACTAACAGTGTGTATATACAGGGTGTCCCATAAGTAAAGTGCCAGACTCTGGGAAAAGGTTATATGGGTCAAAATAAAGAGAAAATTAAGAATAAAAATTTTTCCAAAACTTTAGTTAACCAGATATTTGCCATTTTATATTTTTTAATAATTATTTATTATCTCCCACACCATTTATCGGATTTGACTCAAACTTAACATAAATTTGTATCTAAGTAAGACCATTTATGGAAAAAATTACCAGGATGATCTAACTTATCATTTTAAAACGGTGGCTATTTTATGGTAATTTTAGGGCATTTTTGATGTTACACCTTAATTAGCAAATATACGGTGAGTTTAACGATAAAATGTAAAGAATAACGTTTTGTAGTGAATTTTATTACCTATCTATTGACATCAAGATCATAATAATCTATTGGGAAACAACGAAGCTTTAGGGGAAACTCTGGCAGAAACTTTCCACCTTATTATCTTGATGTTTGCCACGGTTTCCACTGTAACTTTGTTGATTCTTAATTGCTTTTTGACTTTGGTGTCAATAGATTGATAACAAAATTCTCTAAAAAAACGGTATTCTTTACATTTTATCGTTAAACTCACCGCTTATTCGCTATTTAAGGTGTAACGCCAAAAATGCCCTAAAATTACCATAAAATAGCTACTGTTTTAAAATGATAAGTTAGTTCATTCCGGTAATTTTTTCATACATGGTTTTACTTAGATACAAATTTATGTCAAGTTTGAGTCAAATCCGATAAGTGGTGTGTGGGAGATAAATAATTAGTAAAATATAAATATCTGAAAATTTTTGGAAAAATTTTATTCTTGATTTTCTTTTTATTTTGACCCATATAACCTTTTCCTAGAGTCTGTCACTTTACTTATGGGACACCCTGTATATTAATGTAACTGGCCAAAACGACGGTAAGAAATTATTTTGAAACCTATTGAGCAGCATCTTTGTCGTAAAGATGTTGATCCCCTAAAACTGAAAATCTCACTGGCTTTTTATATCTTGCAAACTTAAACAGTTGGCAGTAATTTGTCTGAGCAAAATGTTGTAAATATTTAGACTTGATCAAAATTGGATGGTCAGATCATAATTTGAGGGTTTCGATGGTTTCGTGTTTTCATAACCTTTACATGAGAAATCACACACACAGTAGGGCTTCTCGTACAACATTTCAAACCTATGAGAATAATAAAAATGAGATAAAAAATATGAGAACGTTCTCCATCTCTTTTAATAACTGTAGAGATTTTAACATTACTTTTAACCACTATCCAGATGATACCTTAGATTTTTAACTTTATAAAAACGTAGGTTGAGTGTTTTTGGTTTTTTTGAGGTTGCGTGGTAGAGAGGAGTTTGTGGTCCTAACTTCGCCTCGTTAAACAAGACACACTTTTATCTTTTTAAAGTTTCCAGTTAGCAGGCAGCCAGACATACATATGTTGTATTTTCCATCAAAATGTCCCTCCCCATTTTTCAGCTAACATTGGACCACTTGAGTCTATGGTTTAGTGTTTTCTTCTTTTATTTTCCTAATAGTTCTTCATTTACTGAACTTTTCTTTCTTCCGATGAAGCCACCCTTTCCACCCTCTCCTTGTTGAGTTTTATTGGTAGTATGGTGTCCATGTCTTTAAGGATCTAGAGAGTGTTGGTCTTGTTTTTCAAATATTCTATTGTAATTTCCAATTTCTTTATATCGTCCTCAATTTCTGTCCTTGAAAATGTATTTTTAAAAATTAAATATTAGTTTTGTGTGATATTTACATATTTGATTTGATTATCTTTCAATATTGAGCAGCCTTTGTTCTTCATGTTTATTTAAAAGTGCAATCCTCTAGAGACAAAATAGTTTTGATGATGCCTGCTTAGAATTTGAGAAAGTTCTGCTTCAAAATAACTACCACCACTTTGTAGGAATTGTGAAATTCTTAAAAGTATATCTTATCACCAGGGGTTTAGTGATGCGAGCAGCGTGGAGCGTTCCCACACTGAAAAATGCTTTTAAATTTTTCATGACTTTAAAATGTTTAAACAATTTGAGGGGCAAGGTTGCTTCCCCTTCCCTGGTGTTTCATACTCCTTAATCTGCTTAGTAAGTGCCTAGTACCATACAATTACATTAATATTAATTATGATAACAGATAAAATTTTCTTCCCACTCTGCCAAATTTACCACTACACCACTGCTTATCACTATTTAACAAGAAAATGTTGCATTAGGTTTTCAATTTGATTGCTAAATTTATAGTAAAATTATTCACAGAAGGAAAGTTAGTCAAAGATGTCAATTCTGTATTAAGAGAAATTAAATTTAAACTGTACTGATTACTTCAGAAAAGTTTGCACATGCTTTCAGTACATCACTGTCCAAACTTTGTTAAATGTAGACATTACTTAGAAAAGTCAGTCTATTTTTCACTAATTTAGCACATTTTGCGACAATTCATCAGGATCGGAATAAAATACACATGTAAGTTACAATGGATATATATTCCAATAATAAGGCTTTGGTCTCCCATAGATATACAAAGAAATAAACGTTTTATACAATACGGTACATTATTGTGTGAAAAAACACCTTCGTAGTCTACAACACTCATCAGCCGTCTTGGAAACCGATCTCACTTACGAAGCTTATCTTTGTAACCAAACAGAAACTTAACAGATCAACATTACGCTAGAGTAACAGAAGGGAACCAACTTACGATTCGAAATTGTAAACTATAACTTGTGAAATGTTACAAATCAATACATTATAACAAAATTACATTTGATGTTTTAGTAATAACTAATAAGTACATATCGGTTTTCTTTCTTCTAGAAAACAAATTATTTACATGTATCACAACATAAGAGATTAATTAACTTTTACTAATAATGATTATCACTTTAGGCCTAATTTTTAAATAACAAATTGTATTTTAAGTTTTAACCGATGTTTTGATGGTAACTCATTCAAAAATGCATTTTTATGTGCAGCGACAAAAATAGTTTGGCAGTTATCTTGTGCTTCAGAATTATATTTTGTAAACTAAAAAATTTAAACTTTCATGAACAAAATAAAAAAAATTTACTTTAATAAAAAGAAATAATTAAACGTATCATTGGTATTTATTACCGATTCCAAAATTGAATAAGGATTGTTTATTGAAATCAAACTTTCAGTCGTTTTATATAAAAAACAAAAATTGCGCAGAGCTTCGTTGTACGAAATGATTGCTATAAATTTAACTTAGAAATACTCAGCACTCATACATTCAACCTCTACAGTCTAAGTGTAATGAATAACTAATAATTGGCCTGGATGTATGGTATTCAAAGAATTTAGGATCACGGAACCACTTAAAATAATTAGCTTGGGGTAGCAAATTTAACAATTGTTTTCGGTTGAGGAATATTTGAGCCAATCTAAGAATATTTTTTGATAAAGGTAAATTTTGTGTATGAATGGAAATATTTTTGACTAATGTTTTGGAGTTTTAGAACTTCTATTTTTCATGAAATTGTTTTTCAGGAAGAAATTTAAAAGTGATAAGAGCTTATGTAAAGTTTTGGAATGTAAAGCTCAATGATTGGAAGAAACAGTAATGTAATTTTAAATTCTTCTTTATTTTTCTCCAGTTCTTTTGTATCAAAAATGAATATTAATTTAATTTTTTAGAGTTTAGGTCGAATTTATATTAAACTTTTCCATAATTTATTAGCTGAACAAAAATTTTAATTTATATTCTCAAAAAACAACATTATTTTTTATCTCAGTCATTACGTTAATGGTGTTAAAATTATTATTCTCAACACAAGACAAATAAAATTAAACAATGTAATTATACAGAATGATGAACAACGGTAAATGCAAGATGTAAACTTATCATGTAATGCTAAAGCTAAAAGCCGACGAATGATACAAAACGTAAAGCTATACGTACAAAGTGTAGAACAAATAACGTAAACATCACACAGAAATACAAACGGTAGAAAATGCTCCTCACTCATTCTCAGGTTTGGCCCTGTCACTTAATCGACACGATAATAATATTTACAAAACAGAACTGAACGTGAACATGTCGAGTAAGGCCTAGCGCACACACATTGACTTTTCGCCGTGTTCCGTGGACGGTGCGGTGCAAACGTTTTTGATTACTATAGGATTAAATGTAACGCCGTTGATCAAGAAACGGCGTGGCGCAGTGGCGTCCATACGCAATGATTACTATTGTTTTAAATGGGAGCGCTCACACAGATCTACAAATACTGACCCAACCCCAGATCTGCGCATGCACACTAAAGAAAATCAACAACGTGTATGTCTGTCCTTCTTCCAGAGAGTTCCGTTTTGAGTGTTTTGTTGAGTGTTACATTATTTTGTGCAATTAGTAAATATGTGTGACGATTTAGTAAACATAACTAGAGATGCAATATAGATGCTGATGTTTTGATTACCCTTGTTCAAGAAAGATCAGTAATTTGGGACCAGACTCTGGATTCTTTTAAATCAAGAACAGAGATAAAAACGCATGGAGAGATTCACCTGAGACTTTAGAGATTCAAACAAATACGCACACAACACTCTTTCAAGATCTTCATCTTGCACCGCTTCTTGTGGTTGTGTAGGTATTCGCCGCGTTGTCCTCAGCTCCGACGTTCAACGGTGCATGGCAAATCGATGTGTGTGCGCCAAGCCTAAGTAAACGAAACCCCGCAGTCGCAGTCGACAGGAATGTAGACGTTGCCACTTGAGCACTCGACGATCTGAAAGACTTAGAAACTCACCGCCACCTTGACTGATCGATTATATTCATATTTATAGTATGTATAGTATATAATACAGGTTACAAAATACCCAGTGTTCGATAAAAATATTGTCCCGTCGGATGTCCGTACACTGACGAGCGTCCTTCACTCGGTGCACCACTTAAGCTAATCAGTCATCGTCGGACTAGTATATACATTTGTACAAGGTTCGTTACGCCGCAGCAAGCACAGGTGCGCACTTCCTCTCGCAACCGAAGCTGGGTCTTGAATTTGTTTATATGGTCTACTTTCTTCTTTTGGAAATGAATAAACACCAAAATGTAGGAAAGAGTTGCATCTTAGATTAGCTTATTGTTTGATATAATAACTTAAAACTTTTTTCCTTAGAAATTTTGAAGCTTTTTTCAAGTTGTTTTGTAATTCTGTTAAATTTTGTTGAGGTGATGCAAATTTTAGTTAGTTTCAATTATAAAGACCTGTTCTTTTAAGGAGCATTGTGGTTTTTTGATGAAATATTTCCAAAAGTTAATATTTGAAGGCTGATGTTGCCCAAAGTTTTTTAGAAAGTGTTGTCCAGGTGTTTCAATATTTTCTTCATATAGTAGTAGATTTAATAATGTATACCTGTTTGTGCTTAGTACATGTTAATAGTACATCCATTATTTTATTAGGTTTCTTATTTTTAGCAATAATAAAGATGACATTTGAAATTAAGTCTCATTGGTTTAGAGGCCAGAGTCATGCCAATCAAACTTGTTAAGAAAGCGCAAAAGATTTATTATTTTTCAGTAGTAAACGACGTGCCAAAAGTTTTAGTGAATGTAAAAAGGTTTGACAAAATAATCTTTGAAACTATGTGCAACAGCAGCCTTAAACTTCTACTCTCTTGAAAAAATTCCACCCCAAAACCCTATAGTTCCCTAAAGGCATCCTGGTGTCAGCAAATTCCCTACTAATTGGAACCCAAGGCTTCGCGCTGCTCACAAGCAGGCTACGAGCAGAAGGCGTGCGTTGCGCTGCGCGGCATAGCGGAGTGCAGAGAAGCGACTCCGGTGATGTCGATGGACGCTCGGCTTGCAGTACCGCCGCCGTCCCGTGTGTCATACCACGGCCTCCTCGCGCTTGAAGTTGATGTTCTGCGTAGCGCAGAAGTCCTTCGTGAGCGGCAGACAGTTGAAGAAGCTGCAGACCTGACAGTCGTACAGCGGGATCACGTAGAAGAACAGCAGCAGCATGAGGAACAGGAACACTGAGGTCATCAGGCAGACCTGGACAAAACACATTCGTGTGGATATTAGCCAAGATCTCTTGTATCGTTAAACCATGAGCCCTGAATTTGAGTTTTCATCAGGATTAAGAGAACATTTAAAATTATGTCTGGAGGTTGAATTCCACCTGGAGAACCAATGGAGTTTCTGCCTACTGTTAAGGTCTTGTAATTGGGATAGGGTTTGATAGCCAAAGGACCAACTTCAAACTTATTGTACACAAATGATTGCCAAGCACTCTCCCTTAGAGCTCAAGACAAAAAACTTACCCATATCAGGCAAATCTTCTTCTGGCGGTCGTACTAGCCGAAGGAGACGAAAGGAAGGAGCGCGAAGGAGAGGAGGAAGCCGAAGATAAAGCCGAAGAGGTGAGCGAAGTTGTCGACCCAAGGCAGCAGTCCGAAGACAAACAGGAAGAGAGTGATAGTGACAAGTTTGCAGAGGGCTTGGTTAGGGTTCTTGAGCATCTGCCAGCAGTTGATCACCTCCACGATGAGACAGGCCAGGAGTCCGAACTGAGCCCGGCGGCCCGACCTACAGATAACAGATAAGTCATCAATGAGGTTCCTACCTCGAGCATTGCTCAAGAGATTTGCAGATGATACCACTAGTCATTACAAGAATGTGACCACTTTTGGCAAGCGAGTTAAAGTGACAAAAGTATTGAAAACCGAGTTAGGAGGCTTAAAATGTCAATTTCTAAGAACCTCCTTAATATGCATTTTTCCACCCTTGGCCTTGCTGGACTATTTACAGTACCAAACCACTGTATACTGGTTTAAGCGGCTTTTACTTTCAGACCGTTGACAAGACAGTTTGTTTACACTGTGAGGAAGCTGACAATTTTGATTGTTTACCTTTGTCGATTGATAAGTAACTACTGGCTTGAAACAGTGTCTATGGTTTGAGAGTGTCAAGTAGAGCCTCGCGCAAATAGTTTGTTTTCAAAATTGCACGATTTGGTCACATTTAAATCATTGACATTGGACAAACTCGAGCATGTTGAGCCGAGGGAAGAGAAAGACGACTAGAAATGGCAGCGCTATCTTTGCTTGGGCTGCCCAACTATGTTGATTTTCTTGCCTCAGCCATGTGGCATCTATGTTCGATCTACCTACCATAACATTATCTTTGGTGATATTGACTTACGTCAGCACGGTACGGCACGAAGATGGAGCTGGCCAAGTTGCCACCGATGCCGGAGCCCATGTAGATGATCATGATCCGCAGAGAGCCAGTGAGCTTCTCCAGATCCCGCATCAGGAACCACTGCAGTACCAGCGTGATGGCCAGGTGGATCACTCTGAAATTGACATGACAATGTACAGTACCTACAATTAATGTACGATGATGTTTGTTTACAAGAGGGAAAGTTGCAGGAATGAGAGGTCCTGGTCATGCTTATGTTTTGGTCTAGCAGTGACAAGAGAAGAGGAAATAGTGAACCAATATAAAGTGAAGGTTTTAGAGAAGAGTATTTGATTTGATGGGAATCACAAAGAGTGGATCTACTGATGATCCTTAAGGTGGAAGAATTTAGTGCTAACAGTGTGGGTTGGAACAATTAAAGTAGGATCATCAAAACCCTCTGTTGCTTAATTCGTCTTCCGACATTCCAACGTTTCTTTTAGTCGCAAAATAATATTCAAGAAAGAAATTAGTACTCTGTAGTAATTTTGAGCTATCGGATTTTTGTAGGAATATTATTACTTGTACAGTACTTCAACAGCTGAAAGTGACTGATGACTCACCCAGCGTGGAGGAAGAGGGAGGTCCACAGCCGGTAGAACTGGTCGGGCACTTCAGGTGAGTAGAAAGGGATCATGCCGCAAACATTGTCAAGGCAAGACACCTGCAACAGAGGCCAGCTGATTAGAAGAGAACTTTTACGACCTTACAAGTTTTACAGGAAAGTTCAGTTGTACAACCAAGTCAAAAGAGGACTTAACATTGTGAGCGTGTTTTTGTGTCAATTTTGAAACCAAAGTTAATTTCGTCTGCAAAGAAAAACTTAAAAGTAGTGAAGTTTTGGAAAATTGTTTAATGAAAACACTTAAATAAAATGCAGGAACACTACAAAACATTGCAATTTACTTCTGTTGACCAGCACAAGACTGAGAGTTTGATATTGCAGAGTTTGTGAAGGACTGTCATGGGCAGTCGTTGACACAACTCCGATGCCGCAATGATTTGTAGGCCTGGTCCTCTAAGCCTCACAGTGCAGACGTTAAACTCCTAACGATGCTGTTGAAACCCTAGATGATGCTTTCACTAACACTTCATGGAAATGCACGTGTTATTCTTGTATATTACATGCTGTCTTGCAAGTACTGAATTTAATTCTGTTAGTAGCAAGATTCTAGTTTATTAACATAGAAATCGAAAGACTTTCCTACTAATTATCGTGTTCAAACCTATACAACGTTTCAAGAGGTATGAAATCTCATCTTGTGCCCTTAAAAAGTAGTTATTAGATTTCTCTAATAAAAGGGGTGTGTTGAAATTTTGTTTTGGGTATTAAATAGTTTCATAATATCTGTAACAACGCACCTGTGAGCAGAGGGAGGCCTCCTCGTGAAAGTAGCCGTGCACAAAGTCGCAGTACTCGCGCGTAGTGATGCGACAGCTGCCGTGGATCCCGATGCAGCACGGGTGGCCGATCACTTCGCACACCATGTGTTCCGCAGTCAGTCTGTCCTTCTGTCTCTCTCGCTGTAGCTGCCGCGAGCTCTCACTGCCCGAGAACGTCTTGCGGCAGATCGGCCACTTGGTGATGTCGTCCGGCCACTCGTACGGCGCCACGGACGCCGGCGCTTCGCAGAATCTGTACACAAGCGGGATGTGTGTGATATGAGGTGTTAGGACTGTCGATTAGCTGATGAACACTTTAAATATCAGAAAATATATATGTCAATTTGGTAGATATAGTAGAACTTGTATAACTTGAATCTGATAGGGACTTCAAGACTACATCTGATCATCCATTAAAACTCTCACAATCATTCCACATTCACCTTAAAATACCCTCTAAGAGTAGTCAGTGTCTCTAAGCAAACTATGTTTAATTCTCAGCCAAGATTTCAGAAATGACGATCTTTTAGTCCACTAAAAATATCAGTAACACCTAAAATTTCTTATCCATAAACTTTATTTTGAATACTTCTAACAGCTCTCAAACGGTACTTTTTATTTCCTTTATTAATCCTTTGTAATAAAGACATTTTTATTTATTTATTTACAAACTGCTAAACACATCTATAACAGCTCCACTACCATTAGTTATCCCTACAGGCACAAACCACCGGGATAGGTAGTACGGACAATCTACTCACTTGGGGTCAAGGCCACAGACGGTGCCAGAAATGCGTCCCCCGGGTCCTGATTCCCCTGGAGACCATTTCTTCCACGTTGATATAGTTTTCTGTCCAAACAAACATTGCAATCAGTCAGGTGTACAAGATGGTGTAAGTGACTTAATATCACAACTAAAAACTAAGAAACTTTTAAAATATTGTTAAGATTGTAATGGGTTTTTCATTTGTCGCTAGCGTAAAGTATCCCTTATTTTCATTAAAAATGGAAATTAAACTGACTTATTTGTTGTATTGTGTGTGCTAGACTAGGCTAGATGCAGTTGGTCTACATTTTTCTTTTGGAATAAGGACATTAAAAAGTATTTTGCTCACTGTGTTCTTTAAGTTAAAATGGTAAATTGTTAATTTTAACATGTTGAGAATTAAGTTTTAATGTCAAATACCTGTTTAAGCAGTTGTACTATTTTGATCTACAAAGGTAGACATCTTTTCAGGATTTGCCAAAATTTATGGTTGCCATCGATGGCTCTTTTGATATTTCCAAAAATGCCAACTGCTTTTTCATATTTAAAATGTGAAAAAAAGTTTTATTTTTTTATTAGAAGTATAATTAATTATTAAGAGCTTAATTGTATAACATTCAATGAAAAATTTGAATCTCACTATCTAAAACCATTGCTATACCAATACTTGTAAATAATTTGTTTACAACAGACTAAACTACATTTGTCTTACAATTTGACATACATAAAACGTGTTCAAAACACATTCAATAAATAAGAAAAAAGAAAGCAGGAACCTCTAAAGTCACTATCATGCTTCTGCTACTAAAACACGTAAAACTGAAAGAAAAGTCACTCACTAAAAAAAGTTATAATAATTGTCATCAGTATTAAAACAATTAAACATTTCAGCACACTACCACAAAATCAGGAAAATCATGTTAAACAAAACTCTTGAGGAACTGAGGGAGAAACACCATGCAAGAAGAACGGTGTGGGTTTACCGTCGGTCGCAAGTGTTGCATGATGTCGCCCCGGGAAGAGACCAGCATACGGAAACAAGTACAAATAAGTACACAACAAACACGTAAAAGTACAAACTACGTTATTAAATACTTGTAATAAACTATGGTAGTTGGAACTTCACTTAGGAGAAGAGAGAATTCTGGACTTGATGTTTGTTTCTTCATCTGCATTCTTGCGCTTTATTATTGAAATATTTCAACTTTCACGGAACATTGTTGATCATTGACTTCATTGTTTTAGTCTGTGTTGTACAATTTTTAGCCAAGGAAAGAAGTGAAATAAGATGTTATCCTTGTCAACTGTTGAGCTGGTTATTGTCAGTTTGTTAGGTTGTTTCTTTTTCGATGTCAAGTCATATGAAACTTCGGTTACTGGTTCCCATATGTAATGAGTTCTTTGCTTGAAGTTTGTGGGGATGATGGTACAATTTCTGAGGTAAAAATATCATTATGGACGTTTTCTATAGTTTTGAGTGAACAAAAAGTACATGACGTTTCGGGATCTGGAATCTGACCCGTATTCAGGTAAAAAAACCTAAAACATGAAATAAAAAATAAGAAAAGAGCCAGCCTAAAAGTAATTAGCGCAAGTTTACCAGTCACTCACTCCCAAAAACCCTTAATTTTTTCCCGTTAAACTTGTTAATTTTATAACAGCTAGCCTAAAAAACAATACAACATGTATAAACACGTTAGAAATTAAAACGCATTAGAGAAATCAAGCACGTCCACGGCCATTGACTGACTGCCTGACCAGCCGCCAGACAGCCCCATTGGCTGGCTCAAAGCAGTGGACGACCAATCACAGCCGTTAATCAGACTAACCAACTGTAACAGAGAACACACTCAAAAAACCCAGTGTAATTTTTGTTTACTCAAAAACTATGGAAAACGTCCGAAATACTATGTTGACAGATGTTATGAACAGTTTGGTGTCCAGAATGTTGTGTTGTGGCCTAGGATCAGCTGCTGGAGATAATACTCCCAGTTGGTTCCTCATTGTGAGAACTCACCGAACAATCCGCCTGGGACGACTGGACACAGCCAGAGTCATCGTTGCGTATGCAGCACGCCGTCTCACGCTCCTTCTCCCTCCCCTTCTCGATCTCCTTGATGATCTTAGCGTCCTTGCGCATGCACGGCGCAAACTTGGCCCCCAGGTGAATCAGGTCCGCCTGCGTCATAACACATAGTGTCTGTTGTAACTTTACTAGAAGTCATTTGCTAAGCTTTAGATCGTACCTTGGGTTTCCAATTTCGACTGGTAAGGTTATGGTGACTTAATATCAGGATGTTTTGCTACATTTTCTTGCAAAATTACTAAAGTTAGCTGACTTTTTTATAAGTAAAAGTACATATTACGCTTTCAATAAATAATATTAGAACATCATACAAGTTATTTACTACTCACTCAAAAATAGTCTTGACTATTTAATAGTTATTACAAGTGATACCCAGAAAGTAAGTTCTACTCAAGCATATTAAATATTTTACTGATTGTAGAAACTTAATGTTAGGTACTAATATCAAGTTGTATTCTTTAGATTATGCTTTGATGTGTTCAAAATTAAAATCGGAACTTTTATCGAACCAAGACACACACTTTTCTGCGCAACTAAAAATGAAATGGCAACAGTAATGCCTTTTCTTGAAAAGAGCGCTTATACAACTCATTAGAAAAATAATAAAAAGTATAATTTTTTAGTATCAACTTGATATATATTGTCATATAATTATCTAAACAACACATTTTTATCTGTCAGGCTGTGGGGAAGATCTCCTGTGTTACACTTTGTCTGTGGGAATGATATTTTTTACACAGGCTAGGTTAGAGTGGTTAACAGCGAACACGTTAATATGATTTAGTAAGCAGAGACTTACCGCTCTTGGTCCGATCCAGAAATTCGCAGGTTCACTGAACTCCACTTGCTGTAGAGACAGACTGGTTACCAGCACCTGGAAGCACATGGGAATGTACAGCTCTGACTAGTGCTTAGACTCTAGAGTTACCATCTTAATCGTAGGCTTGAGTGGCCGTCATCATTACTTTCTAGGCTTTCGGTGTCAAACCGCGGCTTTCGGTGTCTCAGCTGTGCAGTCACTGAGGATGCCACATCATAGAATGGGCAAAACGTTTGACAATTTAGGAATTAGTCCACTGAAGCGGTTTGACACCGAAAGCCTAGAAAGTAATCTAGAGTTACCGATCACTCTTTTGTTTATATGCTCCACCTAAGAAGCTTCACTCTTCAAATTTAAAAAGGAGTGAACACTATTTATTGCATTTGATTTGTGATAAAACATAAATTCCGCTTCTTCAAAGTGTGTGGATGAGACAGGAGAACACAGAACACTGACTACTCCATGATAGACGTAGTTACTCTCGCTGGATTATCGTCTGTGTTTGTTTATAAATGTGTTTACCATTGTTCGGCGTTTGTGATGACTGTTATTTGACTTCAGACACCATCCGAGAAATCATTATTTATGATCGTACTTGTAAATCAGTATTTGTAAAGGCAGGTGTAAATATAATTTTCATTAGGTAACAGACAAATTTTTCATCCTGCATATTTCCAAAAATAATTTCTTTTTACCTCGTCAAGAACAAACTGTTTCCAAATACATCAGGCTCATTTTAGGTTCAGGTTTACTTGTCTGCCACTAATATTCATGGATACAGTGTGATTGAGATTGGTTTACCAGTCCGGACTCCTGGTGGAGGTCGATGCCGATGGGGCCGAAGCCGTAGCAAAAGAGGGAGAAGAAGAGGATGAGGATCTGCACCGTGGTGACCCAGTAGGTGAAGAAGGGTCGATGATCCTCCAAGTCCTCCAACTGCTCCTTGACCGGCTCGCGCGCTGTCACCGACCTCTTCAGCGACCGACTGTTGACACAAGTACAGTTTGAGGACAAAAAATAAATTGTGTCAACACTTTCAAGCCTGACTCGATTGGTTTAAATGACAGTTTTCTGTCTTTTTGTTTACTTTAATTATGCTGTGACTTTCTCATACGCCTCTATTGCAATCTCTTATTGGAAATGTAATTAACCTAAAACAAACCACAAATGTGTCCCATACAAAGCAAAAGTAGCAAACAGTATGCATTTAAGCAACCCATATTAAACTACTGCTTAATAAACTTCCACCAGTGCTGGTCACCGTTCTATAAGGTAGGCCTCCTGTCACTAAACCATGGGTAAGCTTAATTTGATTGCTTTATGAGGATTCAACACAGACTGAATTGACAGCTCAAGAAGACTTTAGACCAGCGGCCATACTCACACCTAGTAGATCTAGTAGTCTCAGTAAAAGGTCAATCTTTGAACACAGCATTCTAGTAACAATCATGATAACTACTTCAATAGATGGAGCAGGATCGGGCTCAGCTTCATAGTGTTAAAAGTCTCTATAAATGAAAAATGTCAAAACTTTAAATAATTTGTTTTGTGTTTTGTTTCAAAGTAGATGACTATATACTGCTGGAGAAAACACATTTCTGCTTTGTTTAGGCAAGTGAGTACAATCACAGACCACTTAGCCATCCACACTCACTGTTAACATTTCCCATTCAAAGATTTCTTGCTTCAAATTTTATCAAATTACAAAGATTTATTCCTTGAATGTTGCAATAAACACTGAATAAATATGAGGGTTAATTTCAAATTAATTTCTGTAAAAAAATAGGTGAAAAAACTTTATAAAATTTAGCTTTTTTTATTAGTGAATTTTATTAGTCAGGATACCTTTGTTTTTAAAAATTAAAGAGCATAAATAGGGCAAAACAAATGTCATAAATACCGTCAAATTCACAATGAGTCTATCCAACAAGGTATAATTTGACACATGGTTTCACTCCACCTATGAGCTATACATCAACGAAGTTAATGTCTGTACAGCCCTTGTACTTACTTATTTAACAGTACTCGTTACAAAAATATTCCATAAATGAAACTTTAACTTCTGCACTAACGAGGTCGCCAGGTTTTACAAAACAGCATTATGGAAACAAGAAAGTTACTGAAATATGTATATGTATTCAGATTAACGTAGGAATTAAACTACGATTGTTTATGAGGGCACGGAGCCAAACTCTAGATTAGTTTTCTGCTGGAACAAAATTGATTAATAAACTTTGGTGAGTGTCCTACATCGTCGACACTAGTGACTAGACACAAGCAGGTCCACTCTAAACAAACCTGCCCCTTCCCTGCTTCCCCCTCCACCAAAATGTTGGTTTTGGGGGTGAGTCCAAAATGTCTTATCGTCCTGAAATTTCATGCGTTTCAGCTTACGGAACATTATTCAATTTTATATGCCATAAAAATGCCAAACCAACGAGAACGTCAAAAAACTTCTTTCGGTGCTCTGTTTTTAACCGGAGCTCTAAAGCATGTACGACTTTTTGCTCAGATAAATGGCTGCCAACGGTTTAGTCTACGAAATATGACACAACCAGTAAAATTTCTGGTAATAAGGGGCCAAGAGCTTTACTACAAGGAACACCCAGGACTGACCCGAAGAGTCGGCCGACGACGCCCATGCCGTACTGTCTCCTGTCCGAGTTGTCGAGGACACCGTCCAGGTGGTGGCTGTAGATGCGACTAAGTCCCACTTGTCCCACCGGTCCCTCGTCCTGCTGCTTGTCTTGCCGCTTCCAACTGCTCAGTCTGTTCAGTCTGCAACACACATCCACACAATCAATCTTCACCTACCCGCAGAGAACATAAAACCCCTCAGTGTTCACTTTCAAGTGTAAAAAACTCTTCAGCGCGCTCTTGAGAGAGAAAGCCTTCAATATATTTTTCTGAGATTACAAAACCTCTTAGTGTTCTCTTAAGATAGTAAAAAAGCCCCTTTGGTGTCTTCTTGAAAGTAAAATACAGCTTAGTCAATAATTATGCTTGTCCGGAACAATTGATTTATTATTTATAAGTTTTCCTGCAAGACTATTTTGTCTCAGGTTAATAATAAGTTTTAAAAATATTGTACCTTAAATATCCTGTAATAAGGAAATTTGAAATTTAACTCATAGCCACTTTGGTTTTGAAACAATTTTCTTACTGGTCATTCAAAGCCTTAGCTTAGCATTTGGTTCATCCCACAATGCCAGTTCTACTTATCAGAGTTGGGCCACTTTGACCTGAGACTACGGCATCAGGACTAGGGTCAAGCATGCCGGAGATCTCACCCATTTAAAGTTTGAGAGTAAGTTGAAGTCGTTTCGGCGCCAAGCCTCTGATCATTCGCTTTACCGCAAAAGATTCCTTCTCCAAGCACCAGCTATCGTGAGGAAACCTTCGTAGGGAACGGAACCAGCTACTAGATGGTTGGATTGATCTTTCACCCATATACCTAGCTCTGACATTAGATTTTCATGTCAGAATCGCTACGGACTTCCATCATGGTGTCCTCTGACTTTGTCCTGGCCAGGAATAATTCACCATCTTTCAAGTCCTAAGTTAAATCATCCCACAATTCAGCGCCTCTACAAGTTAAGTCATTCCATCGACTGCAGCATCTCTCACTACTCGCCTTTGTGTTGGCACTTCCCCCACGACGGCTGAGGGTTGCCGCGGCTGCTCATTCAATCGCCAAGCATGCAGGCGTTGGTTCCGAAGCTCAGAGTGACTCGTAGAACACCTGCAAAAACACACATTAATAAATAAATCTTTTATTGCATAAACAATATACATTGTATCGCATCGCCAGTGTTTAAGGTTGTATTAAATTTTCCATTGATTCACATCAAAGTATTTTCAGACATAGAGGTATTCATTCATTCGAATTATTCCCACTCCAGCCAGTTAATCTGTTTGTCAGCTTTAAGAGGCTCCCAGTTATGTGCCTTGAACTCGCCTGTGCTGTGCTTCCTGAGCTAGTATTGTTTTGAGAGGAGATTTAAATGCTCTTTGCATAGTGGCACCTTTACTCGAATTTTGAAGTCTGTTGACTAATAGAACTCCTGCCCGTGAAGGCAACGTTCATGAGTTACCGCCGCCCAGTTCTCCCTGTTCGGTAATCATCCCTGCCTCGCTACGTGAAGATGTAGGTTCCCACTCCGGCCCAGACTTGGGACCGCAACAAGACATGTTTCAAGGATATAGAGGCAAGGTAGTGTCAACAAATGAGTGAGACGATCCGCGGTGGATCATGTATTCATGTACAAAAAGTCGGCGTATGCTAAACGTTTTCTTAATGTTTGTAACAATTAAGTTTTTATTGTTCCGGAATATTACATGGTTGATTGGGTTGTTAATAATACGCTACTTCAACTTGGCATTAGAGAATAATTAGAACTGATGATATTTTACTCAAAATATTATCACAAAAAGAAGTTATAAATAAGTATTTTTATATATTGACCAGGGTGGCCATAGATAAGTGGTATAGTTTGAGGCCTCACACCATATCGGCCCGGGTTCAATTCCCGGCTGGAGTGATAACTTTTTACGATGGCCACTCCCCGTGGTTCGGAAGTCCTGTAAGCCGTCGGTCCATTTCATTGGTTGTTTAGCTTGTAATTAATGACCCAATCTGGATGACAGTCTGCCCCATGGTGTGTGTTACAAGACAGCACCTTAACATCCATCAAAAACTCTCATCATTCATCCCTCTAAGTGGTTTGTGTCAAAGAAAAGTATCAATGTATCAAATAAATAATTATTATAGTTTTAAAAGAAGTAAACAAAATAATAATAATACTTTAAGTAATTAATGGGTTTAAAACCACTATTTAAAAATAAATGGCAATCCATTCGCCTTCACAGAAGAATCTGTGTCACATGAATGTTTTCCTGGAAACGAGGTCGAATCCGGGCAAAAGACAGAATCTGTAATTTTAATCCAAGTTAGCAAAGGGTAAAGTTTGTTTGGCTTTGAGCCTTTACAAACGCAAAGTTGGACATTTTGTGCAGCGAGTCCAAGTTTGCAAAGGCTTCTCTGTAGTCTGTTCTGTTGAATAGAAATCCAACTCATCTGTTTTGCGGCTGAGCGTCGCTCGCGTCTTTACGATTCTAAACCCATCAAATGGCTCTTCACAATGGCTTTTATCCTCTTATTTTTCACACAGATTAAAGAAATAGGGATCTAGTACTATCAAATGGAATAGAAAGGACAGCAGGCTCATTTGGATAAAGTAGAAACACATAAGCAAACACAAGGCCTTATGTGTGTCACACATCTATAGTCTCGTTCTTCCGGTTCACACCGTGTCAAAATCATTATAATGTGCTTGAAATATTTCGGCCTTGCTGTGGAGAAGATCTTCAGTCACTGATTGGCTGAAACTGAGATACTTGCTGTCCGCTACCCTATGGTTACGGTTGGACGGTTGGCAGCCTGTGATCAACGTACGTGATAGCAGGCAGCAAGTATCTCAGTTTCGGCCAATCAGTGACTGAAGATGGTGCTCAACAGCAAGACCAAAATATTTCAAGCTAATTGATAATAATGTTTTAACTTGGTGTGAGCTGGAAGGACTAGATTATAAATTTTGAAATGATTTAAATGTCACTAAGATAAACTGTTTACAAACAACCGCTTGTGGTCCGTGGATATTATCGTTAAGCTCGGATGTAAACAAAATGCAACGCAATCACCAGTGACCTAGTTGCAGATGAGAACTTTCTCAAACCAAACACGCCGAGAGATGAAATGCAATTTCCTTCATTTAATTTTGTCAACTTCGCTCATCCAATATTTCACAAGCTGGGTAAACTTTAAACGGATCAAATATCTGAGTATGAACTTCTCCCGTGAATTAAAACCATTTAGTTATAGAATTAAGTTGCCAATAGTAGGAGTGGGAGAAGTTTCTGTCTCTAAGAAAATAGGACTGGTCTATTTTGATAGTTTGATTTGAGACACCGACCACTCCTAGAGGGTAGTTTAGGTGAGTATGGGATGATGGTGAGTGTGATGAGTGTTTTTGATGGATGATGAGATGTAGTCTTGTAGCAAACTAGGACTGATTGTTCCCCAGATTGAGTCATTAATTAATAGCCAACGACCAATGGAATGGACCAACGGCTTGAAGTGACTTCCGAACCATGCGGAGTGGCCAGGGTAAACAGTTTTTATTGCAGCGCCGGAGCGATTCAGTGTAAAGCACACACTGTACCATTAAGCTATGCCACCCCCATAACTCAGTCGCATTGTAAATGTGCAGGTTTTGAGCCAAACTCTTGGTTTGAAGTTTGCTGTTGACGATGGTACAATTTCTGAGGTTTAACTATTATAAGATGGATTTTCCATAGTTTTCGACTGGAATCTGACCCAGTCTTCAGCTGAAAAGTAAACTAAAAGACAACAGAAAAGATGAAGAAAAGAGCTAGCCTAAAAGTAATCAGCGCAAGCTGACCAGTCAACCACCACCAAATAACCTTAATTTTTCCCCATTAAACTTGTTAATTTTATAACAGCTAGCTTAGAAAACAATATGTGTCAAAACTTAACAAAATTAAAAACCACTGACTGCCTAGCCAGCCGCCACTGGCTGGTTCAGAGCAGTGAACGACCATTCACAACCGAGAACCAGACTGACCGACTGTAACAGAGATCACAAAAGAAACTTTTGCTGATTACTTTTAGGTTAGCTCTTTTCCTCGTTTTCTGTTATATTTTAGGTTTCTTTTCTCCTAAAGACGAGATCAAATTCCAGATCCCGAAACGTCGTGTACCTTTCGTTCAAGGAATACGATAGAAAACGTCCGTAACAATAACCTTTGAAGAAAACTTGACTATTTGTCGGTGCTGAGTAGGCTAGTGTCACTGACCTCGTCCTCGAGAGGGAAGAGCACTCGGGGGTGGCAGGCACTGTGGAGGGAGAGTAGCTGCGGGACATCTGCCGACTCAGCGTCGACTGGTGTGTGCTGCGATGCCGGCCCAATGTCTGCAATACACAAATTCACGTTAAACATTCCTTAAACAGTTTCTCAAAAATGTGTCTGAAACTATCGATAAAAGACAATGTTACTGATCTCAATCGGTTCACGATGTCCAAAATGGCGTTGTTTCCAAGTTCAGATTTCTTAATGTTTAAACTACCGCTATTTTTTAAAGATTGTATTTTTAGTTGAAATTTGGGGTATTCCATTTACCCATGAAGCCCTTTAGTTAGATGGATAACATGCAAAAGATTTGTGATCAGATTTTCTTGAAGTCTTCGCTGGCCCCCGTGCAGTGGGGTCGAAAGATGGGCTCCAATGAGTACACTTACGGTGGGAACCAGGCTTTGTCTACAGCGATATTTTTGGGAGTACCTACTAACAAGTAATAAAAACGCTCTCTTGTCTATACCACTGAAAATACAATTTGCAATACTGATCGAGGTGTACCTTTCGAAAAAGCTAAAGCCAATAGCGATAGAGTTTTACTAGAAGGAGGTCAAAGACGAAAGATAATCACAAGGGGTCCAAGAAAAGTTTCATGACTTTTTTGCAGAGGACTTGACGGGGATTTTCAATAACAAGAAAAGGTATTTTTAGGCGGCTGTTTTATCTGTATACCAAAACTCAAATACAACAGTCAGGATTAACTGATTCGCAGAGCCAGCATTATTGGATGAATATTGTATATAGAAAAGTCAGGTGAGGGAAGAGTGGAGTGGAGTGGAGTGGAATGGAGTTTGATAGATTCCAAGATGGCCACTGATTAGTGTGCTGATGAGATTAAAGTCAATTTCTTCGCTAGCAAGAGCTCTTTGAGAACTTTACTAACTTTCTGTCTGGTCGAAGCTGATTCATCAGGTGGTGAGGTCGGTTTATTGTAGGCTTTGCTTTGTCTGTAGATAAAGCAGTTCTGAATAAAGTATATTCCAAATACAATTTGAAAAAATGAATCTTTTCAAAAAATTCTCTTTAGATTTAAAGAAATATTTTATTAAATATGCCTCTTTATTCGCTATAAGCATTAAATTGTCAACAAGATCTAGTTTAATTTGTAATATTCATGATTGTGTAATACGCCAAAGAAAGTTCTATAATAAATATAAACAAATTTTAGGGTGCGCGGTTTTTAGGCGTTAAAAAACTGAACAAGTGTTTTTTAGTCGCTTTGAGAGGGTTTGCAATGCAACAAACGTTGTTCTCATACGATGACTGTCTGTATGTATTATAATTCTTACATGGTGTCGTGGGGTTGTAGAGCATCTTTAGCAATCTAGAATTAGAAGGAATAAATTTAAATTATTTCTAGCTATTTTTTTAATACTGAAGTATTTATTTGCCTTAAATAAAAAAAACTTAAAGCCCAAACAGCAACTGAATTATATCAAGTTTGAAACTACTGTATTCAATGTGGACGAACCTATGAAATACTGTTACTGCGAGTTCTACTCTGGTCTTGTTGGAAAGAAGCCATTATTTTGTAAGAAAACACTAAAACAACGGCAGCGAGAGCTTTTCTATTGTCTATCAATATTGTTTATGTTTACATAAAGTATCAAAGAAATATTGCGGATAATGTCAGTAACATTGTTAAATCTTTTCTTTACTACCTTATTCGGCTCCTGATTATTATAAGTAGTAATACATAGTAGGAGGAATGTAATAATATTTCTAGATAAAACACTAAATACATTCCTTAGTTTACTGTCAGACTCTAATCTTTACTCTATAATTTGATGGTGAATATATAAAATTCAGGTACTTCAAAGTTTACTTTTTTTCTCTTTTGTTTTACAATAAGTAGCCCTTTCTGAGAACTAGATTATAAAAAAATATACATATGTGAATATATATGTACATCGTGTAGAGTTTTACTCTCTCAATCGATCAAAACAACTCCCGTTGCTCTAGAACCTACCGTCTTAAAGTAATTTCTGTTTAATTATTTAATCCGAATTTCTGCACTTTGTCATTCAGAGCACTGGGCATAAATTCAAATTAAGCTGTTATATAATGTACAAGCCTATGTTTCCTTCGATACAGAAAGTAAAAAGGTAAAGTTTGTCTTGCTTAATAAGGCAAAGTTAAAACTACAAAGTCCTCTCTACTTTTCAACCTCGACCTTTACCTAGCGTTACCGTATAGTCACATTACAAATGTAAGTGGTGACTGCAGGGATAGTGTATACAGAAATTTCGTCTAATTTAAAATACTTAGAAAACTTGTTCTGTTTTATTAAAAGTTTGCTAAGATTCACCGTAGCGCTTGATTTAAAATTACAATAACCTATGGCAATAACCATTAAGCCGTATGAAAACCAGAAATATATCCTATCAAAATGTTGAGTAAATTTCAGAAAATTTTATTTCAAGTCCAGTTATACTTCCTGACGTACAGATGGACAACGCTAATGCCTTAGTAATCAGCGCGAGTCAAAGGTAACATTATGGTAAGTAGATTACACATAAATGTCGAATGGCTGAGGCAGGAAAATTAACATAGTTGGGCAGCCCAAGCACAGATAGCGCTGCGAGGGAATTCTTTAAAGAGTCTCAAGTAGAGCCACCGACGCACATGCACACACACATTTAATTCATCGACATCGGATAAACTCGATCATGTGGGGCTGAGGGGAGAGAAAATTCGAGGGACGGTAGCACCATATGTGCTTGGGCTGCCAAAATATGTTGATTTTCCTGCTTCAGCCATTCAGCATCTATACGCAATCTACTTACCATAACGTTATCTCTGTGCATGCATACTTATGGAGAGTGTAGAGTGACGTAGTTCTCGTGACGTAAAGGCCCTGCACCCCCTCCAGATTTATTGGAGAGGATTGCTTACAATACTAAATCAAACTCGACAAACAATAAACACGACCAACCGAAGTATTCTTGTTTACAAAAGCTGTTATATTTATGAACCTTTTTAATACAAACACTTCAGAAATGTTCCCATAAGGATTGCATTGGAACTTAGATTAAATTAATGACACCCATTATAAACCAATTACATTAAGAACTAAGCGATTTTTTCAACAATAATACATAATTATATGTATAGGAGATTGAATCATTGTTATGCAGGCACATACGTAGCCAGTTCATAAACAATTGTGGTTAGTTTTAATTACGTTTGTAAACTATCGTCAACCTTTTTGTTATCAGATATGCCCCTATTTGTTTATGGGCATAAATCATAATTAAATAAGATTTATGCCAAAACCGAAAGTCAACAAGACAGTTATTAACAATCCTATTTATAAAGTACAGTACTATAACGTAAAAGTTAAAGAATCAAATCAGTTGGTATAATTTGTTGGCTGGTTCATTTCCAATTTTCCCGATCAGCTGTTTGTTCTTCTTCGCATAGCAACATTAGCAAAGTGAACCGGTCGGCTAAATATTATTAACCTCGCGTTTTCGTCTATGATTTATTTGTTAAATTTCCAAAAGTTATAAGAAAAATAGTTCTTTGCACTATTCTAGGATAGCGACGTTATTTTGTGTTTTAATATCATATAGTGCGATTTCATATAATATCATATAGTGCGAGCTCTGCCTTTGGCAAAAAATAGGTCGGTAGTCCGCCATATTGGAAAATCGATTTTAGTGATTCATCGGAATCTAGTGATAAGCTCAGTGTGATTCGGTTCGTGGTCAGTGGTAGTGGCGTTTCGTGTGTGCTGCCGATGGACATCTGCTGCCGTGGTACATCTGGGGTGTCGGTGTGTACGAGTATGTAGCTGTATTGGTGAGTGTTTATGTTAGCTTACTAACAATCTCGCTTTCAGTATGTGTGTTCTACGACTCGCCGAGCCAGCGAACGTCTCTACGGCAGTTATCAGTTACAAGTTAGGTTTAGGTTGCCTGCACAATTATGTGCTGGTGTATTAGGTCAAAATTGTATAGGTTCGAATGTTTTGTAACTCGAACAGTTTGTAAATCTTTAAAGCCTTTCACCAAATTTAATTTTAGAGGTTGGGATTTTTGGAACACGTCACGGATAGGTCTCAGTTCATTGATACCGGCAGGATTTGTATAGTTAATTATTACTTAAATCTTGTATAGCAGTAACTCACGGTAAAAGGTCTGAAAACTTTATAATTATTTGAGTTTATTTATCTGAAGCCTACATTGAAGTCACATATCCATCAGCTCTTACAACTTGCTACATTACTGCCCAACCCTGTATATTAGTTTAGTCTCTATAATAATTAACTAGTAAGAGGTTTAGGCAAGGCAGGCCCATGGTGCCCGGTCAACAGAAGTTATGCCCTCCCTCGGCCACCTATGAATAATAAAATTCACACTTTTAAGCAAATTCGCATTTTTATTAAGGTTTAAATTGTAAAATAACACTTTGCAATAAATTTGAGTCTGGATACACTAAAATTTGTTCATGAAATAACTCAGAATTTGTGTTACACAGAAAAACAAACATGAAATAAATAGGTACTTAAACCCAAAGTGCTATCGGTTTAGGAAATTCTTCATTAGTGGAAAATATGATTTTTGGTCATACTTGCATTGAAACCAGGCTAAGAAATATTTTACAGTAAAATATTAATATTTTCTGGAAGCTTGAGAACCTCACCACCCTTCCTTTGGCTGAGTTAACCTTCAAGACTCATCTAAATTGTTCCAATTTTAAAGATTGTCCTTGCAGAAGGCAGAGCGTTATTGCCGAAAGTTAACTTTTGGGTAGTGTTGAACGAATAAATAAATTGAAAATTAAGTCTTACAAATAGTTAACTTGTTTAGTCTAGTCTGTGTTAGTCATGCCGGTGCCATATTTTTTCGTAGAGTTAGTTAATAAATTGCTATTCACTGACAACAAAACTATTTAAGTTGTATAGTCAACTTTTATTAGTTTGAATACGAAATTTTCAGTTTGGGAATTAATTTAAAACCTTGTATTGTTTTCAAATTTTATATCGATTAATAATAAAATAACTCTAAATGTTCTGTGAGATGTGCGAGAGCGACAGCTGGAACTGTTATCGTTATCAAAGCAATGCTGGCCAGATTGTCTTGATAACATATAAAAGTTGAGTAAATAAACAAAACTTATATTACTGTATATCAACTTGTTAGTTTTTCTGATCACTGACAAAGGACAGTGATCATGTGAGTTAAGTAATTATCTCTTAAAATTAAACATTATGCACTAGCTTAATTATTTGCTCAACCTGACGGAACCTACCTGTCGCCACAATCTTTTTTTTACCTTTGAATTATAAATATATAAGAATTTAACTTAAGAAAACTTTAGAAATATAGTTAATTTTGATGTATGTAACATGCTAAAGTTGTAATCATGGTTTGTTCTTAAATAAGACAATTAAAACCTTTTAAAATGTTGTATTGGACAGTTTGATGTATTTTAATTTAAATATTCCAAACAAGTTTAAAAAGTAACTCTTAAGACAATGAAAGGTTTGTTCCATTTATTTGTTACAAGGTATCAATTCATTGTTCGGTGTTAAGAAAATCGATTGCAAAAAATAGCTTGACATGCTGTATTATCCGGGTAAATAAAATTCTTGGAGTAATTTCATTGTAACCTTTAGGCAGCTTAAAATTCATGCGGTATGAAATTCATATTTCATGCATATTTATTTCAAACATCATTCAAGCAAAATAGGAGGGGGGAAGAGGGAGGTGATCCTGCAAAAGTTTTGAAAGTTAGGACTGCTCGGCTTTAGGTTTCTTTTACCTTTGATTTATAAACTTAGTTTTAAATTGTTTTGTGTTTTGCATTTAATGTAACTGCTTTATTTGTGTATGCTTAATTTGTGCCAAAGAAGTGAGGGGGCTTATCTAAAATCATAAATTGTTTGATAATTAAGTATGAAAGGGTTAACTTTACGCTATAATGTCATTCAACATTTATAATTTTCAGTTAAAAATACAATGACAGCTGCACAAAATATGCTTATCTTATTCCAATTTGAAATATTTTTGGAAAGAAAAAGAATTTTTGTTAATTACTATACATAGTGTCTTACAGAATGTTGGCCCTCACATGGCAGTGACTTTGACGTCATGAGAGACTGTTTTGGCAGCTATTCTTTACACGGTCTAGATTTGGACCAATTTTCACAGTTAACTCTTAGTTCTATGAAATCATTCCCATCTTGAAATGCCTCTTGAACTCCTTAAACAACTCCTTTAAAAACTGGTAGAGCATTAGATGCAATCGTTAAAAAGGTAGAAATACAAGACTTCAGTAGATACATTAAACTTCTTTCAAGTTTAGGGCAATCAACAAAGATTAGGCAGCTCATTAAATTGATCATTTACAAAAAAGATAAATATAAATGGATAATAAACAGGTTTATCGGGAAAAATTTTAGATGTTATACAACGTTCAGTGGTTTATTTAGTGCTCAAATTTTCCACAAGTTCTGTAATTGAAATCCATTCCAAACGAACAATTTTGTCTAATCTCACGCTCTGACTCATTAAAACTGTTTCTTTCTAGACCCTTGTAAGTCGGTGTGTTCCGTCGTCTGGAGGTCACGTGACCTCGCTCACATAATAAAATACTTTCACAATCAACATGTTTTGAGACAAGTATTGCACGTCTTCAGGATTGGTGGGGTTATATCAAAATCGACTAGACAACTATTTCCTTTCTTTTATCCCTCAACAATCCGTTTTAGGGTAAAAACTTCATAGGTGGCTGCGGAAGGCTCAACATACCACACAATGCTCTACCAGCCGCTTTCCTATACTCCGTAGGCCAAATACCATTCTGATATTCTCATCCTAGTAGGTTTTATCACATATATCTGTTTGCTTTGAAGAGCACAGTTTTTCATTGGCTTGGCAGTGGCGCATTATATATCTAATTTAGATGCCACTATTTGACTCAATCGTATTTGTAGGCTAAATTTCTTACAATTTTACAAAGTGATACCTTCATGAAACTTTGAGACAGTAAATTGAGGTCAATAATTTTGTTTCCATGGTGTTCATTAGTAAGGAATTCGTCATAGTTACCCAAGTCAATTTTATTAGATGAACTCGATGGTTTAGTAGGCCTAGGCCTAGGTTTAGCTGCTGGAGTATTTTGAAGAGCTAGATTTTCGCTCTTTTTACCTCTCCCGCCTTTGCCTTTGCGGCATTTCGATAACCCATTACTATTTCTAGGCATTTCAAAGCTTAGATTATATAGCTAAAACACAAAAGTCACATTTAAAATCGCACAAAACTATCAATCACCAAACTTCAGTTTGTTTACAAGTAGACAACTTTTAAAACAAGCTCAGTTGACAGACGACAGTTCAAGATGATAGATACAATACCATTTTGTAACGCCAACATAACAAAACAAAATAGCGAAAATTCTAGAAGTAGTATGTATGAAACAGAAAATCGAAGTAGAACGCAAGTTTCAATGTTTAAAATGTTTTAATTAAAAAGTCAAAATGTTTTGCGTCCGTGTCCGCGATAAGTTTTTATTGCGTATCGTTGGGAAATAATCACAAATTAGTTTAATTAATTACGAACGTTCGAGTTGCAACAACACAATGCTTTTTCAGGGTAGGTCTTACGTATTTCGTAACAAAACTGTAGGACTGTTAGAATAAATGAGCAATCAGTATAGGATAGGGTTTTCAGAGTAGGTCTTCAAGAACACAATTTATCATCAGAATTAAATATATTATACGTATTTAGTATGACAACTGTAGGGCTGTTAGAATAAATGATCAATCAGTATAGGATAGGGTTTTCAGAGTAGGTCTTCAAGAACACAATTTATCATCAGAATTAAATATATTATACGTATTTAGTGACAACTGTAGGGCTAGAAGATCAATCAGTATAGGATAGGGTTTTCAGAGTAGGTCTTCAAGAACACAATTTATCATCAGAATTAAATATATTATACGTATTTAGTATGACAACTGTAGGGCTGTTAGAATAAATGATCAATCAGTAGATAGGGTTTTCAGAGTAGGTCTTCAAGAACACAATTTATCATCAGAATTAAATATATTATACGTATTTAGTAATGAAACTGTAGGGCTTAGAATAAATGATCAATCAGTATAGGATAGGGTTTTCGTAGGTCTTCAAGAACACAATTTATCATCAGAATTAAATATATTATACGTATATTTCGTATGAAAACTGTAGGACTATTAGAATAAATGAGTCAATCAGTATAGGTTAGTTTTCAGAGTAGGTCTTCAAGAACACAATTTATCATCAGAATTAAATATATTATACGTATTTAGTATGACAACTGTAGGGCTGTTAGAATAAATGATCAATCAGTATAGGATAGGGTTTTCAGAGTAGGTCTTCAAGAACACAATTTATCATCAGAATTAAATATATTATACGTATTTAGTATGAACTGTAGGAATGTTAGAATAAATGAGCAATCAGTATAGATAGGGTTTTCAGAGTAGGTCTTCAAGAACACAATTTATCATCAGAATTAAATATATTATACGTATTTAGTATGAAAACTTAGGGCTGTTAGAATAAATGATCAATCAGTATAGGATAGGGTTTTCAGAGTAGGTCTTCAAGAACACAATTTATCATCAGAATTAAATATATTATACGTATTTAGTATGACAACTGTAGGGCTGTTAGAATAAATGATCAATCATAGGATAGGGTTTTCAGAGTAGGTCTTCAAGAACACAATTTATCATCAGAATTAAATATATTATACGTATTTAGTATGACAACTGTAGGGCTGTTAGAATAAATGAGCAATCAGTATAGGATAGGGTTTTCAGAGTAGGTCTTCAAGAACACAATTTATCATCAGAATTAAATATATTATACGTATATTTCGTATGAAAACTGTAGGACTATTAGAATAAATGAGCAATCAGTATAGGATAGGGTTTTCAGAGTAGGTCTTCAAGAACACAATTTATCATCAGAATTAAATATATTATACGTATTTAGTATGATCAGGCTGTTAGAATAAATGAGCAATCAGTATAGGATAGGGTTTTCAGAGTAGGTCTTCAAGAACACAATTTATCATCAGAATTAAATATAATGCTATTTAGTATGACAACTGTAGGGCTGTTAGAATAAATGAGCAATCAGTATAGGATAGGGTTTTCAGTAGGTCTTCAAGAACACAATTTATCATCAGAATTAAATATATTATACGTATTTCGTATGAAAACTGTAGGAATGTTAGAATAAATGAGCAATCAGTATAGGATAGGGTTTTCAGAGTAGGTCTTCAAGAACACAATTTATCATCAGAATTAAATATATTATACGTATTTCGTATGAAAACTGTAGGGCTGTTAGAATAAATGAGCAATCAGTATAGGATAGGGTAGGTCTCTCAAGAACACAATTTATCATCAGAATTAAATATATTATACGTATTTCGTATGAAAACTGTACTGTTAGAATAAATGATCAATCAGTAGGATAGGGTTTTCAGAGTAGGTCTTCAAGAACACAATTTATCATCAGAATTAAATATATTATACGTATATTTCGTATGAAAACTGTAGGAATATTAGAATAAATGAGCAACTAGTATAGTATAGGGTTTTCAGAGTAGGTCTTCAAGAACACAATTTATCATCAGAATCAAATATAATATACTATTTGTATGAAAACTGTAGGAATATTAGAATAAATGAGCAATTAGTATAGTATAGGGTTTTCAGGGTAGGTCTTCAAGAACACAATTTATCATCACGATTTTTATTGTAACACAATATTTTTAAACAAAATTAGTTTGAAAATTTGACATGAGTAGGACAGTTTCCAGGGTAGGCTGCAGGAACTTCCAGATGCCTCGGAGATCTTCCAGAGTAGTGTAGTGCATGGTGTGATGTGTCTTGTAGACTCTCTTGTGTTCAGACCACATGTTTTGCGTGCGATAATTATTCTTCACGAAGAAAGAAGACAGTTGCAAGTTGCTTGTTCATTCAACAAAGAGTATCTTCAGCTCCTGACGTGTTTCTCGCGGTTCGATTTTGCATGTTCATTTTTCTAGTTTTAGACATTTAGATAAGGTTTAGTTTAAGCTATATATATTAATCGACGAAACATGTGAATATATTATTTGTTTGTTTACAAAATGTGTCATGTTGAAGGTTTTTGTATGTCAAAACAAGTGTGATCTGGATTTTTTCTCTGTTAGATACCGGGGGTGTATTTTAAAATCTTTCTTAGCTCATCCACAAATTCAAATTACCAAGCACCAGAGCTTTTCATGAGAGTTGATCAATTCAATTTTACAAACTATTCTAGCTAATTTCAAGTCCCCTGATGCACTAGAATGTCAAAACCATCTTCTTTAATTACAGAAAGACTGTTCATCTGGTTCACGGGTACCAAATGTAGCATTGATTTCTAAACTAGCGCTTGCTGCATATTTTTCGTTTTTGATGTCTCCTATATTTTTAACAGAAAAAAGTTGGCGTATAACTTGTTTTTGTTTAAAGCTAATCTGCGTCGTCGTCAAGCTATGTTGTTCATGAATTTAAAATTCCTTAATTATTAATTCCTCTTCCATTAAGTTATCGCCACAGCTCATTTTTATCCCAGTAAAGTAATGTCCTGCACTAGCACTTTTGTAAGTGTATTATCAATATAAATATTAATGATGTTATGAACAAATCAGATCACACTTGTACACTTTCAGCTGAAGCCAACCAAAGGTGGGAACTGTTTGTATATTACACTTTCACTAGCAAACCTGAACACAAGAGAGTTATATCCTGTCAGTCGTATACACAACTGTACCTGAAACTACCCTCCGGGTTTTAGACAAATTTAACCAAGGTAGACATTTCTCTCAACGGGCGTATGGTAAAAATATTAAATTCAATATTTTTGCAAACACTAACGCCAACTTTCTCCAATTTCAAACGCATACGATTGGCAGGGTATTTTTGATTGCATGTTTGTGTTTTGCATGTTTTGTCATACTAACATTATTTCTCGAGTATTAGTGATTTCATGCGGTCGTTTATCATGTTTTCAATATATTGTTACGCGGTAATATGCAGTTGAACAAGGTTAAATGTTGCTTTAGTGCAGTTGTTGAAATTGTTTTGAAACGGATAGAAAACAACGTGACATCCTAGTTGAGGAAGAAGACACCGTCGAGCTCGTCAAAGGTAACAACGTCAATTCGAATTTTTAACTTTATTGATAGGATAGTTTTATAATGATTTAAAGTAATAGAAGTTTTAAATTGTTTCAATAGCCTCGTCTGCAGTACTTGGCTATTAATAGTTCAATTTATACTAAAATGTATAGTGTAACACTAGTAGTTTTACATGCTAGAAGTAGGTAAGTTAGGTAAGAATTGTTCAATTAACCTTAATCTAAAGGTTAAATGAACAATTTGAAATCTTGCGTATTAAAACCTTGCGTACTTACAAAACCTACCAATCAATATTTAAATAGTCGCTTTACATATATTCAAATTTTCAAGTAGGCATAGGCCTATGTAAAATTCAAATCATGAAATTTATAGTATTTTCTAAGAATCAAAGTTAAACAAAATGTATCAAAACGTATTCAAATTCTATCAAAATTTAGATTGTTTACAAAGTTGATTGGTAAATAGTGCCGGTACACGCGTTAGATCCCGTGCAATGTATTGCAGAGGGCATCCAGGACAGATCGGCACTATGACACCCAGGTGTGAGTGATTGTGTCAACCTGCTCTTGATGTAATGCGGTATGAGAGGTGTTTACTTGTCTTCTCATAGCGGTCCCAACCCCGCAGTCCACTTCAAACCTAGGGGTATCTTAGAAATACTACTCTGTAATCATTATTAATTTATTTTGTACCTAGTTTTTATAACTTGGTTCAATTAGCGAATTTCCATATGATTTTGTTTATGATATCTATATTATATATTAGTGTTTTATATGTTGACCGACATGCATTCAATGAAATGCATGCATGTCAACTGACTTATAGGCCACCCTGTATATGTGTGTTAGAGACCACCATACAGGTCGCATTTATGGTTTGATTGTCATGAAATTTGGTACAAATTTTCTTTTGTAAATCTCTAGGTTAAGTTCGTTAACCAGCTAGATCGGATCAGCCGTTTTAAAATGGTGGCCATTAAAAGAGTTGTTTTGTCAATAATATTGTGGTTTTACCATAAATCAATTAACTTAGTGGTAAAATTTCATTTCCACTTCTCGCAAATAAAAACCCATCAACAAGAAGAAACCGGTCTTTTCATCGTCCGAACACAAAACAGAACACGCAATTTATTATTCAATTTTCCAGCGTAAATTTGATAAAAATGACGAAAAGCAGCGACGAGAGGCGGAAACAAAGAAGTAGTTTGTGAAAGAGAGTACAAGAATGAGAATGTATTCAAGAGAGCAAAGACAAACATGAGACGAGGAGAGAACTAATTAAAACCAGTGAGACTTGAAACAAGTTCATTTCCAGAACTCTATTGCAACGTTTCACACCAGGCCGACACGCAGCTAAGCTGACATGAGTGAAGCGAATTTACTCTTATCATGGGAGTAACGAGGCTGTGAGCTAAGCTGGCCTTACGTGGCCTTTTACTGAACGTTTTAAAACGTATCATAAATGGAAAATTTGTTTCAAATTTCATTATGTTTGGATTATTTATAACGCTGTTATAGCGGAAAATAATTTTTTGGTCGCCATTTTGAAACGATTTTATGGATTTTCATAGTTTTTAGTTTATTGATGGATGCTATCAAAATACATATTGATTTTAAATTTCATCAAAATCTAATGGAATCTAGAAATTTACTGTTTTAGATTATTAAAACACTTTTTTAATCAAAACTCCCCCTCTCCCCGAAAGGGTACTTCTGGATGTTCCGAATTTGCTGGCTAACGAACTCGACCGAGATATTTACAAAAGGAACATTTGTACCAATTTTTCGACTTACTTTTGTATGTAGAATCCGGTTCTGCATATAAGTGCTGTACATTTTCGACACCTGTATTGTACCTCTATGTGTTACTTCCATTATTTATAATAAACTAACGTATTGTTTTTTATGTTTAAAGCACGGTACTGCGATGAGAACTGAAGATTCGAGAAGAAAATTCAAGACAAAAACATTGTCAGTTGTGGATGTAGCCAGAAACTGGATGTAAGTTGACCGGATGTAGCCAGAAACTAGATATAATTTATTCTTGATGTTCTCTCCATTTACTTTGTGGTAATAGAAACTATACCATGAAAGCATCTTGTACTTTTTACCTCATAAATAGTGCTAAAAAGTACAAGATGCTTTCATTGTATATAGATATAATTTAACTGGATGTAGCCAGAAACTTGATATAATTTAACTGGATGTAGCCAGAAACATGATATAATTAACTGGATGTAGCCAGAAACTAAACAGCTGCAATAATTACGTTGTGTGTGTTGATCTAATTGAGGCTCCTTTGTTTCAGGTTGTGCATTATGGATCATATTTACATTAAAGTACTCTGTTTGTCTCCTCTCGCTACAAGGAGATTCAGAACAGAAACCGGCTGTGAACCACTACTAATTACGCTTCTTGAGACAGTTGGAAACATTTGCTTTTGGAAGAAAACTTCGTCACAGCAGTGCTTCTCTGATACAATAATAATAAAACAATTTTTTATCAATATTAGTTTGATTTTATATATATTTTTCTAAAAAGGTGATGCACTCAAAAATATAAACAGTTCTCGAAAAGTTTCATAAATTTTAAAGAGTTACAATGACCGGTGGTGGTTGGGGTGAAACAGCCGATGAATATTTTGAACAACGAATTTGTTAAAGTATGATCCTCGACAATTATTTCTAAAAACACGTTTTAAAAGCAATTGACCAAGAACCTAAAATCAAGACAAAACCGTTAGCAAATTTGACCCTTTCAAGTTCAAGCTCAACACGGCTAGACTCTTAAGTGTTTAAATGTTGTCTTTTCACATAAATGGTTCAAGTATTAATTTTGGATTTATGAAATCTTAGAATCAACTATTGAACAACACATGTACTGTCCAAAATGTATTGCCTTTCTATTGTTGTTTGATTTAAACAATTAACGTTTTGATGTATCATTTCATGTTCATAATTAAGGGAATTTCTACGTGGATCATATTCTTTACGGCTAACGTACGGAACATTTTTGTCGGTTTAAGGATAAATACAAATTCTAGCGCAACAAAAGAAAAATAAAATACAACATTTAGATAATGAAAAATCAGAATGAGAACCATTTATACCTGATAAAAACAACAAAATAATGAAATGTTTGTTGTCGTTCCGTCATGAAATGTAGGTTGTGATGGCGCGGGTTCGATCCCCACAGTCATCACTTACAAAGTTACTAAAACGGTGACGCTAGATAAAGGTCGAGGTTGAGTGGTAGAGAGGACTTCGTAGCCTTAACTTCGCCTCGTTAAACAAGACAAACTTTACCTTTTCACCTTCTTAGATAATAATTAAATCCCGATAAAAGTCGAATAGTTTAGAACCCCGAATCGCCCATATTGCTAACTTAAATTGATATAATCTCCTAATTAATTAAGCTTAGATGCTTGATCAGATTCAGGACAATGTGTTCGTACAATAGCCGGCCAGCTCTAGGAACCGATTAATGTGATGGCAAATTCAATAGGCTTAGCAGAGCTGGGATATACAGCCTACCTGGGGCTTACCCGTAGATTGTTCCTTCTGATACACCCTGTATAATACACGGTATACTAGCAATTGTCTCCGGGGAGTACGGGGTAATGTTAACAACGCTTGTGCGACTGTAACTCACTTGTAAGTAATGTGCTTGCAGTTTGACCGTAATAAGTGTCTGCCAAGAAAACCTTAAAAGTGGGTTCAAGTTGACTTGATGGAGGAATACGTCTTATTACTTAGGTAAATAATGATGGCAAACCGCTTTTGCCCATTGATTTGTAGTTTTTAGCGATGTTAAGAGGATTAGACAACCAAGCAAGAACCCATGTTTACCACTGAAATAGCGGAGTATTGATTATTTCTCTCCGGTGGACGAGGTGGGTGGGAATCCAAGTTTATCTTCTGTTTCAAAAACATCGGCTCTAGTAGGGTTGTCTTGTCTGGCTCAGCAGTCTAGGACTGGGACTCGTGGCGTGGTCCTGTATTCCAGCTTCATGGAGGTCAGGTTTTGAGGATGATATAGGTCTAAAGCGGCTCAGATAGTCTCAGTGATCATCTGATGATACCCGCATCAACTCCCATCATCGTTTAGACGTATCAGACCATCACCTGCGTGGTTCGGAAGTCACGTTAAGCCGTTGGTCCTTGTATTTCCATTGGTCATTGGGCTATTAATCAATGACCCATTCTGAGGAAGAGTCGGCCTTAGTTTGTAACAAGACTACACCTCATGTCTCATTACTATCACTCATCACACTCATCCCTCACCACATATTTGCCTTAAAATACCCTCATGAGAGTGGTCGGCATCTCAAATAGTGATTTAGTGATTTAATTTAATCAGCCTTGTAACATTCGTCGTAATAGAACATACAAATCTGAGGCCGAAGGAGTAACATCTGGAGCGAATTGGAGTAACAAATTGCAAAGGAAATTCGACTCACTCATGCTAGCGGCGTGTCGGCCTAGTTTGTCGTATAAGAGTCGATAGAAAGATGTGCAGAGAGAGGAAAGGCCAGACAGAGACGTGAAGCTGAAACGGGTGAATGATCCGCCAATGGGATGTTTATACAACAAGCGTTCTGTGCTCTATTTGCAATGTAAAGCGACTGTACCTGCGTTTTATAGCGTCGCAATGTTTGGGCGCCTTCTAGAATACAAATCTAGATGCAACCACTCAGCTAACAAATGTTACTTTGTGGACTAGCCCGGGGAAATGTTGTTAGGACTCTCTATAATGCGTTCGTTCTAGGTTGACGCGAGGACTACTAGTTTCTAGCTCACGCACATACAAGGAGAGTTTTAAATGTCCCCCCTACCTTAACTTTGAAAGAGAAATTATTTTGAGACCCTTTGGGGAGTGTTTTATTGGATCCTAAAGTTTGTTTTTGACGTACTGCGTCATCCCCCTCCACCCAAAAGCCGGGGAGGGCTCCACAAATTTTTTAAATGCAACCCCCTCCCCGTTGTGGCATCTCAAAAGAAAAGGAAATCGACTACGCAAATTCAACGACGCAAAGAAAATCTTTTATCTTGACTAGTTTTTTGTAATGTCCATTTAAAGATTACAAGAACTCAGGTTTAAAATGCCACATTACACGTTAAATTTTTGAATGAATTTTTTCACATACTTTATGGGGTTATGTTATAGGGTTGTGATGTTTCCCTCAAAGCATTATGAGGAAAGATTTGTCAGTGAAAAAGTGTTTTGAGAAAAGTGGTATTTTAAACCTAAATTACTGTAGTCTTTAAATAGGTGTAAAAAACAAATCGAGATAAAGAACTTTCTTTGCGTTGTTCAATTTGTATTTAAATTTCCTTTCTTTTGAGGTGCCACAAGAGAAGGGAGGGGTGGATCTGTATTTAAAATTGGGGCGGGTTTGTATTTAAGTTTTGGGGTCCCGGATTTTTGATGGGGGTGACGCAAAGTACGTCAAAACAAACTTTATGATCCTATAAAACATTCCCCGAAGGTTGTTTAAAACCTGCATAATCTTTTAACGCCCGTAACTTCAATCATCGCCGTGCACTCTTAGCTGTTCCGGGACACCCTGTATACTGTACGTCACGTTGTACAAAATGCAAATCAACCGTGGATTAATGAACTCATTAGCACGAGACAAAGTAGAGTAGCCTGATGACGACAGCAGCGAGGAATATGTTGAACTGACGTGAGTGAAGAAAGGCCATCATTAACATTTATGACGTCATCAAGCATTCCGTGACGTCACCCAGTGTCGTCCAACGCGTTTAACAGTAACCGTAAATTTACAAGTGCCAACACAAAATTGAATTATGTGCCTGTTTCTGTTCGATAGTACGCGATTAATTACTTTAGAAATATTTTTCTTTCTATATGTGCTTCATTTCAATTAACCTAGATTGTTTTCTTTAATTGCATAGTAAACTTTGATGTAAACGGTATTTCATTTAACGATGCTTGTTTTAAATTGTTTAAATTTTTAAACGTGTCTTTTTAATACACAGAATGGGTTTTGACGACCATCTCTCTTTTAGTCGGTCAACAATTGGATGAAGTAGCTTTCTTATAACTTCCTTAAACTCGATGAGTGTAAAAAATGTTAATTTTGTTTATTAGTGTATGCGTTTGTTATGGAGACAGGGCTTGAAAGTTATTCAATTAACATTTGTATAGAGGCGAGTATTTCCAGCTTCAAAGAAGGTGTCGCAGACCGACATTAACAAAACTATAAGATATCGTTCTGTTTTTCACTTAAAGCGCTTTATTTTTCGGTCAAAATCGAGAAATTTTGCTTACTATGTATCGTGAAAATTGGCGATTTTTGCCAAAAATAAAACTATTCTGATCGTAGCCAAATTCACGGTGCTTGTAGAAGGAGTCGTGGGGAAGCCAAAATTCTTTCATGATTCTTTCATGTTCTTGATCCTAAAAATCTTTGTGATTATTAAAAATTCTTCTTTCCGCTGTAGATGACCTTTTGCCGAATTTCTATTTATTTCCGGACTTAAGCCGTGAATCTGGAAATAAATTTGATTGGTAGTGTTTTAATTTCTAAAATTAACGAAGAATAAAGACAAAATTTTTTTTCTCAACGATACATTGAGGACCATCTTAGAAAGCCAATTAAACATCATCTCACCAACACTGCCGTCATTAAAAGCCAGCCCATTTTCCACCCACAGCACTTCAAAAAGTTCAAATAGTTTGATTCCAGGATTTGGTGGATCCGTGGCGGATTGGTATCGCGCGCGACTCCGGAGCTCATCACTACGCTGGCGCGGGTTCGATCCCCGCAGTCACCACTTACAATTTGTAATGTGACTATGCGGTGACGCTAGGTAAAGGTCGAGGTTGAGTGGTAGAGAGGACTTTGTAGTCCTAACTTCGCCTCGTTAAACAAGACAAACTTTACCTTTATTTTTATTCCTAATGAGTTTCAAAATTCCGAATTTCGAGCACGATGCACCTGAGCAATGTGTTGCAAACTACAGTACTCGCTCAAACAGCACTGCAGTACAGTAAACAGCACTTGAAGTACATTGCTGTTTGAGTTCAGTCATAACTTATACACCCCGCCACCCCCCTCACCCGTGCTGCACTGTGAAAAGTAAACACACCTCCATCCCCTACACCTGCCACCGCTGTACTGTGCACAGGTGCTAGCAATGTTGTTCCTACGCGGCCAGTAACCTACGAGCAGAGATAATGTTGTGGTAGGTAGACTGCGCATTGATGTCACATGGTTGAGGCAGCCCGAGCACAGATAGCGCTGCCGTCTTTCTCCCTCCTCGGCTCTACATGCTCGAGTTTGTCCGATGTCGATGACTTAAATGTGACCAAATCGTGCGATTTTTGAGAACGAATGAACTTGCGCGTGCGTCAGTGGCTCTACTTAAGAATCTTTAAAGGATTCTCTCACAGCTCTATCTGTGCTTTGGCTGCTGCAACTACGTTGGTTTTCCAACCTCAGCCATTCGGCATCTATGCGCAATTTACTCACCATAACATTATCTTTGCTACGAGTAATGTGTAATCCTCACGCAGAGGTGAAAAAAGGTACAAAGGTAAAGGTTTTGTTGTTAGACTACAAAGTCCTCTCTACCATTCGACCTTTACCTAGCATTACCGCATAGCCACTTATCGAATTGTTGTGACTGCGGGAATCGAACCCGCA
Organism: Matsumurasca onukii; assembly: GCA_018831715.1. Classification (NCBI taxonomy): domain Eukaryota; kingdom Metazoa; phylum Arthropoda; class Insecta; order Hemiptera; family Cicadellidae; genus Matsumurasca; species Matsumurasca onukii. The sequence continues at coordinate 3,966,457 of CM032060.1, forward strand.
CCACCAGAGTGATCAGTTTAGGGATTACGCGCGATACCTTTCCTCCTTTTTGAAATTACTTACAGGAATCAAGCTGATTATTAAAGGCATTTGAAATAAGGGTTTTTCAGACACGACAAAAATGAAGAATCTATTTAAAAATATTTATTTTACTAACCATTGCTCAATTGGTATGGGTTTTCCGGGGATGTATATAGGATTTTGGGAAATTATGGGGATTCACGTTAGCCCTTGTAGCTACGTTTTCTCAGACTAAAGTTTGTATCGTTAAAAATATTTCAGTGATTTCATCTCCAGTTTTATCCGTGGCGTCAGGTCGTTCACAACTATCCACAGCAAAGGCTCTAAGTGACTCAAACGCCTCTGGGTTCCTTTAAAGAGCGTTGACTTTTCGCCCAAACTTTGAATTTAGCCCACGCACTTACAAACGACTCCGAAGCTTCTCTTTGACAGCTTCTGTCGGACCCAACTTTTCACTCAGGGCTGAAGAAAAACAAAAAGAAAGTTTACTTGTTCAGTCTTCTCTTGTGAATGTTTGACTTGTTGATACTTTTAAAATGTTTTGCCTCTCATAACACACAGAGTCGAGTGAGCCCTTTCTCCGTTTGTTGTAAAACAAATAATGTATAACATCTGTAATGTAGTTACTAACAAGTGTATTTAACATTCAAACCCAAAACATACTGTGGCGATTCTTTCATTGTTAATGTATTACAATTTTATTGTTGCTTTTGTGTGGTGATAGAATTGATAAGGTGTTACTCTAGTTGTGTAGGTTTAGGCAAAGATAATGTTATGGCAGGTAGATTGGGCATATATTCCACATGGCTGGTACAGGAAAATCAACATAGTTGCGGCAGTCCAAGCACTGCGAGCGCTGCCATCTTTTGCCGTATTTCTCCCCTCGGCTCCACATGCTCGAGTTTGTCCGGTGTCGATTACTTAAATGTGACCAAATCGTGCGATTTTCGAGAACGAACAAACTTGCGCGTGCGTGGCTCTACTTAAAATGAATTCCCTCGCAGCGCTATCTGTGCTCGGACTGCCGAACTATGTTGATTTTCATGCCTCAGCCATTCGGCATCCATGCGCAATCTACCCACCATAACATAAACTTTGGCTTAGGTATCACATATGACTGATGAACGGGTTCAGGTTGGGATGAAGAGCTAGGTACACGTCGAGGCTATTTGCAATGGAAAGTGCGAGACTTTGATATCACTTCAACCCCTTCCCTTACACTCTACCTACCCCTGCGTACCTACCCTTGTCTGAGACGCTGGTGGAGGGGGAACGGCCACCTGGCTTTTAGGAAGAGTTATTTTTAATGTTTCACAATGAAGCAATATAAAATATACAGGGTGTCCCATAAGTAAAAAGCCAGACCCTGGAAAAAGGTTATATAAGTCAAAATAAAGAGAAAATTAAGAATAAAATTTTTAAAAAAGCTTAGTTAACCAGATATTTGCCATTTTATATTTGTCATTAATTATTTATTATCTCCCACACTCAAACTTAGCATACATTTGTATCCTAGTAAGACCATTTAGGGAAAACATTACCAGCATGATCTAACTTATCATTTTAAACCCTTTTTTATCAATTTTATGGTATTTTTAGGGCATTTTTGGTGTTACACCTTAAATAGAGAATAAACGGTGAGTTTTACGATAAAATGTAAAGAATACCGTTTTGTAGAAAATTTTATTACCTACCTATTGACACCAAGTTTAAAGAAATCGATAAAGAATCAACAAAGTTATAGTGGAAACTCTGGCTGAAAACAGACAACTTTCCACCTTATTATCTTGATGTTTGCCACAGTTTCCACTATAACTTAGTTAATTTTCAATCGATTTCTTTGACCTTGGTGTCAATAGACAGGTAATAGGTATCATGCTGGTAACCCCTAAATGGTCTTACTTAGATACAAATTTATGCTAAGTTTGAGTCAAATCCGATAAGTAGTGTGGGAGATAATAAATAATTAATGACAAATATAAAATGGCAAATATCTGGTTAACTAGGCGTTTTCGGGAACATTTTTATTCTTGAATTTCTCTTCATTTTGACCCATATAACCTACTCCCAGAGTTTGGCACTTTACTTATGGTACACCCTGTATATTTGCTATCCGAACTTCAAGTAAATGCACTGTTTTGTACTCTCATTGGGATGGGAGGGGTTGAGTGCAAGTTACAACTACAGAGAAAAGAGACAGAAGAATGAAAGTAGGACATTATTTTTGAATAAAGAGTTAAACGTTTCATTTATACAGAACTGAACAAAACACAGGGCGAAGTAAAGCTGCAAAGCCGTGTTAAACAAACAAAACAAACACTTTGCGTGAACAAACACACAAACACCGAGGTGCAAACAGAAGCATGAGCTACACAACACAACACACTTCATCCGCGCAGAGGTTTACGTGTGTTTCATATTTGAAATGTACATTTCTATCCGCATTTACCTACACGCTTAAACGTTTTCGGAGCGGATCCGTGGCGGATTGGTATCGCACGCGACTCCGGAGCTCGTCACTCCGGTGGCGCGGGTTCGATCCCCGCAGTCGCCACTTACATTAATTTTGTAATGTGACTATTACGGTGACGCTAGGTAAAGGTCGAGGTTGAGTGGTAAAGAGGACTTTGTAGTCCTAACTTCGCCTCGTTAAACAAGACAAACTTTACCTTTTTTTACCTTTTCGACGCGTCAATTTTTATGCAGAGACTACTAAGTTGAAAGTACATTTTGAAAGGTTTTCCATCAATAAATACATATAGAGGATTTGACATGTTTCAAATGTGAGACCTGCAGTCTTGTTCTTTATTCAGTTACTTATAAGTATTTAAGATTTTCGGTGTAACAAAGGTTGAAGTAGAAGTCATGAAATATTATTATTTTAAGGACCAGCTGTTTCTATAATTTTCTGAAGAAAAAATGTCGCATTTGCCGCACAAGTTATTGGAAAAAGACTTATAAAGAATGATTATTCATCATATCAAATTTCCTAGGAAAAATTAGATATTCATGCCGTCAGCACGGTAGACGCCCGGTAACGTGAAATTTCCGATTTTGATGCAATTTGAAATGTATATGTATTTTGTTGTTGTTCTTTAATATTCAAAAATTATGAAAGTCCATCGAGTCGTTTCAGTATGGTGGGCCAAAAGTGATTTTTCGCTATGACAGCGGAATGAGTAGTCCGATTGTTTTGAAATTACAAATGCGTTTTCCTTTCATGATGTATAGTATAACCTTCATAAGTCAGAGGCCGAAGGCCTAAGCGAGGCTGTGAGCGGGGCGAATTAGAGTAGCAAATTGCAAAAGAAATTCGCAATTGAAATGCGATTAGCTACGTGTCGGCCCGGTTTAAATTTAAACACACTTAACAAGACAGTCCTTGAAAGTTTGTATGGCCATGAAACCAAACTTCTGTATTCGTTAAAATTTCAATAATCAAAGAACAAAAGTTATCAAAAGTTCAACGTACCTTCGGAAAAGAAAATATGAGGTAATTATTTGCCTCAGAGAGGCTGTCTGTGATTAAAGAAAGTTTAGCGAATAAAGTAGAGCTGTAATCAGAGGCAGAATAAATTCGCATACAAATGTGGAGATTGCCACCCCGCACCCCGTGCACCCCCGGGGTTGTGGTTCAGGGAAGGGGGTGGCTGTGACCTCTGATATTTATGTTTATCTTGTTTACACTCCTGACGGAATTATATCTCCAAGTTTCAACAAACCGTACATTTCTGTGGTGTTTTCAATGTTTCTGTCGCTGTCGACTCGATAGGTATTGAGACCCTTGAGTGTTTCTATCCCATTGGGGTTATATTGTGTCGTTTCTTTAGAACCGTTTTGAGGATGGCTATCTCAAAGTTCTACTATTAATTATCTTCGATCTTTTGCAAATACAAATATTAGTTTAAATTTTGATGTTTACTAGTTTTAAATTTTATTTATGTTTAATAGTTTTAGTTTAGTTTTGGAAATCGTGAGATACGTTTACTCTTCGTATGAAATTTTAAGAGAGAGGGTTTAAAATCCATACCAAAGTCAACGCTATTAGTTTTAAAAATAAAAATCTCTGTGCATTTTGAAAACTGAACTGTATCTTAAAAATTTCGATTTCAAACATTGGTATTGGACAAACTGTAGTATATGAGCGAAACTACAAAGACAATTTGGATCATTAACGATCAGCCGGGTTTTCTACCTATTTGAACACGGCAATTAAACAATTAAAACAAAAAACGGAAAGGTTAATAGAAAACTAGGCCGACAAGATGCTAAAGCGCTAAAGCGCCGCTTGCATGATATTATCGAATTTCCTTTGCAATTTGTTACTCTTATTCGTCCTTCGGCCTCAGCTTGGCCTTCAGTGTGACCACGGGCGTTACGAGGTTGTTCGCTACGCTCACCGAATCGCTTCGGACTTCAGCCCCAGACTTTTGTGTCCATTTACTGCAAGATTTATTACGTACATTTAATGCACTTTAAAACAAAGTTTATTTAATAAAAATCCGATGAAAACTGTAGGCGTCGGTTTATCAAGAAAATGCATGTTTTACATGCATTGTTCTTACGGAGCGAAATTCAAGGTCACAGCCACTGCTGCGCACTCTTAAAGGGCAGAATGTAAAGCGAAGCGTGGAGGTAGGGGCGAGGGCGAGATACGGATAAAACCTTTGTGTTATCGTGATGAAGCCAAAACAATCCATCAACTCCGAGTACACTCACTTTACAATGCAAATAGACCTCTCAGCAAAACGTGCTCAAGCCATAACCACAGTGGGCGAGGTGGGGGGGGCGGGTGCAACATACGGTGAATTGTACGACAATAACTCCCGGGAAGTATTGAGTCATGAAAACATCGCGCAACACGTAGAGATGATTTCTAAATTTTTGCAAGACGTAAGAATGAACTCGGCCTATAAAAAGGAATTTTATGAACCACCGTTCGTTGTCGCCCAGTCTGGTAGTCCTTTTTTGCGAGGGAATGACACTTCCTCTTATGAATCGTACTTAGACTTGAAAAGAGACAGGTTTCTAAAATGTAAAGAAAGCCAGTGTCAGAAGCTTTAATTTTCGAATGTTGGTTTGCATGACTCTGTTAAGCAGTTTTGCAATGGTCCGGACATTTTTTAATAATTTAAATTTTGAAGAATTGTGTGTTTGAGAAACCACCCACAGAGCTAATCCGTGGGTAGATTACTCAAAATACGCCGTCATCAGTACCTGGTTGAGCAATACTTTGAAAGCACCCCAGAACATAAATGCCACAATAATGGACATTGGAAATTTCACGACAACCCTAGATCAAGGTGTATTCCGAGGAATTTTGTCGAGTACACTTTTTCAAACTCAGTCTCCTCCAACATGAAATTGAACGAACTAATGACGAACCGCAGAAATCAAAATGTTCTCGTCTTGAAACTAGTTTTAGGAAACCTTTCAGGGATTTGAGCTAAACCACATTTGATTGTTCTGTTCTGGAATGACTTGTCCAACTCAGATATCACTTCGGGAGCTTGTTGAAAGTGTCAAAGAGACATCAGGAAAACTACCAGTCTTGAGTTTGGAACTATTTACAGACAAGTACGTCTGGGAAGTTCTTGTAGATCTCTTCACCTCTCAGAACTATTGTAGACTTGTCATGTGTGAACAGTGTGGAACTTTCTTAGTGAAGAGTCTTGAGTGTTCTGTGTGTTTGATAAATTCAGAAGATTGCACGTCAGAGACAGAATTTGCAAATGTTTACCTTATTTTAATTGGTACTAACTACTAAAGATTATATTATGGTAGGTAGATTGCGCGCAGGTGCCACATGACAGAGGTTTTCTCTTCCTATTGATTCCTAGTTCCATTATGTTACCTCTCTATGGCAAGTGAAAAATGTTCGTTTGACTTCTCTGTTTTGGTTTTGAATGGATTGAAGTTTAAGTTTACCGAAATATATGGTAAGAATGTGATTTGAGAAATTTAGTACAGTGAAAAAAAAAACGTAGACACCAGCAACTTCGGTTCATTGATCATTAACTTTTGTTATTTTGCCCCCAACTACAAGAAACCTAAGGCACCTCTTCATCAAGGGTATCTTCCAAAAGAATTCGAATCACATCAAACTACAGTCAAAGGTACCAAACACATGACAATTAAATTGACATAATTCTCCCAGGGTATTTGTCAATGGAATCTTTTCGGTTCTCTCTGTAACCTCTGGTCAAAGGTTACAGTCTCTGCACTGATACTACTGGTAATGCACCTACCTGCACCACCAGCGCCATGCCCTTGAAGGTCATCTTGGCGACGGAGGGTTTCCGTCTGACGGGTGGTTCCGTCCATCGTGGTGCTTCCTCTGAGTCCTCCCGGGGTGTTCCGTCCCCCTGCAACCAAACACACACGTGGTCATGAACGGTAACAAGTGGAAGAAATAAACATTGAGAACTGAGAATGTTACTTGGAAAAGAATAATTTTCTTTTAGCAGATGCTCAAGACAATCATAAGGGTACTGCTAGAATAATTCTTTATACGCATCTTAAAAATTATACGAAGAGCCAAGGCCAAGAGGACACTTGAATAGAAACTTACGAATATACTTCTCATCTATTGCTTTACTTACACATCCAATGAGGAAGATTCACCTTATTTAGGTTAAATAATTACATTCTTAAAAAACATCTTAAGTTTTAAAAGGTTAATGGTTTACCAGGTCTTATCAGTAAAAATATTAGCTTTCGATACTTTGAACTCGATTTTGTTACATACCTATGCTTGGTTCTTTAAATTGTCCAATGAAAACATGTTTTTGTACAGTTAAAAGTCTCTCTTTACTCCTGGCTTGATCCCTATAGTCAATGATGGACTTGACCTTTCCAGTTTGAAGTATCGACCTTTTCTTATTCAAATTTGCACCTTATTTACAAAGATGCCTTCCAAAGAGTAATAGTCTTGAACGTTCCGTAAGATGCAAAGACCTATGCACTCATGCACTTGGAACTAACTCCTATGCACTTACCAAATCTCTCGAGACACTGGTGTCCGGTATCCTGATGGACTGAGAGTGTTCCGGTTTCAGCCCGTACTTCCGTGTACACATCCGTTTCCGCCTCTCCAGCCATCTTGCCTTCTCCCGGGCCTCCGTCTCCTTGTGAACCCCCAGGAACACGGCCGCCTCTCTCTTGATGAAACTGGAACAGAACACATCAGGTCGTGAGGGAGTGTGGCTGAAGGGTGTGGAGGGAGACCGGAGTGGGAGACACAGAACGGTAGTCGCAACAGTAGGTCTGTTCACAATGATTGCATGAGCATATACATGCTTCATTGCCAAATGAGTTTGAAGTTAGCCCTGAACTCTTTTGACAACAGGAAGTCCATTACACATCTTCGTGTTTTGTGCGTCTGATGTGTTCCTGAACTCTGGTTGAACTTAATCTTTTATTCTCGCCAATATACGCTGAACCGCAATTGCAAGGGATTTTGAAGATTTCAAGAAGTCCTGAATAAGTCCTTTCGATAGTGTCACCGCGAATGAGTACATCGATAGTTGGTATCACTGCTCCATCGGACAGTTGGCAGCCCTGTGATCAATATGATACCAGACAACAAGAATCTCAATCAGTGACTGATAGTACTTTACAGCGAGGCCGAAATATTTCAAGCAAATTGTAATAATGTTTTAACGCGGTGTGAACCGGAAGGAGCATAAGAGTTAAATGCAACATTTCATCCGGAAAAAGCGTATAAAGTGCATGTAAATATTTACCAGTGGATAAAATGCAACGAGACTCATGTAAGAATGTCAGATACAACGTTTTGTTGTTTTCAAACGTTAAAAGACATCTTGCGATTGCCTTGGGGGACATGAGACAACTTTTGTGTCTGCCTGTCCTCTTGTCTGACTGTTTGTCTGCCTCACTCAACATTTGCATCCTCTCCGCTTTTCATACACTTGTGTAATTTCCCCCACGTGTAGCTGCAGTAGCTATGGCAGAATGGTTAAAGGTTTAAATAAAATGTTTGAAGGGGGAATGTAATTTACAAATGTCCGATGGGGGTGGTCATAGCTCAGTGACGTAGTGCGTGCTTCACAGCAAAAGGGCACGGGTTCAATTCCCACCGTAGCAGAAACACTTTTGGTACCCTCTTGTTTCAGAAGATGCGTTAAGGCGTTTTTCAATTATCTATTGGTCATCAGGCTATTAATAAATGAACAATCTAGAGAAAAGTCTGTCCTAGTTTGTAACAATACTACACTTCAACATCCATCAAAACACTCATCTCACTCACCCTTCATCTCATATTCAACTTTAAGTACCCTCTAAAAAGGTCGGTGTCTAAAGTCAGTTATTCAAGTAAGAGAATATGTTTAAAAATCAAATAAACCGATATTGAAGTTTTTAATTCGTTATGCCTTTTGATCAGCAACGCTGTTAACCTCAAAATTCAAAAACATAAAGCTATCGTTTCCTAGAAAAGCGTTGACCGCTATAATACGTAAAATGCTCAAAATGTTCTGGGGTCAGGATCGGTGCTCATTTCATGGTCCCAGTGTCTAAGTCTTACCATGCTGACGGCATGAATATCCCATTTTTCCAAAGGAAATTCGATAAAAATCATCGAAAAGTAGTAGGAATGAATAAACATACTTTTCAGCCTACGGATTGACTTTGTGGGGAGGTTGCACAAAAACAAATTGGTCTAGGATTTTTATTCTTCAAAAACGAGCAGTCAGAATAATCGCCAAATTGCGAAGGAGAGTCGTGTTGAGAGGCATTCAAAAGTCTAAAACTGTTGACTCTACCTTGCCTCTACATTTTGGAGACGTGTCTCTTTTTCAAATCAAAAGTAATACCATAAGAGGTACAGACGTACACTCTTATGAAACTAGAGGCAGGGGCAACTACCGAACTGGGAGACACAGAACGGTAGTTCATGAACGTTTGCCTTCCCAGGCAGGAGTTCATTTCATCAACAGTCTACCATATTCGTTCAAAAATGCCCTTGAGCCTAAGGCATCCAAAGCTCGTCTTAAAACAATTCTGATTTCTCAAGCATTTTATGATACAGACGAGTTTATGGAATTCAATTGGGAGACCCTATGATTGGCTGACTGAATAGGGACTAGAGTGGTTACATTTGAATGTATGGGAGAGAGTGAGTGTAAAATACTGTATGTTTGAATGGGATTTAGATGTAAGAATGAAAGGAAAATTTTAGATTCACAAACACTTGACGATTGCGATACATTTATTGTAAATGTGCAATATGCAATAAAACATTTATTTATTTAGCCTTTGTTTGACCTATTTACGAATGAAAACGTCTAAACACAATAAACTTAAAATCATCCCCAACCCCTTTGAAACAGGACAACACGTCCTGAGCCAGACACAACATAGTTAAACGTTGTACAGAATCGAGTTTAAGTTGGAGCGACAAAGTTGAATTGTTTGCAAAATATAGGTCAATTGTAACCAGAGAGAGAGCTTCGATAACGAATAACAAGGTGCAAACTGCGCAAACTTGTGGCATAAACTAGTTACAAGTTGCGGCTAGTTTGTCCCACATGATCTGCGACGTAACTAGTACAATTAAACTGTGCTCTGGGTTGCATAAACAATACAACAACTCTAAGCCAACGTTACTCTGAGGTGTAAGTTGTTGCGGCTTCACTACTGGGTTCTACTTTGTGAAATCAATTGTATGTTTAAGCAAAGATAATGTTATGGTGGGTAGACTGCATGGATGAAACAAGGCTGAGGCAGGAAAATCAACATAGTTGCGGCAGTCCAAGCACTGCGAGCGCTGCCATCTTTTGCCGTATTTCCCCCTCGGCTCCACAATATGCTCGAGTTTGTCCGGTGTCGATGACTTAAATGTGACCAAATCCACAAAAAATGTGTGGGCATCACAACACGCGTTTTAGGAAAGCGGTCCAAACCCTTGTGCCTGCGCCGGGAATCGAACCCGCGACCTTTGCAAGTCGTGACTCTACCCTTTGAGCCTCCTACGCAGGGAAACTGCCGCTTTGTCAAATTGTTCATAGATTACCCTCGATTTGTCAATGTTTTAATTAAACTACTTTGAACTCGTAAACACTGGAGATTCGTTTTTGGACTCTAACGAAACCGGTGGATCGAAAAGTGCGCCAGAGTTTGGAAATTCACAGAGATCACTTGAATATTTCAGGAGAGGAGATTCTGCGAAGTTTGGGTCTCAAAGAACATCTGCGTGTATTTAAACATTGATCTCAACTGCTCGCATGTTTATTCCTGTTCATTTGCTGCCTTCGCTTCTCTTGCGTTGCCCTTTTCACTTTCCTCAAGTGGAAATAAAATTTGCTTAATAGCAGAACAGAATGTTTGCCAATTGTAACTTATAGTTGCGAATTTACTTTGGAAAATTAGGTCATCAAGTTGTCAGCGTGGTACGGGCTGGACCCAGGACCGTGAAATAAGCACCGATCTGACCCCCAGAACTCGCATTTTTCAAAACTTTATATACTTGATAATTACATGAGTAAGCTCTCTATAGATGGTTTTAATAATTTAAAAACATTAAATTCGATATGATTTTGATACAATTAAAACTTTACTTTAATGTTACCCCATCATTATACTGACACTTTAAAAATCCGTCCAGTAGTTTCAAAATGGTGGGCAAACAAGCGATTTCCTCTACACTAGCAGTTTTATTGTAATTTGGAATGCTTTTTCCCTTAATTATTTGTATTTAAATCAGCAGTTGACGTTCCAAAACCACATCTTTAGCTTGTAAATTACATCTTTGTCCTACGACACAAGTACGAAATTTTACTAACTTTAACTTAGTCACACTCGACACACCTGATACGACATCGTAAGTCGTTATAACGTTGTGTGTGCGTCGATATCAGATCGTTAAACTGTCGTAACTGGCAGCTATGAACTGTGTAACTCACAACACAACTACATCTGACACTTGTAACTAGTTACAACTGCATTCGGTAACTAGTTAGTAGTTACATACTGTCCAACTCAGTTGTGGCGATGTTCGCTCTACATTACGAGGTTTGTGATACATGGTTTGTGACTCGTCTGAGCTGGCGTGGAATACATATTGTTGTTGTTTTGTCTAAGTTTTCGGGTTAATTCTAAAACCACTTGGTTGTATGATAATGAAGTGTAAACGTGTAATATATATGAATAAAAACACTACGAAGTGCGCATTTAAACAACTGCATAGTGGGATCTAAAGGCCAAAACGAAAGGTACTGGGATCTAAAGGACTGGGACTCGTGGCGTGGTCCTGTAATCCAGCTTCATGGAGGTCAGGTTTTGAGGATGATATAGGTCTAAAGCGGCTCAGATAGTCTCAGTGATCATCTGATGATACCCGCATCAACTCCCACCATCGTTTAGACATATCAGACCATCACCTGCGTGGTTCGGAAGTCACGTTAAGCCGTTGGTCTTGTATTTCCATTGGTCATTGGGCTATTAATTAATGACCCATTCTAAGGAAGAGTCGGCCTTAGTTTGTAACAAGACTACACCTCATTACTCATTACTACCACTCATCACACTCATCCTTCACCACATATTTGCCTTAAAATACCCTCATGAGAATGGTCGGCATCTCAAATAGTGATTTAGTGGTAAAAATCATTTCGGAGAAGGTCCTAAAGTTGGGAGTATAAAAGATTTTTAAGATAATAATAATGTACATACTTTATAAACGTATTTTTTAGTCTACATCAGTATCATTATGGATTAATTAAATTTAGTTCTGTAAATAGACTATTACTGTCATAAATATCAAAGACAAATTCGAATATAACACTCGTATACAGAAAGAGTAATGACTCATCTATTACTTGTCAACTAGATGCGCGTCTAAGTTGAGTTGTTTGTCGGAAACTTTGCGCTCTGAAAACACGAGGAAAGGATCTCAAAGAGACAAGTTTTATAATTAGAGAAGAGATTGACAAAGTTGAGTTGGGTTCAAACCAGGTGTCATCTGCATACAAGACAGTTGATTGTTCTAGACTACATGAAACAAATTGCAAGCTATGTTCACAAATAACAATAAAGTAAAAAATAAAACTTGTAAACAAATTTGTATTCTTTTTGAACATGAACAATTTTGTGAATTTCAAGGTTGAAGTTACAGAATTTCGAATAACTAATACAACTTGAGAAACTAAATTATTTATCTAGGCTTTAATTCAAATTCAATAACTTCTACTGATAAATAGTCAATTGAATCATATTTTTGTTTTATAAAATTCTTCATCTTGGGGTTACGGTCCTGAAAACCAAACTTAAATAAACGAGGTGACAAACTCGCTCATAATAAGTTCTTATTTGCGAATTTCCTTAGGAAAATGAGATATTCATGTCGTCCTCATGGTAGGACCCAGACCCGGGACCATGAAATGTGCACCGATCCTGACCCCCAGAACACGTTTTGAGCATTTGTTCAAAACTTTATTAGCATGTGTGTTGTGTCTGAAGGTCGCATTGTATCCGATTTGCATGAATTTTGATGCAAATGTTTCTTTTGTAAATTTGTCCAAATTTTCGATTCGTGATAAGTAGTAGAAGGTCACGTAAGTCTGAGGCCGCAGCATATTAATAACCTTGATGATAAAGAATGAAAGACCAAGCCCGAAGGCCTCGGAATTCCCATGGTTTAGAGGCGGCAATTTTTAAAAACAAAATGCGAGCCCATAAGAGGTATTGACGTACACGCTTATGATACTAGAAACAGGATCAACTACCGAACTGGGAGACACAGAACGGTAGTTTAATGAACGTTTGCCTTCTCAGGCAGGAGTTCGCTTCGTCAACAAACTTCCAAATTCCGTAAAAATGCAGTGACGCCCAAGGCGTTTAAAACTCGTCTGAAAGCTGAATTGGTTTCAAAGACCTTCTACAACACAGACGAGTTTATGGCATACAGCTGGGAGACCCCATAATCAACAAACTGGTACAGGGAGCAGTAGTGGGAAAATTCGAATGCATGAGGATTTGGGTGAATGTAATATTGTATGTCTGAATGAGATTTCGTGGAGAGTGAATGCAAAATTTTAGGGAAATTAACTTGACAATTGACGATTGCAATAACATGTATTTGTTCCTACGCAATAAATGATTTATTTATGGTAACAAGGAAATTCCCTTCTCTCATGCCAGCGGCGCTCGTTTGTCTCATGTAGTCTAGAACAATCAACTGTCTTGTATGCAGATGACACCTGGTTTGAACCCAACTCAACTTTGTCAATCTCTTCTCTAATTATAAAACTTGTCTCTTTGAGATCCTTTCCTCGTGTTTTCAGAGCGCAAAGTTTCCGACAAACAACTCAACTTAGACGCGCGTCTAGTTGACAAGTATTCGTAGAGTAATAACACTATCTTTACTAGTTCTGTGAAGCATTTAAGTTTATTCTTAACGCTCTTTTAAGAGAAGTTACAGTATTAACTAGCTGTGTACCCGTGCTTCGCCACGGATAAAATATTATAGTATCATGATTTTAAAGTCTTTTTGTACAAAGGTAGGCTGTTGCTTGGGTGCTGACTGTTCCTTCATTTTGAAAGTGGGCTTAAAGTTTCCTAGCTGTTCTTAAAGACGTACCTGTCCTTTGCACGGTTGTGTTTAATGTTATAGTGTAGCGATAAAGTTTAATGTTATGTTTGCCTGTTAATTAACTACACCAACTGTAAAGTACACGTAGAAAAAGACATAACTATCCAGCTTCACCACGGGGAGGTCGGTAAACGAAGAAGCAATATTAAAAAAGTGTTTAACAAAACGCTTCGTTTACCAAGTATAAGCAATTTTACATTAGTCGACAATTCATCGCAATTTATTGCTGCAGAAATGCTTACAACAATATGGGTTAATTGTTCAGTATTATAAGCATTTAAATATAATATACTTAACACTTGAAAACATGGTTTGCAAAGTTTGAAGCATGAAGTGATATTAATGGTGTTTGAATTTTTATTACATTAACCAAAATAGGTTATTCTTGCAGTTTGTCAGTAAAATTCACTGCTGTTACTGTTCAAATGTTTAAAAATGCCGCCATTTTGTATTTTATCGTCGGACAGTATTGACTTGATTCGTGTACTTCAACCTTGGCAGCTTGAAAGCGTGTGCAAAATTCCTCGCTTTTTATTGAAAAATCGATTATTATTCCTATTTATTGATAACTGTCAAGTAAATATACTTCAATTACTATAACGGTTTCAACAACGGGGTGGACGCCCATTTCAGTATCTTTTGGGGGTGTAGTTCTATTTTATGTTGTTGTATATTATTTATGCACGCATTGAATAAACAAACAAATTTCATTTAAACAATTAAGACAAATTTTATTTCATATATTATACCAACACTATTTAAAATAATTTTAAATGACACGTAAATACGAACGCGGTTATAATTAAAATATTAAATTCCACTTTAACATAATACAATAAACTATTAACATTTTTAACAAATATTTTTCAGTATAGTGCATATTTATTAGTGCGAAAGAACAATATAAATCAGTCGCTTAAAATAAAACTAATAAATTGGAAGAAAAAAATAGGAATTAAGCAAGTACAAGAGTAAAAATTACGATAACGCTCATCACAATGGTGTGCGAGAGATCGCACGGCGCTAGACGGTGAAATGAGTACAGGCATGTAATGCGGGCTTTGCCGTCTGTTAAATGCAGGCGTTCTCGCGGTGTCTATTTATTCCGTCGTACGTAAGCTTTGCAATAAGGTTTTATTCATTACATTTTTAATTTTAAATTTATTATAAAATTATACAAGATTGTCTAAACGTTGATAATATTACAAATATAATAATAATCTCTTATATTTTTAATTAAATTAAATCGTACAAAGAAGGTAGTGTACTATGTTTATTATTCGTGTATGGACGTTTTTTCGTTTAGGGAATAAAGGGACTGGGAATAAAAGGAGATAATCTATTACGTTAAGGGGTTTAGTACAGTGTATAAAAAATAATATTAGTAATTAAATTTATATTAAGTTCGGTACATTTCCTTTGCACTCAGATTTATTTTCTGGAGCTCGTTTATAGTTTATTTCCATATATTTAGTAAAAACGTAAACTAATACCCTTGTAAATGAAAAAAGAAAAAAGGCAAGCACTAAATAAAAGTGTATAAAACAAAACAACTTTTACTGACACAACATTTTTTTGTCACTATGCACTGTTGTTCATTTGTAACTGACCGAAAGTCAAGTTGTGCGTGCTCGCCAGACCACAGATGAATATAAAACACCCGTTGAAAGTTGTCCGGAGCAGAGATACACAAACAGAACCATTTACAGGGTTGCCAACCCAAATATCGGAGTGTCCACCCCTGCCCCCCCCCCCCGAGCAAGCTTACGGCGGGCAAACATGTTTTGCTGCAGCGAGCTTCAATTACAAACTTTCGATAGTGTTTTCCTTCGGAGAGGAAATGATTATAAATTTGAGTATCTGTGGAGTTCTGCGAGGCGTATTGTGATCTGAGTACATGAAAACAAGGTTATAAATAAAATGAAATGTAAACTAGCTCTTAGTCATGGTTTGCTACTTTCTTTAAGTGAATGAACCATTCCCAACCAAGCCAAGTCCATCCGATTTAGAAATGTAGATATTGTTTGAATAGCTTAATTAATAAATACGGAACATTTTTAACACAAATTGAAACATTAAATTAGATTAAATTTTAATATTATTTGTCTAGTAAGCTGTGACTGAAAAATCACTAAAATTCAATATACAGGGTGACCCATAAGTCAGTTGACCGACATGCATTCAATGAAAATTATTTATTATGACTACTTATTTTTAAATAGGTTAGACAATTTTCATGTACAGCACCGAGACGATGGGCTTAGCTCCCGAAACCGGTCGTGCGTCAATTAAAATATGGAAAAGGGTACTACTCTGTTTTACTTGTCTTTGTTAATAACATTAGTAGCCCTAAGTGAACGATTCCTATTTAATAAAACATTAAAATACTGAATCAGAATACTTTTGATTGCATGAAAATTTACATAACATTTTGTTGATGGCCATTAAAGTTACTCGATACAATTTTGTTTTTACACTTCCATCGAAATATCTTTTAGTCCAAGATCGCACAGGTATTTCTTCAATATACAGGGTGGCCCATTAGCCAGTTGACAGGCATACATTTGGCCACCCTGTATATTGAATTTTAGAATATTTTCAGTCACAGCTTACTAGACAAATAATATTAAAAATCTTAGATTAAATAGTCAAATTCAGTTCAGAATATATTCAAATCGTTAATACACATCTTGGTCCAAATTTCATACTTTCGTTTTGGGGCGCAGTGGTGCAACCCACTGTCAGAACTTATTACTTGTACAATCGTGCTGTAAATTGGAACTTTTTAAGAGCACATCTAAACTGCCAATAGATGACAGAACTTGACTAGGCAACCCATGTTTATCGGTCAGTTTTTACATATTATTTATCATAAAAGAGATCTCATTTAAATAACCAATGCGTGTAGAAATATCTACGTGGAGTCTTAGACTATTTTATATATACTCATTATCTTTAATAACTCTCATTGGTTAAGATTTTGCCACTTATCTCTTGTCAGTTAACATATTGTTGCCCCTCCAGACTGAATTTGATTTGTTTAGTTAGTTAAAATACTTGAACGATCTCAGGTGTGTACTGAGGGAATTTGAATGAATTTGAAAATTTGTTGACGAAATGAACTCCTGCCTGAAAAGACAACGTTTAGAAACTATCATTATTTTACCCCCAATACAGTAGTTGTTCCTGTTTCTACTTGTGCTATTTTATGAAACCCAGAGCTACCCCTATCTTCAATTCAAATCAAGCCTCGCTGAAATGGATTTTTCTTAACAACCCCATATATTATTTTTTGAGATAACTGAATTCGTTTCAGTCAAGCCAGCAGACTGCTATGACCTAACTCTTCGTGGAACCATAACGAATTCCTAACATAAAAAGTGGCTTTTCGCAGAAGTCCAACTTTGACCCGAAGTGAAGTTTGGCCATGTTTACACTGTCGGCTGACTGTGTATGGCGGGGAGGTTGGCAGCAATGTTCCCAGCTGGGGTGAATTATTCACAACCCCTTCCCCCAACCTACCCTTTACCACTTCCATGAATATATCCTTCTCCCCTCCATCCCCTCCCACGACCTAGCTGCGTCATACGTCACTCGGGCTTCTTTTAGTTAATAGTTAAACCCTGCAGGAGGTGAATTTGGGGAAGTGGTTTTGGAATGTTTGGGGAAAAAGTTAATACGAGTAATTCATACTTTGAATGATATTATTGCAAACTAGTTCCACTAAGCCGCTCTATTATATTTTTATTTATAGTACAGGATTCTCTATAAGAACTTTTTATTTAAAATGGGGAACAAAAGTTCACATAATTACTGGGCAGCGTTGCAGTTGTCCAGATGTTGAACACGCTCCGTTCCCCACCAGGGGGTTTGATCAGATATGAATTTGGGGGGATGTGGTAGCAGTGTAGACCGCGAACTCAGCGAGGGCTTGCCATAACCTTGAGGGGAAAAGTTCCACAAGTGTTGGCAAAGCTCTCCATGTCTGGGGGGTTGGAGTCTTCTAAGTGGTTGTCAGCGGGCTTGCTTGTCGTTTTCTCTCTGGTCTGGTCAGCCCAGCCCAGTCCCATTCCTCTCCTCAATCCAGACTTCCTGTCATTCCGGTGGTAGCGCAATATCCCCGACAGACGTGCATAAGGGTAACCAGTCTCTAACCACATGCACCCCTCAATCTAACATCTAAGATCCTATCGACCCCCTTGCCACACTACTGTATGTAGGCGAGCAACAAAACTCATTAGAGTGTGCAGCTCTAGACTAGACGCAGGTATGAAACTAATTTTAAAGTTTTCACCGCAAACAAAGCGCGTTTATCTGCCAGCCCTTTGTAGTGCAGTTGCTGCATACTCCGCTGCGAGTGTCTTGAATACAAGTTTAAACTAGTTAGACGAGTTGGCCTGTATTCCCTCAAGTGTTATGTGTAAAGGTATTTTAGTTCTCACATCTAAGTCCCTGTCATACACAACATTTTTCCATTATTTCTTCTAATTAATGACCCATTTGAAGGAAGAGTTGGCCTTAGTTTGTAACAAGACTACACCTCATAACTCATTACTACCACTCATCGCACTCATCTTCACCACATATTTGCCTTAAAATACCCTCATGAGAGTGGTCGGCATCTCAAATAGTGATGTAGTGTAATTCAAAATCTCTCTCATTTATTCAAACTATCCACTCTAATCCCTAATCGGTCACCCAATCACAAGATCACCCGATTAAACGCCATAAACTCGTTTATGTTGTAAGCAGCTTGAGTTATAATTAATTTTTTAGTCGAGCTTTTAATGCATAAGGCACTTGTGCGTTTTTAAACGAATTTGGTAATCTGTTGATGAGATGAACGCCTGCTTGAGAGGGTAAGCGCTCATGGACTACCGTCCTGTGTCTCCCAGATCGGTACTTACAGTTGTTATACTGAATGACTACTTACTCCTTGACGACCTCGGTGCGCGTCATGCGTACTCTGCGCATCTCTGCTTGCGTGACGGGGGCGGACGCCTGGTGCAGCAGGGGGCGGCGCCGCGGCACCTGTAGCCTGAGGGGTGGCTGCTGCAGGGGCGCCACCTGCTCTGCCGCCTCCGCCGCCTCGTCAGGGTCGGGGCTGGGCGGCTCCGGGGCGGACGGGTTGTTGGGGGCGGACACCGACCTCACGAACGGCGGCGGGTTCGACTCCATCTGAGCACTCGGGGAGGTACTGCAACATAAAGGAACACATTTTAAATGGTGTGTTTGAAAATACACTGATACCAAAGATAATGTTTTGGTAAGTAGATTGCGTATGGATTTTAAATAGTTGCGGCAGCAAAATCAACATGGTTCGGCAGCCCAAGTACAGATAGCGCTGTCGTCTCTCGCTGTCTTTTTCCCCCTCGGTTCCACATGCGAGTTCATCCGAGGTCGATTACTTCAATGTAACCAAATCGTGCGGTTTTCGAGAGCAAACAAACTTGCGCGTGCGTCAGAGACTCTAAAAGGAATCTCTTCGCAGCGTTATCTGTGCTTGGGCTGCCAAACTATGTTGATTTTCCTGCCTCAGCCATTCGGCATCCAAGCGCAATACTTACCATAACATTGTCTTTGTTGGTGAATTATACTCGAAAACCCTATGACCACAGAGAGTCTAACTTAAATAGAGATCCAACCTTTACTCTTCTACAAGATCAGCAGTAGTTTTGTTTATGAGATACTTATTATCATCCATTAGTCACCATGGGTCTAACAGCCTATGCGGCGACCTTAGTTAACCTCGTGGGCTCGAACCTGCGAACTTTAGATCCGCATATGTTACGCTATTGCCTCAGCCACCACGCCGGCACTCATTGGTAGCTGTGCACCGTTCATTTAAACACGTTCAGGTCCTTATAGAAAAGAGCGCACTGTTATAAAAGCAAGCAGCAGGTCACATTTGTTGTGGGGCACCTGTATATTGTCTTACACTGCGGTGTTGAGCACCACTTCCGGTAATGACAATCTGGCAGAATGGCTGCAGTAAATCAACGGCAAAACTGGAGGAAAAGCACTTCCGGCAAAGCTCAGTGTGGCGCTCGCTGCGCTCAGGAGTATTTCCGGTTTAGTTACAAGTCAACTTTTAGGGCAGCTTTTGCAGTGTAAACACTTTTAATTAGGATTTGAAGAGTTTTACAATTCTTAATTGGTTGGAGTTTTTAAGTGTACCTATCAAAAATATATTTAAGATGTTTCTTAAATGTTAGTAAATTCAACTTGTCATTATTAATATCGCTTCTCTAGAGGCATTTAGAAGTTGCAAGACGTTGTTTTGACTGGGACTCTGGCGTGGTCCTGTAATCCAGCTTCATGGTGGTCAGGTTTTGAGGATGATACAGGTCTAAAGCGGCTCAGATAGTCTCAGTGATCATCTGATGATACCCGCATCAACTCCCACCATCGTTTAGACTTATCAGACCATCACTTTCGTGGTTCGGAAGTCACGTTAAGCCGTTGGTCCTTGAATTTCCATTGGTCATTGGGCTATTAGTTAATGACCCATTCTAAGGAAGAGTCGGCCTTAGTTTGTAACAAGATTACACCTCATAACTCATTCCTACCACTCATCACACTCATCCTTCACCACATATTTGCCTCATGAGAGTGGTCGGCATCTCAAATAGTGATTTATTAAGTGTTGCAAACTTGAACTGAGTCTGATATGAGTCGATGTTGACACATTCATGACTCCAGCTGATGGTTTATTCAACACTGACACAATCAATGTGGCTCGGGATGCATCAATGTCAAGCAACTGACACAGTAGAGTGTGAGGACAGGTGGCGCAGTCCTGGCGGAATAGTTTGGCGTGACTTGCGATCCCACCGCGTTAATCTTCGAGTCCGAATTGAGAAGATATCAGAGGACTTATTTAGAGAAACCAATAAATTCGAGGAGGAAAAGGTAGAACATCTTTTCAACTCGACGGCAGTTGAAGGTTTTGATATATTAAATCAAAGATTATGTTATGAAGCTAGATTGGGCATAGATTCCACAAGGCTGAGACAATAACACCAACCTAGTTGCGGCAGCCCCATCACAGAAAGCGCTACCATCTCTAGCCGTCGTCTCCCTCTCGGCTCCACATGCTCGAGTTTGTCTATGTCGATGACTTAAATGTGACCAAAGCGTGCGATTTTCGAGAACGAACGAACCTGCGCGTGTGTCTGTGCCTCTACTTGATACTCTTAAAAGAGTTACCCCACATCGCTATCTGTGCTTGGGCTGCTATATTGACTTTACTGCCTCAGCCACGTGGCAGCTATGCGCAATCTACCTTCAATAACATAATCGTTGTTTGATTTCCTCCGGTATAAACAAGCAGGTTATACTATGTTCTCGCAAGTAGTATACACGCGACTGTGACGACTTCGCGGGATGATTTACGGGAAAGTGTTTAACTGAAAAGGAAAGGAGGAAAGGAAGTGAGGGGTGCGGCCGACAGCTGATCGACCCGACTGTGTCGTTTGTTTTAATCCACCCGACTTTCTACTGGCTATTTCAAGTTTCAACGGGTTATTTATACACTTTGTTGAAGACTTTGAAATGAGTAATTGTTTCTTGCGAAAAATGTTCCTATGAATGATGAAAATCAAACTTAAAATTTAGGTTTGCTCACAAGACTTTGGCGAATTTTATCGCCACATAAAACATCGTAGACCAACACGCTTTGGAGTTTCGATTTTCCAAACACACACTGGAGTTAAATGGAAAAATTGTGTCATTCAAAGATACGAAGATTTTCCCCACCTTACTTGCTTTAGGCTGAATGGATTTTTGGAGTTTTTAGGTACGGTGCCATAAACGTTTAATTGAAATCGGATCGTGAACCCAATCTGTTTGAAAATAAAACGCCCCCTCCCTTTAAAAAGAACAATTTCAGTGACGATTTGGAAATAATTAAAATCCTAACGGTGGAGCTTGAAAGTTGAAGATAATGCGTAGTATTTTAAAGGATTATGACAAACTGGAAAGAATTTCCAGTTATTTGTTGGCAAAACTGGCGAGGAAGGCTGCTTTTCCGAATGATTTATAGAATGGGATTTGGTAGAAATGGAAAAGGATTGAGGAAGGAGGGGGAAGGGGAGGAATCATCCGATAAACATTTCCTTTAAACCAATGTAGAGGAATCTTCGAACCCTGCTTGCTGCACGGTTATATGGAGGCTTTGTTAGGTTATTTAGAGCTTTAAAATTTTATTAAAATTAATTATTTGCCCCTTATATATCAATTTGACAAAAAATAGGATATGAGAAACTGTACAAACATACGAACAGGGTGTCTAACAAATTTCTTCCAGCAAATTCAAGACTTTTTCT
The DNA here is from genome assembly GCA_018831715.1 of Matsumurasca onukii. NCBI lineage: Eukaryota > Metazoa > Arthropoda > Insecta > Hemiptera > Cicadellidae > Matsumurasca > Matsumurasca onukii. Next base: position 3,988,414 of record CM032060.1, read on the forward strand.
AGACTTTTCCAGACAAAATCATCAACGTTTTTTAAATCGAAATTCAACATATCACTCAACTATTTTACCATTGAACTTTGTTCTTCATAATAATGGACAAAATACAGTTACAAAACAATAGTCCTATAATTATTTATCAAAGATATTTGATGTAGGGACAAAATCAGAATCTATAGCCAGCTGATCATAGCACACAGTGACTAGACAATGACTAGGCAGCAGATCACGTGCTTTTGTTCGACTCATCAGTTTAGTTATCGAAAGCTTGCTTCACACAAGGATTATTTGCACAGCGCAAGTGACGGCGCTATTTGGTATGATGAAGATCGAAAGATACTCGTGGTTTGGCAGATGAAATGTCTATGAAGCAGGCTATACGGTGCGTGCAATTAGAATTAGTGACACTATCAACAAATAGGATGTAGCAGACAAACCAACTTCGGGAACAAACAATGGTCTTAAAATTTCTGAATATCCTCAGAATTTCGTCATATTAATAAATTCCAGACTTTTCAGGCCTTTTCGACCGAATTTCGTACTAATTCCAGACTTTTTAAGACCTCATAAAATTCAAGACTAATTCCAGGGCAGGCTTCCAGACTTTACAAGACTGGGACTCGTGGCGTGGCCCTGTAATCCAGCATCATGTAGGTCAGGTTTTGAGGATGATATAGGTCTAAAGCGGCTCAGATAGTCTCTATGATCATCTGATGATACCCGCATCAACTCCCAACATTGTTTAGACATATCAGACCATCACCTGCGTGGTTCGGAACTCACGTTAAGCCGTTGGTCCTTGTATTTCCATTGGTCATTAGGTTATTAATTAATGACCCATTCTAAGGAAGAGTCGGCCTTAGTTTGTAACAAGACTACACCTCATAACTCGTTACTACCACTCATCACACTCATCCTTCACCACAAATTTGCCTTAAAATACCTTCATGAGAGTGGTCGGCATCTCAAATAGTGATATAGTGATACTAGGCACCCTGATACAACTAAAGTGAAATAGTAGTTGTGAGTAGTTATATGTTAAAGTGTAACGTTATACGAGACACATTAACATTTACAACGCTGTAACAAGCAATTTGGTCCTTTGAGAGGCTCACTGCTCCGTCTCCAGAACCAATCATATGTTCTCTGTTTTATACGGAAATAATATTTCCTTCGCGCCTGTTGTTACTTATACCTTCCTCTAGATCCTTTGTGTGTTTATAACTAGTATTTCAAAAGCTATAATTTCTAATGACTGCTTTTAGTAAGTTTTTGTCAATTGTTTGGACGCGGTCACAAAAATATCTCTTTTACTCACCAGTCACCACGTCAACAAGTAACTTGAATAAGAACCAAAAGATGTTGAAACTATCTGACTTTATTCCTTTTGAATAAGCTCGTCCAGAGGAAACTTTAATTACTTCTTTCCAACAGATAAAGAAAGTAATACAAAGAGCTGTCCTACTTGGAGTAGAAAGTTAAGCTCCTAGATACACAAAGAGAATTAACTCTTTACTTGAAGATCATAGAATCCCTCTCAGCTAATATCGTCTTATTCCTTGTAATCCTTTTAAATATCTGCCTCACCGTGTGTTAATAAGTAAATCGTTTGAATATAAAACGTATTTAATGCTTTAAGACTTTTATGACACGCTTCTATCATTATACAGGGTGAGTTTTAAATGCCCTTCCTCCACCTAAAATTTTGAAAAATAAATATTTTAAAATCCTTTGAGGAATGTTTGTAGTGGACTCTAAAGTTTGTTTTGGCGTACTTTGCATCACCCACCCCAGCCACTATCCGGGGAGGGGGCTCCCCAAATTTAAAAAATATAAACCTCCCTCTCCTTGTGGCATCTCAAAAGAAAGGGAATTCCAATACAAATTCAACGAGGCAAATAACAATTACTTACCTCGACTTCATTCTTTGTTATATCAATTTAAAGATGACGCAAAATCACATAATAACCCTATAACATAATCGCGTAGGGTATTTTGAAGAAAATTTTGTTATTCAAAATAAATTGTATGGAAATGTGGAATTTTAAACGTGATTTGTTGTCATATTTAAATTGGTATAGTAAAAAGACTAGTCGAGATAGAAGATTTTTCTTTGCGTCGTGGAATTAGTGTTGAAATTTTCTTTCTTTTGAGATGTCACAAGGGGGATGGGGTTTGTATTTGAAAGAATTGGAAGACCCTTCCTCCCGGAATTTTGTGTGTGAGAGGGTGACGCAAAGTACGTCAAAACAAACTTCAGAAACCTATAAAAACATTCCCGAAGGGTTTAAAAAATATTTTCTTTTTCAAAAGTTAAAGTGAGGGGGGACATTTAAAACTCACCCTGTATATTAAAAACAATGTCTTATTTTGTAAACAACAGCAAACATAAGAATTACAACATATGCTTACTTCTCTATCATCGTGTTTTGAGTAATTCTTTTAGCGAAATTTGAAGTTTGCATTTATAAAGCAAAATACTTTCAAATACGGAAATATAAAAATGTATAAACTAGGATTTATTATAGATGAATTAAAAAGTAAGTAACCATTAAATTTTACTGATTTTTAAATTGTTGAACAATATTCCCGGATAAAGTCCGTACAGTTTGCATGTTGATGAGATTTTGACACTAGATGATTGATATTGGTGAATCATTTCTGCAACTCTACCTTCTCTGAGTTTAATAATAAAATATATTACCGAGCCAGGTCGACCAGTTCCTTTAACATTTAGTCTAGCTCAAAGAGCCATTTGATTTCAAAACTAAGCGTCCGTGAAAAATAAAATATTCAAAAGCAAAAACAATATTTGTCACCTTCTTTTAGAAAAGAAAACATGTTCGAGAGTATATAAAATATAGTAATTTATCTTCAAGTAATGTCTAAATTCTTACTTGTCAAGTGCTTGAAAATTAATAATTTTCAGAATAATGTATAACTGAAAGAAAATATAAAAATGAACCAACTATAGCCTACAGTTCGTCAGGTTAAGCATGGCCGGTGAGAAGGGCTATAGGGCCATAAGCGGCCAGCAGGAAATCTCAAGGCCACCGGCCATGCTATACCTAACGAACTGTAATACGAAATTTGTCAGAAAAGTATTCTTTAAGCCGAACTTTTGCTACAAAACATTTCGAGAAGTGGAGTTAATCTTGTTAAGAGCAACGTATAAAACTATAACTGTGGTTAAACTTTTGTTTGAAATTATAAGGAATGACAGAAGACAGCACTTCGTGAATCCAATTAAACCTCTTTACATTTCCCGGAGTAAATCTCTAATTATAACCTGAGCGTTTCTTGCGTTCTTTAACCAAGTCGAAACAAAGTAAATTGAAAATATCAAGTTAAGAGTGCGCCTCAGCTGCGTGGCTACGCTTCGATGCAAGGGTTTACGGCGGCTGTTTTCACCTTTCTAAATAATGTTTACATTAATAAAATAATATATTTGGAAACTAGAGGAGTTTTCCGACACCCATGTATACAAAAGGGAGGTAAAAAGTACATTTTATATGACCATGTGGCGCTCATGGGCGTAAAAATATATGCTTTGAATTGCTAGAAACTAGGAGATCTTGTGTCAGCTTAAGCTTTACAAGGTTCATTCAATTTTAAAGTCTTAAATGAGAGCCTAATATAGTCCATGAGCGTTTTTGGAAGCCAATATCCAACTATTTTAAAATGTCTTTAACCAAGCTTCAAAAGTATAGTGTTTTTGAAAACGAATGCCACCTTTTCCCGCTTGTACTGGGCAGCCTTTAGTTAGTGTTTTATTGTCAATAGTAAAGTTGCTTGGGAAAACCAAGCACAAAAGCGTAGAGGAAAGTGTTGGAATGGAAACATACGAACCTCAATACAAACAATACCAACTAATTAAACTTGTAAATCGATTCGTAACTGAGCAAAGTTACAATTGCAACTCTGGGTTTTGCGAAGCGGTTGCATTCATCCATGTAAATTAGTTAATGGATTAGTTAATTAGTTACATTTGCAAGTTCTTCTTCTATTTAACCAAGTAGTTGCTGACGCGAGGAATAAAACATAATATGTTGTACATATTATGTTCATCTCTCACTCGCGAAACACCTGTTTCGTCGATGAGGTATCCAACAAATATTAAACGTAAGAGTAACAAATTGTGTGAGCATTTACCAAAGACAATTTTATGGTAGATAGATAGCTCATGGATGCTGAATGGATGAGGCAAGAAACTCAACATAGCTGAGGCACCCCACGCACAGAATGCGCTGCCGTCTACCGCCGTCCCTCTGCCCCGTCGGCTCTACATGCTCGAGTTTGTCCGATGTCAAAAAATGTGACCAAATCGTGTGATTTTCGATAACAACCGAACTCGCGCATTTTGTGCTTGGGCTGCCGCAACTATGTTGAGTTTCCTGTCTCAGTCATGTGGCATATGTGCAATATCTACCTATTATAACATTGTCTTTGCTTTTCCATATTCCGAGGGTTTCTGCCAATATTTTATGTGTAACCAGTTCAAGCACATCAACATGAATAAACCTGTAATCGGTTTTAATGAGATAACTTTTTCTGAAAACTAAGGTTAAGTTTTTTGTGTTGACAGTTATTATTGTACACCCACGTTTGCAGGGTTGTAACCTATCTTCACAGTATGTTTGACACGACTCTTTAAGTGAAACTTAATCTGGCACTAAAACTGAAAAATTACGAAATGATTTGACCATCTTTTGACTGTGCTTTTTAACCATACATGCTTAATAAAGGGGTGGCCATAGCTCAGAGGTAAAGTGCATGCTTCGCACCAAATCAGCCCGGGTTCGATTCCCGGGCGCAGTGACAACTTTTCACGATGGCCACTCCTCGTGGTTCGGAAGTCACGTTAAGCCGTTGGTCCATTCCATTGGTCGTTGGGCCATTAACTAATGATCCAATCTGGGGAACAGTCGGCCCTAGTTTTTACAAGACTTCACCTCATCATCCATCAAAAACCCTCACACACTCACCCTTCATCCCATATTCACCTTAAAATACCCTCTAGGAGTGGTCGGTGTCTCAAATTATCAAAGTAATAGTAGACCCAAGTTTTATGAAATGATAAACGCTGTTCAACGTTAGCAAAACGTTTTGCAAGTTAAAACAGAACGAATAAATGGAACCGGGAAGAAAACAAACTGCCAAGAGCCGAACACGGAGTGACTGAACACAATTAAACCCCGTGCACATTTCTTGAGTTAAACTGCTAATTAAAACCCAACCCGTGCTTGAACAAAGTGTGCCGGCTTCTTTAATCACAAGAGAGGTCGTACTGTGACGTCACTACGAGGCACTTGCACACGAGTATCAGCTGCGCATGCGCAGAGTGGCTTTGAGATCAGTAGCGCATTGTTAACTGCTTGTGGGCAAAACCTACATGTAAAATGGTAAGGTGAATTTTCTAATGTTTGTTGAATGAAGTTGTTGAATTTTGAAGTTAGTTAACGAACACGCAGGAAAAGACGTCGTTCGAAATACAGTTTTGTTAGAACACAGTAATTTGTTTGGTTTGGAAAACAGTGTGGTTATCCTAGAAAATGGTAATAGTATTGTTATCTTTGTAATGAAACATTTTAGAGTTTCAGTATTCATATCACTAAATCACTATTTGAGATGCCGACCACTCTCATGAGGGTATTTTAAGGCAAATATGTGGTGAAGGATGAGTGTGATGAGTGATCGTAATGAGTTATGAGGTGTAGTCTTGTTACAAACTAAGGCCGACTCTTCCTTAGAATGGGTCATTAATTAATAGCCCAATGACCAATGGATATACAAGGACCAACGGCTTAACGTGACTTCCAACCACGCAGGTGATGGTCAGATATGTCTAAACGATGGTTGGAGTTGATGCGGGTATTATCAGATGATCACATAATCAGTACAGGCTGGCGAAAAGCCGGCTGCTTTTATTTGATTGCAAGCAGCGTCTGTGTTGGCGTCCAGCTCACGAACGCTTGAGTACCTTTGGCCGGGGAAGTGAGCTGTTAATTATTAATTAATTCTCTACTTAATTTCATACAGTTGTTTAATTTTTTGTTTTTCACGCATGGAGTAGAACAAATTTTATTTGATTTATTTGCCACACGTCGTTAGAAACTAAAACACTACCCTGAAGTACTAAAGCACAAGTTTCAGCCCGTTTACGAGACTCAACTAATAAATACGAATGGGCGATAATTCAGCGGCGTAGTTAATGTGAAACAGTGAATGTTGAAAGCGTATTAGTGAGTTTAAATTAACTTTACGCTCGGCCATTTGCACTGTGCAGCCTATGGGTTGATTTATACATGCACTGCTGCAAGCTGTATACTGTATAGTGCATGCACACACATAGATCACGCAACTTGTTCACGGTACAGGTCACTCGGCCTTTACCTAGCGTTACCGTGTAGTGACTTTACAAGTTGTGAGCGGTAGCTGCGGGGATCGAACACGTGCCACCGGAGGGATGAGCTCCGGAGTCACGCGCGTTACCAATCCCCCACGGATCCGTTAGTGAGTTAAAAGGTAAAATGGTAAAGTTTGTCTTGTTTAACGAGGCGAAGTTAACTACGAAGCCCTCTCTACTACTAAACCTCGACCTTTACCTAGCGATAACCGTGTAGTCACATCTCAGATTTTAAGTGGTGACTGCGGGAATCGAACTTTCTATGCAATTTGTTATTCTAATTCGCTACGCTCACAACCTCGCTTCGGCCTTCGGCCTTAAACTTACCTATTCTTTTACTGCAAGTTTTATTTCATATCTTGAAGCGATAACAAATTTCAAATTTCATTGACATAGAACTATTCATTCCGCTTATAGCGAAAATTCACTTTTTTGGGCGCCATTTTTAAACGACTCAATGGATTTTCATAATATTTAGTATATTGATAAAATATTGGTAAAATACATATTTATTTTAAATTTCATCAACATTAAATACAACTTACTGTTCTTAAAGCATTAAACCCCTTTTTTCTGTTAGAAAACTCATCCCCAAAAGGGAGATTGCGGTGGTCCTATTTTTCCAGCTAACGTACTTGATCAAGATAATTACAAAAGGAACATTTGTACCAAATTTCATGAAAATTGAACAAAAATGCGCCCTGTAGAGAGTACACACATATATACATATGTATATAAAGTGTGAACAAATTCTTAAACCATGTTCTGGGGGTCAGGATCGGAGCTCATTTCATGGTGCCGTCTCCGGGTCTTACCATGCTGACTGCATGATTATCTCCTTTTTCCAAAGGAAATTCGATAAAATGCGTCCCGTATTGCGTAGTTACAACTGCTCAACCCTATTTCTTATGGAAACTCGGTAAAAAAACTTAAAAGGAGTCATGGAATGAGAAGGGATAATGAAGTGAGTGGCTTTAACCGACAAAACAAGACAGGCACTAAAGCTGATTCAAATACTCTGTGGGTTTAATTCAAGGTTTTGTTGCAAACCAGCTGTAAAGCTGTTAGATTCTGCAGTTGATTAGCAGGAATTAGCCAATTGCACGAGACCAACTGACCTGGCACTACGTTACACTAGCTGTGGAGTACGAATCTTCCCATACCAACCACAAGCAGTTTATGTTATAAAATGAACTTGGGTGGTCCTAATCCCTTTTAGATGCTAGTGGATATAGAGGGCTGACAGCATATAACATTTTGTAGTAGATGAAAATACTGCTAGGAAACAATAACAAGGATAGACCCTAGGAAGTGGAATAATGTTGAAAAGAAAAATTTAAGTCATGATCTTTAAAATTATAAACGTCCTCTATGAGTTTCCCTATCAATTTCACCAAAGATAATGGTAAATAGATTGGGTATAGATGCCACATGACTGAGGCGGGTAAATCAGCATAGTTCGGCAGCCCAAGCACAAATAGCGCTACCATCTCTTGCCGTCTTTCTCCCCTCGGCTCCACATGCTCGAGTTTGTCCGATGTCGATGACTTAGTTGTAACCAAATCGTGCGATTTTCGATAACGAACGAACTAGGGAGTGCACCAGTGTCTGTACTTGAGACTCTTAAATGATCTCCCCCGCCATGTTATCTGTGCTTGGGCTGCCGCAGCTATGTTGATTTTCCTGCCTGAGCCATGTGGCACCTATACGCAACCTACCCACCATAACATTATCTTTGGTCACACTATACAGCATAGCTCGGTATGTATGTCAGTGTATAGGGTTTCTACAAACTGTGAACACAGAGTAATAAATCATGAGAATAATTTGTGTGTCCGTGACAAGGACAGATCATAAATATCAATATCTCCTCCTCCTCCTCCCATTCATCCCTCCTCTTCCTCCCACGCTGCTTCGTCGCTCTGTCTTCTTTACACAGGTTTTATCCGTGTTCTCTCTTAAAATTGAACAGAATGTTTTAACTTACAAGTGTGTGTGTGTGCAGCTGTATATATCACCACTAGGTCGTAACCCGTGTGGCAATAAGACAATTCGCCTTACTCATGCCAGCGGTGCTTAAGCGCTTAGCTGCGTGTTGGCCTGGTTTTACCGTCTACGCTTTCAGAAGAGTGAAGACGGAAATTTTATTTGAACATCGTGCGCTCTTTCGCTTCGAAGGCGACCCGAACGATGTTCCTTAAATCATTCCTTACACAATTTTAGTTTTAACTGCAAAGCAATCTCCTAGTGTAGTGTTTGCCTGAGTGTTGAGTGTACGAGGCAGCTGTTGATTAATTCAGCAGGTGTTGAGTCGGACAATAAAACTCGCGTTGAAGTGCAGTAAAACTCAACCGCGTCTCAACTGAACATTTAACGACACTTTTAATTCCCCGGCGCAGTGTAAACCCATGCACCGATCACACGAGTACCTATCACACGAGTACCTATCACACGAGTACCTATCACACGAGTACCTATCACATTATGTATCACTCGAGTACCAATCACACGAGTACCTATCACACGAGTACCTATCACGAGTACCTATCACACAGTACCTATCACACGAGTACCTATCACATTATGTATCACTCGAGTACCTATCACACGAGTACCTTTCACTCGAGTACCTATCACACGAGTACCTATCACACGAGTACCTATCACACGAGTACCTATCACTCGAGTACCTATCACACGAGTACCTATCACACGAGTACCTATCACACGAGTACCTATCACACGAGTACCTATCACACGAGTACCTATCACATTATGTATCACTCGAGTACCTATCACACGAGTACCTATCACACGAGTACCTATCACACGAGTACCTATCACATTATGTATCACTCGAGTACCAATCACACGAGTACCTATCACTCGAGTACCTATCACATGTGACTCTTTCGCACACAAAACCGATACACAACCACTCTCACCTTTTTACCGGCGAATATTTATTTACATTTACACCAGCGCGTTCCGTTATTCCCTGTTCCTGTCAGCGGCACACAGTTCAGTTCAGTTTCTCTGTTCCTTTGTCATGTTCCCATCATGGAAACACTGAACGCTCGCTTTGTCTCGGCCTGCGCTGTTGTTTTGTCAAAACCCACCTGGTTTAATAAAACCGCCTTTGAAGTTTGAAAGTGGATTTGATTTTTGTGCTTGATTTTTCCAACGGCGGAGTTCCGTGGTTGATAATACGCATTGCGTGAGATTTTCCTGATGATTTATCACGCGAGAAAAACTTTAGTTTGGCTTTTCATGTATTTTTCTTACATAGTATTTGTTAAAAACACTAAGATTTTTAATCGAAGTTTCCAAAGTCCGCTGAGGGGGAATTATTTCAAATAAAGAAAATATCATGTTACGTTACAGACATAGCATTTACATAGCTTTCCAAATGTATAGTTTTCTACGTAAGTTCCAATTTTGAGCCAAGTCAGCAAACATTGTATTTTGGGGATCTTTTATTTTATATGGCTCAAAAGTTTGGTTTTATTTTTGACCCATATTCTGTTGCAACATTTGCATAGCACATTTTAAACAAAAAACACAGAACATTGTCCCGTTGATAAATGGTTGATTTCAGAACCATGAAAAACTACCCCAACTTGAACTTTATAGATGCACTTATAGATTTTGCTTTTAATGAGAATCGCTATGAAACAATTCCAAACTGTTCACCAACGAATTTACCACTGCAGTGGTGCCAATCGAAAAAACAACCTACACGAGAAAGTGATGGCACTGACGTCACTGTAATTATTGAACACAAATATCTGTAACAAAGTCTGGCTTGCGTCTACCCAAGACAGTAAGAACCGATAACGGACTAACAAATTGGTGTTAATTTCAAACTAGTCTCTTCGATAGTTTGTCAGTGGATGCACTGAGCGTTATAAACCGGAAACGATATTGCCATGTTACCAAGTTACGTGTTTAATGATTGTCAATCAGCAAGGGATGCAAACAGCTGACATAACGAGGCATGTGGGAAGCAGGGGCGGGGGGTAGGAGAGGGAAGAGGAGGGAGTTTAAGCACTGTGACATATTTATGTTGGCAGCCCTCACCGTCCCATCTGCGGCCTCGGGGTCCACATCAACCTCGAGTAACCTCCAACCTTTCGTTAATCAGAATAAAAAGAAAAGAAAAAAATATAAGCAGGTTAAAACGGGTAAAGAGAAATACATGATCAAAGTTTTGGGTTAAATTTGTGTAAACAATGTAATGATACTGGACATAATAGTTCCTAAAATCTAGTTCTTCCGGTTCACACAGCGTCAAAGATTATAATTTGCTTGAAATATTTCGGCATCGCTGTGGAGTACCATATTCAGGAACTGATTGGCTGATTCGTTTCAAATGGACTCCACAGCGAGACTGAAATATTTAAAGCAAATTATAATGATGTTTTGACTCGGTTTGAACCGGAAGTTTAAGTTTATATCTTTGAAAGGGGTCGAGAAAGCCTAAGATCTAAGGTGCCGAATGAAAATGGGAAATTGGACTTGGGCCTTAAATTGGTGAGGGACAAATTATTGAATACCTTATTATATTCGAAACGAGAAGATTATCTAGTTGGCTATTGAAGCGAGTGAAATTGTTAACATGTAACAGCGTAAATACTTCTAAAGTGTGTTTATTTTTGGCTAATGGTTTTCCAACTTCAATCAGTTGAGCTAATTGTAATAATGAACAAAATAGAAAAGTAGCTTGATTACAAGTGTAATTGTTTGATAAAATACGAATTTTAATATTAGCTGTTTCATCAGAATTTTCATGAGCTTCCTTTCAACACCTGACTCGAGAAAATCACATTAATAATTTAAAGATACATATTTTTGAAGAGCTGTCCTCTAAATTTATTTCTATTCAACGATTGATTTTAGACAAAACCCATACTTTCTTGGACTTATACTTCGCCGGTACTTTCCAGAAAGTAGGTTTGCAAGGGGAACGGTGCACTTGGAAGGAACAAAGACTATTAAAGTAAACATAAAACAATACAGACGCCATTGTTCCTCCCCCAACCCCCTCCACCCTCACTCGCAAGCTAATTGCTTTCAGAACACAGAGGAGAGAAACAATTAACTAATTAACTCGTTAATTTAATTAATTAGCTGAGTCAAGTTTGATAAGGAGAGGCTACCTGAATATAGAGTCAACCTTTGTCAAGATAAGAAATGAACTTTACGTATACTTTTTGCTAGATTAGTTCCTGTTGAATTTGTTATAAAGTTGGTGTTTGTAGAAAAAGTTAGTCTTGTTTAGCGATGCAAAGTTAGGACTACAAAGTCCTTTCTACCACTCAACCAAACCTTTACCTAGTGTTACCGCATAGTAACTTTACAAATGTAAGTGGTGACTGCGGAGGTCGAACTGCGCAAGCGGAGTGATGTGCTCCGGAGTCGCGCACGATTCCAACCCGCCACAAGTCCGTTGTATAATTTATATGGGTTTAGTTGTTGAGAGTTAGTAGGCAAGACAGTGATATCCCATTTAGAAGTATTAATAAGCAAAATAAAAGTAGAAGAGCATACAGAAATTGTGGATAATTGTCTTTTATAAATGGTGGGACAAACGACTAAATTGTATCATGAATTTAACTGATTCAAATGTATTATTAGAAATAATAAATTGAATTTTACCTTTTTACTTGACAAGTATAAAATGAATACAAGTAAAGGCTCTGTTTTAATTTTATTATCGACTTAAACCATTACCATTTCTAAATAACTTTGGCCTACTAAAACGTAATTTATTAACTCTCTGCTAAATGAGTTGTACAGATCTTAACAGTTATTAAAAGAAATGAATGTAAAATAATAGTCTTTGATATAAGGCTTAAAATAAATAGAAAGTAGACGTTAAAAACAAAGATTTACTTCTTCGTTGTCGGCAAACATTTTAAAATAAAGAAGCGCGTCGTTTTAAAGGTTTAATCAATCATAATTTTATTTGTTTACTAATGTACCTTTGATAGTTTTACTTTACGTTTGCGTCTGTAGCTTTGTGGGGAGTTAGTTTCAGCGGGAAAGGTATTGGGTTCGATCCCCAAAGCAAATGCGATTCTGTGGCGGGTTGGAATCGTGCGCAGCTCTTCACTCTGGTGGCGCGGGCTCGACCCTGCAGTCTCTTGTCGAGTATGCGATAACGCTAGGTAAAGGTCGAGGATTAGTGATAGACAGGTCTTGATAGTCCTTTCTTTTCCTTGTCAAAGAAGGCAAACCTTACCTAAACGCAAAAAGAAACAGGTTTTATTCTGAATTGTCGGTACAGTATGTAGCTCCTAGCACATCGGGTCAGTTCAGTTTCGTGCAACTCTGCAATCTGCTGCAGAATCTAACAGCTTTACCAACTTGCCAGCAGCAAAACCTTTAATTAAACTCACAATTTAAGTGAACCAAACACCATTAGTGTCTGGCTGGTTTCATGATGTCAGTAAAACCTAGTGAAATCGGTAGTGGATATCATTCATTGGGTTGTAAGACGAAACTGATAATTTACTATTGACTGTAAGGTATTATCATTAGTCATTAGTGAGGTCTTATAAGTTTACTTAGTTAAAGTTTGTTATTGCTGTGTCCAAATAGACTATTTAATTAACTATTGACAAAATTAAATTCAAGTAGCGAATGAACTAGTAGATACAATAATTGGCAAGTCAGATCGAGTATTTCAAATTACGAGAGAGGTATAACGACCTCTGCAAATCTGGAATAGTTAGGGTTAAGATTCTCAGTATACAGGGTGTGTTTATACTGAAACTCACGTCAAAACTGTTAAACTCGAGATTTTAAATGCAAATGTGGGTAATACTGTACATTATTTTAAACACAAAACAATTCTCGACATTCTAATGAAAATATTTCTTTATATGTTGTTTTGATATGAAACATTCTCAAATTGATAGCCCACCTACCTAAGAACCGTAAGCACACCTCTTCGCAAGTATTTTCTAAAACTCTTGTTTCACCAAATCGAGTTGTATTAAGTCTTCAACGCTACGTTCACTATTTGTTTACTTCTGACTACTAAATAGTTTTAGTTAAAATTAGTAAAATTTTCCTTGTACATGTTTTCTACATGATTTTTGGGTCTTGTAAATTTTGGTTAAGGCTACAAAGTTCAATCGAAAAAAACTAACGATTTCGATGGTTACAGTTAAAAACGCCATCGTGGATTGGGGACCAAAGCCAATTTGCCAAAGTATTATTTTAATTTGGGGTTACTTTGAAAAGCCTGAAATTGCAGTACTTTTATAGCTCTGGAAATTCTATTTAATATTGGAATATGAAAAATGTAGCACAAATCCAGCCTATTTATTTCTTAACAAAGTTTCAAATACAAAAGACATGGTTCAGTGATATTTAACTTAAGAATTACTATACATTATCATTTATACTGAAATTTGTGGTTAAGTCATAACATATTTGATTTTAACGTGGTTCGGACCTTCATAAGTTTTGTCTAACAAAATATTTACCTTTTAAAGATAGGTTGCTATATAATTGTATTCCCTAGAAACAAACATTCCAAGTGAATTTAATCCTGTTTTTCCAACGAATTAACCTTCCAGTTACTAACCAACTGGTTGTGAACATAGTTTATAACAAGAGGGTCATAACTATCAGACGTTAAGCCAGGCCAGCACATAAAGCCAGAGCATAGTTTGTGCTTGAAGTTACACATGTAACAATGTAGCAATGTTACAGCAATGTAGCAATGTAGCATGTAGCAACTTGTCCCGCCAGGTGACTACTTATAAGCGGTTCACACGCGACCTATGTTTTACAATGCAACTAACTGCGTTATCTTATCTCTGTGTCACTTAGGGTTGCAAATGTTTCAAACTATACAGGGTGAGTTTTATATTTCCCCCCTTTTGAAAAGAAAACATTTTCCCCCAAATCCTTTCGGGGATGTTTTTTAGGTTCTGAAGTTTGTTTTGACGTACTTTGCGTCAAAACCCAAAGGGAGGGCCCCCAAAATTTTAGATTGCAACCCCCCTTTGTGGCATTTCAAAAGAAAGGGAATTTTAATACAAATTCAACGACGCAAAGAAAAGTTTTATCTCTACTCGTAATTTTGTAATACCATTGACTTTCCGTAAGATGGAAAGTCAATGGTAATACCCACTTAATGATTACAAGAATTCAGGTTTAAAATGCTGCAGTTCACATAAAAGGATGTGTTATGACAAATCTTTTTTAAAATACTCTATGGAATTATGTAATAGGGTTGTGATGTTTCCCTCAAAATATTTGCAAGAACAACTTTTTATTTAAAAATTTATGTGAAATGTGAGATTTTAAAGCTGATTTCTTGGAATCTTAAAACAGATATACAAATAAACTAGTAGAGATAAATAAAAAATCTTTCTTTGCGTCGTTGAATTTGTATTAAAACTTGACTTTCAAAATTAACTTTTGAGGTGCCACAAAGGGGGGTTGCAATTTAAAACTTTTAGGGCCTCCCCCTCCCACTTTGGGAGGGGGTGATGCAGTACGTCAAAACAAACTACAAAATCCTATAAAAACATTCCCAAAGGGTTTCAAAATATTTTTTCTTTTTCAAAAGTTAAGTTACACATTATAGCCTGTAACATTTGATACAACATAATAAATTAAATGTCATTGGTTTACTTGTTTCTCTTCCTGTAATTTAATATATACATTTGATCAAGTTTGCCAGTGTAAAATGGGGTATCCCTCACTCGCCAGTTAAAAATTGAAGACGTGAAAAGGCACGAGTTATGGCAAATGTGAAACCCAAAGAATTGGAAGAAATTTCAAGTCGTTCAAAAGTCAGGGCGGGTGGCGTACTTCCATTCTGGGACACCCAGTATATTGTTTATAACATTATGTTTCACCGTTTCAATACTTAAGCTAGAGCGATGTGACATTACATGACTACTGGACTAATGTGAGGCATGCAGTGTGCATGTATTGATGCTGACCTGGGGGTAGTGACGGTGGGCAGCGAGGGTGGTTGGGTGGTGGGTGGCGGGGTGGGCGAGGGTGGTGACTGTCCCACTGCTCTCCTGAACCATACACACACACATCGTCAGAACAAACATCCGTCCATTACTGTGAACAGTACACCTTGCAATCTTTCAGTTCAGCTAGTGTCAGGTGACTCGCTGCTTTCAGCTGGCCTTTCGACATTAAAAATTGAAAGGTCAGAATTTGGAATTACATATACTCGTCGTACAACGTGTCTACATAACTTTGTGTGTAAAAAATATAATAAAGAATGTGTTCATTTGGCAATTTTCGTTTATAGAGATTCGGTTTAGGTTTCGAGTATCAGTTCTTGAACTCTATAGCCTATTTTGTGAAATAGGTTAGTTATACTGTAATATATATAGACATGAAGTATCAACTAGTAAGAGTGCCAGTAAGACGTAACAGTTCGCATTCTCGTTTATTTATTATGTCGCTGAAATGGTTACAATTACTGAGTTTGAAATATTATCGCAGACATTTTCCATCGTTAGTTGGAACGTCAAACGAACCGTAAGATGAAAAGTGAAAACATAACACAAAATATTAGAAAACGAGTGGCCTAAAATAATCAGTATAAGCTGACCAGTCAAACACAACCGAAGAACAAGTCGGTGATTTTAAAATTGTTATGTGTTTTGCTAAAAAGAAATACACCACAAAAATTATGTTAGTTTAACTGGTCAGCTCACACTAATCACTTTAAGCTAGCTCGTTTTCTAATGTTTTGTGTTAGGTTTTAGAGTACCTTTCACCTGAAGACGGGATGAGATATAGATACCGAAACGCCTGTTCTGCGTGGCCTGCATGGGTCTGGTAAATAAAACTTTGACAGAAAGTAAACTGATTGCTTATTTGTGATATTTAGAATGGATGTACGTCTTATAACAGTAAGATATATTGGTATAATTTACTGAATGATGTTGAAGAACGAAAAGAAACCACTTTTCCCGCACACAAAAAGTAGAGGGAAAATATTGAATAGCTCACTGATGCTTGATCAGATGAAAGAAGAGAATTATTCATGGGTCTGGGGAGCAAAACGCTGAACATAATGATGTCGTTAAAGCGACCTCCTTCTCGGCCAGACAACCCTGAGTACTGTACACTAGCTATGTTGCTACTTAGTTCAAACCCGGGCTCTTCGCTACGCTCATACTCGTGCCACTTCATTCTGGTGTATTGTATATCAGTATATCACTATTTGAGATGCCGACCACTCTCATGAGGGTATTTTAAGGCAAATATGTGGTGAAGGATGAGTGTAATGAGTGGTAGTAATGAGTTATGAGGTGTAGTCTTGTTACAAACTAAGGCCGACTCTTCCTTAGAATGGGTCATTAATTAATAGCCCAATGACCAATGGAATTACAAGGACCAACGGTTTAACGTGACTTACGAACCACGCAGGTGATGGTCTGATATGTCTAAACGATGGTGGAGTTGATGCGGGTATCATCAGATGATCACTGAGACTATCTGAGCCGCTTTAGACCTATATCATCCTCAAAACCTGACCTCCATGAAGCTGGATTACAGGACCACGCCACGAGTCCCAGTCAATGTGCAATTGTGCAATGTAATTGCACGTAACGGTATCAACAGCTGGAGGATTTAGTATTGCAATCTATACAGGGTGTTTATAAAATGGTGTCACACTTAAGAATAGGTTAATTGAGTCAAAATAAAAAATTACATTTTTCCAAAACCCTTCGTTTACTAAACAAAATGTTTGTCATTTTGTTTTTCACTAACTATTTAATATCTCCCACACTACTTATCGAATTTGACTCAAACTTTATATTCATTTGTATCTTTATCCATAATAACTTCTAGTTTGATCTAACTTATCATTTTAAAATGGTGGCCATTTCATGGTGTTTTAGGGAACTTTTGCGTTACACCTTGATTAGCGAATAAACGGTGAGTTTTACAATAAAATGTAATGAATAATGTTGTATTGAAAATTCGATAATTAACGCCAAAAACGCTCCAAAATATCATAAAATAGCCACCATTTTAAAATGATGAGTTAGATCACGCTGGTAATTTTTCCATGAGTGGTCTTAATTAGATACAAATTTATTTAAGTTTTAGTCAAATCTGATAAGTGATGTGGGAGCTAGAAAATAAATAAATTATGAAAAACACAAAATGGCAGATAAATTAGCGGATCCGTGGCGGATTGGTATCGCGCGCGACTCTGGAGCTCATCACTTGGGTGGCGCGGGTTCGATCCCCGCAGTCACCACTTACAATTTGTAATATGACTATACGGTGACGCTAGGTAAAGGTCGAGGTTGAGTGGTAGAGAGGACTTTGTAGTCCTAACTTCGCCTCGTTAAACAAGACAAACTTTACCTTTTTTATAAATGGACGAACATGATTGAACAGACAATAAAGCACTTTCCATTATTTTTATTAATTTTAATAACTTCATAATTAAAAACGAGTTACAGAGGTGTACCTGTGAGAGAGAGAGAGGGAGAGGGGTGTTCTGACTCTGTCAGCTCGGTTTATGTATTTTTGCTCTCAGAAATGGGGACAACGTTAATGACGTCATTATCGCTGCGTTTTCTACAGTTTTTCTAAAGTGGCAATGAATATCTTCAACGCTTCAGCTCTGCTGGAAAAAGCAGTGACAGTTTCTAAAGGAAGTTGCAACTTTTGTCTTCGCAATGTACAACGTTGGTTTTAGCTGTGTAATGTGTAAAGTTTGTAACAACGTTTTAGGCTCTAACCAAAATATGTGGAGGGAAAACTGATAATTTAAAAAATAAACCTTTGCAATATCTGATTACTCATAGTATATTATAACGAAAACAATAAGAGTCAACACAGCATTTCCTGCTTCTAGCTTTAATGTCCATTGTTCGAACTTAATTAAAAAAAAATACCACAGCTTTTACCCTTTGTAAAAAAGAGTTTGAACAAAGATTACGTGAGGTTTTGTAGATTTAGCAGATAAAATGTGTAATTCTCTACGACCTGAGTGGACTTGATTTGCCAGAATAGATTTTTATTTTTAAAGTCGGTTTTACGCACACTTAAGGGCCCAAGAATGGCCGGAAGTCACATCATTTCATAGGTGCAAATGAGCAGCATAACTGACCCAAATTTTATCAACGCTTGTTATTGTTTAAACTGGGGTTGTATACTAAAAATGATAAGTAAAATTAGTATTGTCAGTTTTAACGGTAGGAGCAAAACCTCTAACTGGCCAAAACCACCTGTGTGCACTGCTTTGTTTCCCGTGGTTCGGAAGTCACGTTAAGCAGTTGGACCAATATATTGGTCGTGGGGTATTAATTAATGATCCAATCTGGGTAACATTTGGCCCTACTGGCTACTTGTAACACAATTTCACCTCATCGTCCATGAAAACACTCACTATTCATCCTATATTCACCTTAAAATACCCTCTAGGAGTGGTCGGTGTCTCAATTCAAAGCATCTAAGTCAAATAAAGATCCAATGGTACGCGATTCAGGAGGGGAACCGAATTGCAACCAATCCGGTTTCATCCGGCCGCTTCCAGCAAAACTTTAAGCAAGGTTTCAGCAAGGCTTTCAGCAATGTTTCAGCAAGGCTTCTGCTAGGCTTTCAGCAATGTTTCAGCAAGGATTTCAGCAATGATTCAGCAAGGTTTCAGCAAGTTTCAGCAAGGCTTTCAGCAAGGATTTCAGCAATGATTCAGCAAGGCTTTCAGCAATGTTTCCAAGCTTGCGATTTCAGCAATGATTCAGCAAGGCTTTCAGCAATGTTTCAGCAAGGCTTTCAGCAATGTTTCAGCAAGGCTTTCAGCAATGGTCCAGCAAGACTTTCAGCAAGGTTTTTGCTAGGTTTTCAGAAAAAATCGCTCAGGGAAACCCGCAAGGTGGGCACCCGATGGAAACCAAGACCAGGACCAGGATGAAGATTTAATCGTGAAGGTTAGTGGAAGCGCAGAGTTGCCAACGTATCGGCAGTAAATATCCCTCTCCCCTTCACTGAATGGGAAGTGCCTGTTTAAACAGTTCCCCGGATAGAGCTTTACACCGGGCTGACATAACTGACATCTATCAACGACAAGAACATCGGAGCTGGAGATATCTCCCGACGTGGAACAAGTTAGGGTGTTAGAGAAGGCACGATTTTAAAATGTTGGGAAATATCATTTAAGTAACGCAAACATGACATATCGCCACCTCTTTCAGGAAGGGATACTTTTGGGGCTCCAGCACAGAAATTATAGAGTACTTTATTCCTCTACATCTTAGAGACTTGTCTATTTAACAAACATAATGCGAATTCATAAGAGGCTGCATACGCTGTTAGAGGCCGGGACAACGACCGCATTGGGAGATTTAGAACGGTTGTTCTAGAAAGTTTGCCTTCCCAGACTGGAACTCATATCGTCAACAGGTTCGTCAAAAACACCGAAGTGCCAAAAACATTTAAAACTCAACCATTTCACTGCGCATACGATTAAATTATTTAAAAGAAAAAACGGAAAGTTTTTGATATCGTTTGGTTGGTTAAAAGCTATAATTACACAATGCTTTCATTCTGTGGAAAAAGACGCTTGCATTCTTGAGATTAAAGCAAGCTTAAACATTTCTTACAAGTAGAGTTTATTGGTAAGGGTTTTTATATGCAAGGCAGCTTCAAGCTGAAAATTATGCAATATGTGTAGAATTTCAGCCCAACAATTATCAACAAATACCCAATAACTATACGAACGTACAAGCCCACAAAAAAATAAATCTGTAATTTCGCTTTTACCAGCCACCATTTTAATTTATTTTGAAACCAGTGCCGTAAAGTACACTACACAGGATCAACTTATGAATTAACACTAATTAGGAAATCAATTAGTGTTGATTGGGGCGTCATATCACGATTATGGTGGGCTGTGAGGGGAGGGAGTAGGGGGGTTGGCCTATATTCTCGCCATGTAAACCCATAGTTTGTCACAATGACAGAGCCATGCAAACCACACGAGCTCTCACAGTACCCGCTTTGTACAGTTGTGAACGGTGCTTGATGTACTGATTACTTAAAAATACACTTTTCTTGTGACATTTTCCAAAAATTAATTACTTTAACACTCAAAAACCTAATATTCAACAACGTATATTGTAGTTTATTATACTTGACGTTTCATATGAGTAGAAAGTAGGTTTATGGTTGAATGAAACGATTTGAAATGATTTGACGGAGAAAGGACTTAAATTATTATGAGTAGACAAAATTCACAAAAGATGGGGGGAGGGGTTTCCATTTGTTACAAGTGAATATTTCTATTTATACCAACTAGAATATTGCCATTAATTTCCGAGTAATATTTTGTTGAGTTTCTTATCCTCAAGTTCCTTATCAAGGTTTCCTCTAAGGTTCTCTGGAAAGCGTTTCATGAACTGGAATCAGGGGAACGAATTCTGAAGGCTTCATACGCAAAGCTAACCGAAAGCTAAGCTCCAGTTGAAACTAGGTCATTATGGCTAACGCTCATTAAAATGGACTAAAGCGTAGGGACCAGCTAACTTTTAAACCTAAATTTCAACAACAAATAAAGAGATCACAGCTCAGAGCATGGTATTAAAGATTACGACCTCGGAGAACTTTGGTTGCTGTGTAAAATGCTTCCTTCCTCGCCCTTGGCTGTGCATACAAAGGACTGATTGTGTTTTTACTTTTGGTCAGCCTGCTGCACACCTGTCATTTGTCGGCTTATGATACTTCTAACCATTCTGATTCTAGACCTAAAGTTACGGACTGTTTTCTTTGTTTTTCGTGCATGTTATTTGTTTATTGTAAGTTAGAACAGCTATGTTCGTTTGTGTGGGACTGGCCAGCTTACGTTGATTACTATAGGCTAACTTTCTAACTTCTCTGTTACGCTCAAGGTTGTCTTTCACCTGAAGACGGCGTCAACTTGCAAGCTCCGAAACGTTGTTAATTCCTTGCTCACTAGACAATAAACACGTTCATAATAACATTTCCAACTCTCTCTAAGCAGTCCTAGAACTAGAGAGAATCGGGCTTTGAGCCCTGAAGTACTGAAGGAAGTTGGTTCTATTCTCTGTCAAGGGTATTGCTTTGATATCACCGCATTGTTTGATTCACTAAGCTTTGATTGCGATCAAATAGTTCAGTGCTTGAGTTTGATCAGTTCCGGTAGTAGTGCTGATAGTTCTGTCACGTTATGCATTGCATAGCTTCGGGAATTGTGTCATCAAAGTTGTACGTGTATATTAGCTTTAATCATAGATAATGTTATAGTAAGTAGATTGATTACGCATATACGGTGAATGGCTGAGGCAGGATAATCAACATAGTTGCGGCAGCCCAAGCACAGATAGCGTTGAGGGGGAATTCTTTTAAAAGTCAGAAGTAGAGCCACTGACGCACGCGCAAGTTAGTTCGTTCTCAAAAATCGCAAGTTTTGGTCAAATTTAAGTTATTGACATCGGATAAACTCGAACATGTGGAGCCAAGGGAGGAGAAAGACGGTGAGAGCGGGCAGCGCTTGCAGCGCTATCTGTGCTTGGGCTGCCGAACCATGTTGATTTTTCTGCCTCAACCCTGTGGCATCAAGGTTGCGCAATCTAATTACCACGGATAAGACATTGTACTTAAATAAACACAAAGTCACTATATTTATCTTTTATTACTATTTTAGCTTTTAAGTGCAATTTATACGAGTATTCAATGCAAGTGTCTTTATTCAGGCGATCGTATACCTTTTCTTGAGAGTAGTTAATTTTTACCTCGTAAATGTCCCCGAAAGGGCCGCATTTATAGTTTTACGACGAATAAGCCTTGATTATTATCAGTTTGTATGAATATTAGACTAAATTATGCCAAGACTATCATTATACTATGTGTCCCATAGGTAAAGCGTAAACCTCAGGAAATTATTACATCACGGGTAAAAAAACTGTAATAATTTTTTGTCTAAAAACACACTATTCACCTGCTATTTTGTTTTTCATAGACTATTAGTTAGTAATTTTTGCTTCCAAATCATATAATTTATTTTTTAACTAGAAAGAATAATAGAAAAAACAAATGGAAAGAATTAGAGATATAAATTTGTGAAAAAGTGCCCCGTAGCAGATTATTGGGGAATATTTAGAAGAAACTTTTATTTGAGTTTTTTTCTTATACCCACAGTACAATTTCCCGAAGTTTGGTACTTTACTTATGTTACACCCTGTATTAAGCCAGTTTCTTAGAGACTCGGCCGGTAACGAAGCGAAGGCATGAAAAGAGTCTCTCCTCGTTACCAGTTTGACTCAGTGACGTAATGAACTCTGCCAAACCGCGGTGCTTTGAGTTACCGTAGTGCTCTCAAAGTTTACTCTTTGGAACAAAGTGGTGTCAATAACCTTGCTATTTAGTTGCGTACCTAGTTTAAAGGTAAAGTTTGTCTTGTTTAACGAGGCAAAGCTAGGACTACAAAGTCCTCTCTACCACTCAACCTCGACCTTTACCTAGCGTCACCGTATTAGTGGTGACTGGGGGATCGAACCCGCGCCACCGGAGTGATGAGCTCCGGAGTCGCGTGCGATACCAATCCGCCACGGATCCGCTAGTTTTGTTGTAGATAAGGGTGGTTTAGTAAAAACTCAGGTGTATAAAGTTAACTTTGTAAAGTCGGTTTACCCTCAATAGGTAAGATGATTTAAAAAATAGATTTACTAAAATATATTTGATTCGGACTTATTTTTATACAAGTACATATCGTCCGCAACCAGGCTACATAGAGGGTTAAACCTGGTAAGTAGAGGGCATATAACCACATGGTTGAGGCAGGAAACTCAACATAGTTGCGGCAGCCCGAGCACAGATAGCGCTGCTGTCTCTCGCCGTCTATCTCCCCTCGGCTCCACATGCTCGAGTTTGTCCGATGGCAATGACTTATATGTGATCGACTTCGCCACTTTAGTGACAGAACAACTTACTGAAGCGACGCCGAATCAGTTGCCGTCAACGCTACTGAGATGACTTCAGCAGGTGAAACGTCTAGCAGTACTGTGCTAAACTGTCGCTCAAGCTAGACGCTTATATGTGATCGAATCGTACGGTTTTCGAGGACGGACAATTTCCGTGCGTCAGTAGCTCTACCTGAGACTCTTAAAGAATTTATCACGCTGCTACCACAGCTATGTCATCACATAATCTTTGCTAAAACTGAACCGACCGCTCTGACTAATATTTCGACCTAGAGGTTGAAGTTCCTATAGGCTATAAAATCATTTGTTATTGCATTTGTTACAACTTCCCAATACTAACTGTACAATGTTTGCAGGTTCCACATCCACAAGGAATGTTCAGGACTGAGGAAACTTTGCTTGTTCAAGTTTTAACTGGACACGGACGTAACAGCAGTTTCAGAACCTGGTTGAAATATCGCAGTTCCTCTTCACAGCGGCCATTTGTCTTCCGGTTGACACTTCTTTTGTAATTGTCAACACTTTTTTTTTTTTTTTTTTTACTTTTTTTTTTTTAGATATCCTGCTAGAAACGCCAGTCGCATTCGTCACTTTGTTTTGTTTTAGATTGGATCTTCCATAAATTCCTTTATTGTATAATATGCTTTATCAGCCAATTTGGTTTAAGTTTTCTTCTGAATATTTCTATGTTGTCTTCATCTTTAATTTCTTCTGTTAGTTTATTATAGATTGTTATACTAGAATGTTGGACGCCTTTTTTTACCAATGTGGACTTTACACTTTGTACGTGGGGATTGTCTGCTTGCCTTGTGTTATATTTGTGTATTTGGTTATTTTTAATAAATATATCAGGATTCTTTTTTACTAAAGTTGCTGCTTCCAAAATGTAAACACTGGTGAGAGTAAGGATTTTTAGTTCTTGAAAAAGTTGTTTACAATGGCTCAAAAAATGGGTTTTACAGATTGTTCTGACAATTCTTTTCTGAAGAATAAATAGTCTTAAGCTGTCTGAGCTACTACCCCATACTGCTATTCCATATGACAGAACACTATGAAAGCATCCATAGTACACTTTCAAAAGGACATCCCTATCAACCAAAGATTGTAATCTTCTTGCAAGACAGCAGACGACCACCAGTCGATTGGCAACATTTGAGATATGTGAGTGCCAGTTCAAGTTGTTTGATATGGTGATACCAAGGTATCTACTATCGGTGCTGGTGGGTATTGTTTTCCCTTTCATGACCAAACGAGGTGAAATTTGGTTGTTTTCTGTTGTAAAAATGTAACAGTGCGGTTTTTCCTTGGTTTAATGTCACTTTATTATTTGTACACCAGCTCTCCATCTCATTTACTCCCATTTGTGCACTTGTAAAATTTTTGTTTGAGCTGCTCACAAGATGACATACATCATCAGCAAACATCAAAATGTGGCCTGGGAAATCTGTTCTGATAAGTCATTAATATATAAGAGGAATAGTACTGGGCCAAGATTTGAGCCCTGTGGCACACCAGTATTTAATTTTGAAGATAAGGATGATTTAGATGTGGTCAAAATATTTTTTTCATTTAAATGTCTGACAGTAACTATCTGTGTTCTGTTACTTAAGTAAGAGGATATCCATTGGAGTGGAACATTTGAAATGCCAAAATTATTTAGCTTAATTTTTAAAATCTCATGGTTTATGCAATCAAATGCTTTAGTCATATCATATAAAAGGCACAATACATCATCATATATCTCAATGTTGTTATAGACTGTAGTTAGGAGTGAAAATACTGAATCTATTGGGGATTTCCCTTTACGGAATCCATATTGTTTTTCTGTTAAAATTCTATTTACTTCTAGGAAAGGCAGAAGCCTATTCAGGAAGATAATCTCAAAAATCTTGGAGAACACTGATTGCACTGCGATGGGTCTATAATTTACAGCTAGGTTCTTTTCACTCTTTTTGTGAATCGGTACAATTTTTGAGGTTTTCAATTTCTCAGGAAATGATCCAGATGTAAAAGATTTATTAATTAAAATTGTTAGGGGCTTTACTACAGCATCAGCACACCTTTCCAGAAGAAAACAAGGAACATCATCAATACCGGCACTTGTCTTGGAGCCAACTTTCTTAATCGTTGTCCGTACTTCATCTTCCGTAACTGCTATAAGTTCCAGTTTAACTTCATTATCAACAGGCTGCACGGGCCCAACATCAGCTAGTCCATTACCACATTTTAGACGGTCTACTTCCTCAACAAAGACTCTATTAAAAATATCAGCCACTTCCCTAGGTTGGTTCACCGTTTGATTGTTGAAAATTAATGCAATATTAGGTTGAGTATTTTTTTCGCAAGTTATACTTTTTACCACTCGCCATGATTCACGGCTTATATTTTTAGAACTAACAATTTTATTTCTGTAAAATTTTTGTTTATTACTTTTAATAAGAAGAGAGTGCGTTATTTTGGCAGCATTATACTCATGTTTCAAAACAGCATTATTTTTATCAGCTCTAGTACGCCAATATAGTTCTTTTAGCTGAGACTCAGATGTAATAATATCATTATTTATCCAGCCCTTATCCTTATTTTGTGTTGTATTTATTAGAGACTTAGGGAAACATAGCTCAAAATAGTGTATGAATGTATCATAAAAGTAGTCAAACATATCATCCAGATCTGTAAAACTACAGAGTTTACTCCAGTCTTCCCGGTTTAGCATATAGCGGAAGGTATCTAAATTTACTTCATTTATTTTTCTCTTTTCAATTTTTAAACCATATTTTGGTAGGCTACTTATAGGAATATCACAGTATAATAAATGATGATCTGACAGAGTTGTTGGGCATACACCACAGCTGCCAATCTCTAGGCTAGTGTCACAAATTCGCTGCAGCGCCATCATGCTTGGGTTATTTTAAGTATCCTGTCTCAGCCATTCGGCATCTATGCGCTGCTACCTGCCATCACATATCTTTGCTGAACTGACCGACAATTTGACTTATATTTCGACCTAGAGGTTGAAGTTCCTATAGGCAAAATCATTTGTTATTGCATTTGTTACAACTTCCCAATACTAACTGTACAATGTTTGCAGGTTCCACATCCACAAGGAATGTTCAGGACTGAGGAAACTTTGCTTGTTCAAGTTTTAACTGGACACGGACGTAACAGCAGTTTCAGAACCTGGTTGAAATATCGCAGTTCCTCTTCACAGCGGCCATTTGTCTTCCGGTTGACACTTCTTTTGTAATTGTCAACACTTTTACCTCCCAGTTCAAACACAACGCAACATTCTTGTCAGCCTTACACCGACAGTAACATGGATTCAAAGTGTTTAAGCTGACAAGAGTTTGTGCTTGAAATTATGTTTTTCAATGGGAGAATAAATATAAATGTTTCTTTGATGTTATGGCTTTCTATATAACAACTGCTCGACGAAATGTTTCCTAGTCCCTATTACTTCAAAACATACGAGTATCTTCAACAGCAGCCGTTGAAAGTCTTTATTGGTGGAAATATTCTGATTAGTGCTTTTTATTGGTCTTCTTCAAGAACCACCAATCTGAAAACCCCTTCGAACGAATTTCACTGCGCATACGAGTTTTAGATTTTTTGTTATTTAAGAACCACAAGTCTAAACAAAGCTTGTTAAATAAACAAATAGAGATAATACAAATACACTATTTTTGTTGACTGATGTATTTTTGAACAGCATGTTTAGTTTGCCGTGCTCTTTTCTTTTATTTGGGAAACCCTAACCTACAGTAAGATAGTCCTACACTTACTGATAGCCTTTATAACATACTTCGAAATATTACCGGCTTGTAGTTTATTTTATTTTATTTAGCTTAAGTCCTGACGTTGTCTATTACATAATCATGTTTAACCTCAATGAAAAATCTTGAATCCAGTTTTTGTATGTAAGGTTAGGACTACAAAGTCCTCTCTACCACTCAACCTCAATCTTTACCTAGCGTAACCATGCAGTCACTTTACAAATGTAACTGGTGACTGCGGGGATCGAACCCGCGCTGTCGAAGCGTAGAGCTCCGGAGTCGAGCACGATACCATACCGCCACGGATCCGCAAACTAATGTCATAACTAATGACACTAATTATGAAACGAGAAATGTAATTAACTACGACATGTCTGGCTTGGTTTGACACAGACATGATTTGCTGATGAATGCATTCAATTAATGAAACCTTGTGTGAGAGAGGGAGAGAGAATGCATGTTATGACAGGGGTTGCGGCGTGTTAGGGCGGGTAGGCGGGGTGGTAGGGGTTGGGTGGTGCATGCCGATATTATTGCTTCAAGCTCGGAATAGTTATACCTTGCATATCCGCGATGGGAATCTCTTCTGGAATTGATTTGGAATCGAATAAGTGGTTTACGATTTTTAACATTAAGAGCGCGTCAGGTATGTGATTTGGAAAATAGTGATGCATAAAACCTTTGTCTTGCTTCTAATTGAGGTTTAAAAGTAGGGTTCAGAGCCAACTAAATGGTATTATTAGAGTTTGCTAATTTTCTCATATAACTGACATAACAATGCTGAAGAAAAATTACAGCTGGCAAAAAACTGTTAGAACAATCACCTAGCCTTCAATCTTCTCTGCCCTTTGGCACCATATACAAGATGAAATGATAAATTTTCCGTCGTAGTATCGTACCTTTCAAAGAAGTATCAAAATTTCAGAAGAAGTATCCATCTTCAAAGAAGTATCGTACCTTTCAAAGAAGTATCGTACCTTTCAAAGAAGTATCGTAACTTTCAAAGAAGTATCGTACCTTTCAAAGAAGTATCGTCTTCAAAGAGGTATCAATTTCAAGAAGTATCACGTGCTTTCAAAGAAGTATCAAAATCTTCAAAGGAGTATCGTACCTTTTAAGAAGTATCGACCTTCAATGAGTTCGCAACACTTATGTAGTAGCAAGAAATTTTGTACAAGATGTTTGACAATTGATACGTTTTGTTGGGATAGAGCTGTTGTAGAAGTTCTGACTGGGAAGGAAGGGGAGGAAGCAGATTGAATGTAAGTAGGCAGTTAATATTCAAGGAAAGACAAAGATTTACCGGACTTGCATCTCCCCAAGACTCCATCAGGTTATATTTATTCCAACAAGGGAGACTGATCACAAAGTTCATTTTGGAGATCCAACTACGATTTCTTTGGCTAAAACTGTGAAATGGATTTGTTTAAGAAATAGGTCCACGGCAATAATTTTTACTGATTCCTGTAGACATGAAGATAACTCTTCTATATCTGCATACAAAAAGCAAATAAATAATTTATTGCATAATTACATTATACATGTATCGCAATCGTCAGTTATTAGTAGCTAAAATTTTCACTCACACACATCTAGATCTTTATACAGAATTTCCAATCACACAACTATTCATTCGAATTTCCCATTTTAGCCCTGTGGTTGAATTAGTCGTTTCTGTGTTCTCCCAATTTGACATAAACTCGTCGGTGCTATAGAAATGCTGCGATCAAATGGAGATCATTAGCTTTAAATGCCTTAGGCATTGGGGCATTAAACAGAATTGGCAACTTGTACAGTTCCTGTTCAGAAGGGACATGTTCATGAACTACCAAGTTCTGGTCTCCCAGTTCGTAGTTCTCCGGCCTCTAGTTTCGTAAGAGGTATATCTATACCTCTTCAAAACTCCATTTACTTTGAAAATACATGTAAAATGTGAGCAGGTAGTTTCAACATTTTTAAGTTGAATGCTGGTCTGCACGACTCTCTCACTGTAGCTTTGCAAATTGTTCGAACTGCTTGTTTTGCAGAAATGAACAGCCTAGAAAGCATATTTGGAACACAACGCCAGTACAATGGGTAGATTTACATAATGCCGTAACCTGAGTCGGGAATTTGGCTAGTTGTCTCAAAACATAAATGCTCGGCAATTTTGAATTACATTTCTACGTGACAATCAGAACCTCTCTGTCTATGGTGTATTCCAAGGACTTGTCGAGTAGACTTCTTCAATCTCGTATCAAAATAACTTAAATGATTAATTTAAACCGACAACAATTTGTACAGATGGTAATTAACTTGACGTCATTCGCGTGGTATGTCAGGGCCTACATGTGAATAGTAATAAACACTTTCTAAAGGTACAAAAAGCTATTTTGACTCTATTTAACAAGAGGCAACATTACGCAGGTAGATTGCGCATAGATGGCCGATGCAGGAAAATTAACATAGTTGCGGCAGCCCAAGCACAGGTAGTGCTGCCATATCTTGCCGTCTCTCTTACCCCTCGGCTTGAGCTTTTCAAATGTCGATTACTTAAATGTGACCAAATCCTGCGATTTTTGAGAGCGAACAAACTTGCGCATGTGTCTCTACTTAAGACTTTCGAAAGAATTCCCTCTCAGCACTATCTGTGTATGGGCTGCCGAACTATGTTGAGTTTCTTGCCTCAGCCATGTGGCATCTATGCGCAACCTACCTACCATAACATAATCTTTGATGTAACCCTTAAGGAGTATTTAACATGGGTTCCAGCCAATCAATGACTGAAGATGGTAATCCTCCGAAATATCTCAGGTTAGTTATGAAGTTTTGGAGCATTGTGAACCGGAAGAACTATACTTTTTTATTTAACATGACTGAAAGGATCGCGAGCCAGCGATATAAATATTTAATATACCTGAAGGAGCTACAGAGAATATTTAAACAAGTAAATGCTAAATAAAGTACATTTTAAAAGAAGCGCAGGTTTTTGTTTGTGTTCCTGAATGTAGTCTTGCAGACAATTCACAAAGAGTTTTGCCACTTTGAAGTTTTCCCTTCGTTACTGCTTCAATAGGGCTTGTTTAATAAATGAGGTCCTGGAAAAAGCTGTTTCAGGCTTGAGCAGTATTTCCTGTTTGGAAATAATATCTTCTCGATAACTTTGTTTTAAATAAATGAAATAAGCGAAAGAGTATTAATAGGGTCTATCTATGATGAGGTTTTGTAATTATAGATTTTGTTTGTAAGACTTGTACAGACATATGTACTTTTAGGACTGTAATGTAAATCTTTAATCCTTAAAGTTTATAGAGAGCGTATATATCTTTGTATTAAAGTGCCAATCGATCTAAATAAAGTTCCTTGAATGTGAAACACGTCCGGGACTTTTGGTTTTTTACCAATTAAAACCAAAAAATGCAATTGAATTAACACTTCTGCCAGAATGTCATAACGATTTTTTTCTTGGTATTTTCCCCGGCTGTTATAACACACCCTGTATACTGTTGCACGTAACAGCACACATTTCACTGATGACAAATGTGTTGTAGTGTTGCCAACTGCCAACGTTGTAACAATAAATTTCCCTCCGCAGACGCCGTGAATGTGGATCCTAACAACTAGACGAGAATGGAATGTAATTTCATTACGTGTGATGTGATTAAATCCTTCCTTACGTTTTCTACCTCATAGAGTCGAGGTGGAACTCGTGACTGACTTTATGACTGGAGGGTGATAGCAAAGATTATGTTATGGTAGGTAGATAACGCTTAGATGCCAAATGGTCCAGGCAGCAAAATCAACATAGTTCGGCAGCCCAAGGACAGATAGCGCTGCGAGCGTTTTCATCTCTCTCCCCCTTCCACTCGAGCTTGTCCGATGTCAACTACTTAAATGTGACCAAATCATGCGATTTTCGAGAACTAACGAACTTGCGCGTGCGTCAGTGGCTCTACTGTGCTTGGGGTGCCGCAACTATCTGTCGCTGTTGATTTTCCTGGCCTCAGCCACGTGGCATCTATGCCCAATCTACCTGCCATGGTATTATCTTTGATGGTAGTCAAGTGGATGCCAACCAGCACAACTTCTGATGGATCTTCGAACCAAGCTACCAGTTGAAGGAATAACGTTCATGAACAGTTAATTGAAAGCCAGAACAACTAAAAAGGTAAAGAGAAAGAAAAAGTCAATTTGAAAAGGAAGAAAGACGCAACCTCTGTCAGACTTCTTGAAAAAGAAAAGGATGGAAACGTAATACGTAGAAACCGTGTCCTTTTTAAGATGGGTAAAAAAACGGGAACAAGTAGGAAAGTAGACAAATGCTACGAAATAGTTGAGATCAAATACAAACCAGAGTATTCCTGTCAAACAAGAACCTCCCAGGATGTTCAGTAGGATAATAGTTCCTTCCATTCTTATGGACTTGATGCTTGTTGTGTATAAATAGTGTCTATTTGCCAATTTAGAAGACGTATGATTTTTAAGGTTTGGCTCTAGTGGTTGATGTTTTATGCACTTAAGATGTGTGTAATTATTTTAACCTTAACACATCTCTTAAACGGCGAGGCAAATTTAGCGTTTCATTTTAAGCTGGTCTTAGGTTAAAAGCCTCTTCGAAACTCATCGACGTTCAAAGAAGGAATCATTTTGACAAACGAAATATTTCTCAGGAAAGAGTTGTCTACCGGGTCTCAAGACTCGTTCATTACACAGTTCTGTAGAAACAGAGGCGAAGCGAAAACTTCAAAGTGGCAAAAGTCTTTGTGAATTGTCTGCTAGACTACATTCAAGGCCAAACAAATGTACTCTTCTTTAAGAGATACTCTGCTAGGTTTCTTATAAACGAGTGATATGTAAGGACAGGTTCAAAGCTGTTATCATATGTTATGATTATTTGGTTTAACCATGTTATGTGATTAAAGTGATATTGAGATAAAATGATGACTACAAATTTAAAAACATTAAATGAGATAAAACACAGCCACGTACGCTACCGTGAATCGTAGTGAATTTCAGATACTAAGGGAGCCGATTTACTTAAAATGGGGCTTTATGGTATACAAAATAATTTATTATCCAAATTATTTGACTGGGACTCGTGGCGTGGTCCTGTAATCGAGCTTCATGAAGGTCAGGTTTTGAGGATGATATAGGTCTAAAGCGGCTCAGATAGTCTCAGTGATCATCTATGATACCCGCATCAACTCCCACCATCGTTTAGACATATCAGACCGTCACCTGCGTGGTTCGGAAGTCACGTTAAGCCGTTGGTCCTTGTATTTCCATTGGTCATTGGGCTATTAATTAATGACCCATTCTAAGGAAGAGTCGGCCTTAGTTTGTAACAAGACTACACCTCATAACTCATTACTATCCTCATCCACATATTTGCCTTAAAATACCCTCATGAGAGTGGTCGGCATCTCTAATAGTGATTTAGTGATATCGTTCCTATGGGACGAAATTCAAGGCCACAGCCACTACTGCGTACTCTCAAATGCAAACGTAATATTAAATCTTTATTAAACATCTGAGATTTGTCATTAAAATTAATGTTTGTTAATTAAAAACTGTCTTTGAAGTTTTCATAACTTAAATATTGATGTTAACATTAAAGCAGGAGGAAGCTGGGACGACGAAGTACTAAAGGCCAATTTCCTTATCGCAATAAACCGTACTGTTAACAGACCATCAAATAAAGGTTATTGCGAAACGAGGAAGTTATTACACCGTTATTGTGAACCGTTTATTACAAAACAATAAATCTTCGTCTGTGTTTGTCAATCAACAAGGCTCGGTGTGACCTGACTGTGTCGGTAACTCAGAGAGAGCTGCGGGTTCGATTCCCAGCCCGGGCACTTGAGGTTGGAAGAGTTTGCCGTGTTCTTACATGATGGTTAATATGAAGAATAAAATGGCGCCGGCACAAAAAGAAAAATAAAGAAAAAGTTATTGTTTAAACTTCGATTGATACCTTAATGATGTGTTAAAATAAAAATTATAAGACAGAATTTAGTTTTGAATTAATATAATTTTTCGACAAACTTACTCTTTTCTAAGTCAGGACAATAAACATACCTGAAACAGATAATTATATTAATTAAGTAATAAGTATTGTATGGATAAAATCAACTAGTTGTGTGCCTGTAAAGAAATTTATGTGATTTGAGTTTTGACTAGATCTGTTGTTTTTTAAACATGAAGCACTAACAATTTCATGACATGTTCATTCACGCCTGGGACTCGTGGCGTGGTCTTGTAATCCAGCTTCATGGAGGTCAGGTTTTGAGGATGATATAGGTCTTAAGCGGCTCACATAGACTCAGTGATCATCTGATGATACCCGCGTCAACTCCCACCATCGTTTAGACATATCAGACCATCACGTGCGTGGTTCGGAAGTCACGTTAAGCCGTTGGTCCTTGTATTTCCATTGGTCATTGGACTATTAATTAATGACCCATTCTAAGGAAGAGTCAGCCTTAGTTTGTAACAAGACTACACCTCATAACTCATTACTACCACTCATCACACTCATCCTTCACCACATATTTGCCTTAAAATACCCTCATGAGAGTGGTCGGCATCTCAAATAGTGATTTAGTGATTCTTTTCGCAATAAAATGTGTAGATAAAACCGGACAAGCAATTAGTACTTAAATTTAATCAAATCAGGTGAGGCTGTTTATCTAGTTTCGTGCAATCTCAGTAGTCCATTATGTCGACAGTCAGCTGGCTATTGTATTATAGATATTATATCCCAGCAGAGTGCAGAATTCACTACGGAAGTGAAATGTTTATGGACGGATATTGAAATTATGATCAGGTTGTTAAAGTCAGGGTTTATCACATGCTCAACACCCTGTGTTAGTTTAAGAGTTTTATAATGTTGAAACTTTTAATAGAATAATGCCTTGGTATCTAGCCTTGGTCTATAAGTGCCCAGAGGCTAATCGATATTCATGTAATACATAGTTACTGAGCAGTATCTAAGTTTATATGTTGACGTGAAATCTTACCGGCTTTTACTGTTCTGAATTTAATAACAGTAGCCTAAGTTAAGTAAGTTATGCAGCCTTTAGATAAAAGAACCTAATTTTAAGTTTGACTTGTATTTATTGGGCTGGTAGACCAAATCGATTCGCCCATTATCCAATGCAAAAACTGATCAGCCTAGTTCTTTGCTAAAACTTTTAGAGTTTATTTCTGTTGTAGCACATCCGACTTAAGTTTATTGTTTGAGTTGTTACAATACATTCCATTAGTCGGGTTATTTATTAAACCCAAATCTGGGAACAGTCGGTCCTAGTTTGTAACCTACTTATCAATATCAAGAAAACACTCATCATACTCACCCATATTTATAAGCTCTAAAGTGGTCGGTGTCTTTAAGCAAATTATCTTAAAGCAAAGTAATGTCAAACGATGAATTTAAAATTGGCAGCGATTGATTGTTCCAAAGCAATTGAATTTCTTTACATTTATGAAAATTTGAGTAGACTTTGATTGATTATTTAATTTTAATTCAAATAGTAGATACTACATTTGTATACAGTTGCAAACAAATAAAATCTTCACAACTTAAAAAAACTCCACTTCGTATTTTGAGGATGATATAGGTCTAAAGCTCAGATAGTCTCAGTGATCATCTAATGATACCCGCATCCACTCTAACATCGTTTAGACATATCAGACCATCATCTGCGTGGTTCGGAAGTCACGTTAAGCCATTGGTACTTGTATTTCCATTGGTCATTGGGCTATTAATTAATGACCAATTCTAAAAGGAGTCGGCCTTAGTTTGTAACAAGACTACACCTCATAATTCATTACTACCACTCATCCTTCACCACATATTTGCCTTAAAATACCCTCATGAGAGTGGCATCTCAAATAGTGATTTAACCCCGGTGAGTACTAGCTACTGTATGTTTGCCAGTGATGTCGATGACCGCTTGATTAAACAGTTTCCTGAAAAGCACACAAAGGCCGTGAGATGAGAGTTTCACTTGATAAAGGAAGTTGAACTTTTTACCGTCAGGGTCTTCACTTTGGAAGAGGCTCACCAAACCACCTTCCTCTTCCCCACCCCTCACCCCTCCTCCCTCCCTCTCTCAATGCCTCGGTTTCATACTGTTCGGCAAATATATTTTATACAAATAAAGTAAAAACTAAATCTTATAAAGGTATGTACTAAATAGTGCATAAGATTTAAGCATGCATATCTAAAAAGGTCGTATTTGTTGAGCAAATTAAATAATGAAAACAGAATCTTAGGATTATATTGAGGAAAATCCTTTACCAAAGATATTTGTCGAGTCATCCTTTCTTTGATTTAAAAAATTTTTCTCGTGATATAATAATGCGTCTCTGTATGATAAAAACAAGTTTAGAAAACTCTTTGGATACTTCTGTTGCTTTGAGACAGCGACCACCTCCTAGAGTTTATTTCTGTTGTAGCACATCCGACTTAAGTTTATTGTTTGAGTTGTTACAATACATTCCATTAGTCGGGTTATTTATTAATGACCCAATCTGGGGAACAGTCGGTCCTAGTTTGTAACCTACATCATCAATCAAAAACACTCATCACACTCACCATTCATCCCATATTCTAAGAGCTCTAAGAGTGGTCGGTGTCTTTAAGCAAATTATCTTAAAGCAAAGTAATGTCAAACGATGAATTTAAAATTGGCAGCGATTGATTGTTCCAAAGCAATTGAATTTCTTTACACATTTATAAAAATTTGAGCAAGACCTTACATTGATTATTTAATTTTAATTCAAATAGTAGATACTACATTTCATACAAACAAATACAAATCTTCACAACTTATAAAAAAACTCCCACTTCGGCATATTTTGAGGATGATATAGGTCTAAAGCGGCTCAGATAGTCTCAGTGATCATCTAATGATACCCGCATCCACTCCTAACATCGTTTAGACATATCGGGCCATCATCTGCGTGGTTCGGAAGTCACGTTAAGCCATTGGTACTTGTATTTCCATTGGTCATTGGGCTATTAATTAATGACCAATTCTAAAAAGGAGTCGGCCTTAGTTTGTAACAAGACTACACCTCATAACTCATTACTACCACTCATCACACTCGTCCTTCACCAAATATTTGCCTTAAAATACCCTCATGAGAGTGGTCGGCATCTCAAATAGTGATTTAGTGATATAAAACAAAACTTAACTTGAGCATATTTTATAGCGACTACAGTGCATCACAAAGCCAACACTCAGCACACTGAGCCAACATAGTCATCATCCGGCTCTATGATTATGATAAGCTCGCTGATTAGGCGATGATTATAACAACTGATAAATCAGCTGTAATTGTCAACTGTCAGAGTGCAAACATTTACACGACTCTGGGCTATAAAACTGTCCCACAATGTTTACGTGCTGTGTTGCATTGCTGTTGTGTAGTTTGTTCTCAACCTGGTATATAAATCGGACATGATTGAATAACGTATATTTCCTCTATGTGTAAAGTACGTAGTGGTCTTTGGCAGAATCTTTGCAGTTTTAAATGTATGTATACGGAGACACGAGGTTATAGGTGAGGTATTCGATCATGCTTTCAAGCGAAATATTATTTTGACGTGTTTCCATGTTTGTTTAAACTGTTGGAGTTGACTTTAAAATGTTATTCAAAACGTTTTGTATAGTTAGTGATTTGCGGGAAGTTCCACTTGCGAGAGGCTTTTCTCGGAAAAGAATTGGTTATAGGCTTTGAAAACTAAATTTGATCTTTAAGAAAGTTGGTACGATTCTGTTGTTCCACACAGTCAGTCAGAAGATTGATTGGTATTAACACAGCAAATCCGTAATCTGTTATATCTCGTAGGTTAATACTAAATCACTAAAATCACTATTTGAGATGCCGACCACTCTCATGAGGGTATTTTAAGGCAAATATGTGGTGAAGGATGAGTGGTAGTAATGAGTTATGAGGTGTAGTCTTGTTACAAACTAAGGCCGACTCTTCCTTAGAATGGGTCATTAATTAATGTGCATGGAAATACAAGGACCAACGGCTTAACGTGACTTCCGAACCACGCAGGTGATGGTCTGATATGTCTAAACGATGGTGGTTGATGCGGGTATCATCAGATGATCACTGAGACTATCTGAGCCGCTTTAGACCTATATCATCCTCAAAACCTGACCTCCATGAAGCTGGATTACAGGACCACGCCACAAGTAAAGTTAGTTAAATAAAGTCTAAGCTACAATGGTTTTACATACATCAAATTCAATAAGTTATTTTGAAAGCTGAAATTGAACTGGAGACAATGTTGCAACGACCACGAGCCTACCACTGCTTGCCAAACTGTCAATACAGTAAATATCTGTCAGGTGTTCCACAGTGCCTTGACAAGGACATTGACAGTTCTCTCCATAATTGACAGTTTCTACTGCTCCGTAATTCTCTTTCCCAGAGATTAAACTTAAAATAGCCAATCCGTAAGAACAAGATGGCGGTGGAAGTTTGTTTTGGCTAGTTCAACGGATTTTTCTGATCTTTAGTACACGTGTTGTCAACAATAAGATAAATGTTCATATCGAGATTAATCGAAATAAAATCATAGATATATTGTTTATAGCCTAACATCCCTTTTTCAGAGGGAATCGCTTCCCCCCAAAAGAGCAATTGTGGTTAGTTAGTGAACAAACTGAAAATTTGCGAACTAAATTGCGTGAAGTTATAACAAAATGCGACCTTCCGAGTGGTCAGACATGTTGTATACATTGAGCTAAGGAGGTATTGGGAAGATTAAATCTGCTTTTCGTTACATTCTACGACATCCCTTTCCATATAACGGTAGAAATTAATAGCTCTGTTTCCTACGGATAGGGATCAAAAGCACCCATAGGGTATCTTCCAAGGAGGAGGCTAACATACCGGGGTCTGGGGGGCATGGAATACCCCCCAGTAATAGGGTGGTGGTACAGGGGCTCTCCCCTAAAAAAAACAAAGTATAACCTATAAAACACGTTTTTGTGCGTTCTGGAACAGGCATTTACCATACTAAATCACTACAATTGTCCATCTTGATTTTTTAGAACCAGCTTGAAAATCAGGTTAATAACGATTCATAATGATATTTTTATTTGCGTGATGATCTCTCGTCTTAAAACTATAACATTCACCATAAAAGTTTTAAATACAAAAGGCTTAAACATCCAATGACTTTGAATTTCTCTGTATAACACATTGGTACTACCACTTGTACTCAACCACCTACCATCCCAGTGAGAGTGCAAAAAATGCATTAACTTGAATTTCAGATAACAAATAACAAAACTACTAATATTTTGTTCTAAAATATTTTAATTTTGATTTATTGTGAAATGTTAAAAATAAGTTTCTTATATACCGGTGGGGGAAGGGAGGGCTTTGGTGCCCCGGTATATAAGTTTTGTTTGATGTCCACAGCAGTTTTCAGAAAACCAATGATTACGAATACAAAAGCGTTAGGTTAGAATTTCAGAATTTTAGGTGTTTATTTTGTACTTGATACGTTTTACAGTGTATAATTATGTTAACTCGCGTGGGGTTCATCCAAGTACAGTCTTGTTCAATTAATTAATCTCAAACACATCAGCTGTACACCAATGTATTGCTAAACACAGATAAATTAACAGCAGGCGAGGATGAGGTCGGGTTGAAAAAGACACTTGGATTTCGGCTTGTTGAAAAAGCGCCAAATGAAGAGCTATTGACTTGACCGGAAGTAAGGGGGTAGGGGTGGGGAGGGGATTCCCAATGTTCGCGTCCGGTCGAATTCACACTCTTTTCATTTACCAAACCCACTTAATCTTCTTTCTATCTGACTCCAAACCTGGGCTTGGAAGAAGGTTTAGCCCACTCGATTTTACGTTGAATTTCGTCTGTATTGGCTGTGACCTTGAATTTCGTCCCATAAGAACAACGTAAACACATATTCGTTTCACGCCTGCAGTTTTAATAGGACTTTTATGAAATAAACTTTGTTTTAAAGTGCATTAAATGTTTTAGTGACTCCGCTGAGCCGAATTTCCATTTGCTATTATAAAACAATCAAGTTTTCAATAAAGTAGTCAGCGGAGACCCTGCAATACTTGTCAACTTTCAAATAAAACTTATTTCAAAGATCTGATAAAACTGTGTACGTGAGGAGTCTCAAGAAAATGTTTGTTTTACATTGTCTTTGTGGCATAAAACAAAATGGCTGGCAGGTACTAAGCACTCTTAATATCATGTTTTATACTATACCTAAAGTATCTTCTAGCTGTACCTTAATACAAAAAGAACTTCACGATCATTATGTTACGATGTTTAACTAACAGCTGAACCCCCTCGTACTTTAAATACAGTTCGATACCTCATGAGATTAAACTCGAATACATAGTTAAAAACTATGTGGTGAAGGATGAGTGGTAGTAATGAGTTAATAGTCTTGTTACAAACTAAGGCCGACTCTTCCTTAGAATGGGTCATTAATTAATAGCCCAATGGCCAATGGAAATACAAGGACCAACGGCTTAACGTGACTTCCGAACCACGCAGGTGATGGTCTGATATGTCTAAACGATGGTGGGAGTTGATGCGGGTATCATCAGATGATCACTGAGACTATCTGAGCCGCTTTAGACTTATATCATCATCAAAACCTGACCTCCATGAAGCTGGATTACAGGACCACGCCACAAGTAAAGTTAGTTAAATAAAGTCTAAGCTACAATGGTTTTACATACATCAAATTCAATAAGTTATTTTGAAAGCTGAAATTGAACTGGAGACAATGTTGCAACGACCACGAGCCTACCACTGCTTGCCGAACTGTCAATACAGTAAATATCTGTCAGGTGTTCCACAGTGCCTTGACAAGGACATTGACAGTTCTCTCCATAATTGACAGTTTCTACTGCTCCGTAATTCTCTTTCCCAGAGATTAAACTTAAAATAGCCAATCCGTAAGCACAAGATGGCGGTGGAAGTTTGTTTTGGCTAGTTCAACGGATTTTTCTGATCTTTAGTACACGTGTTGTCAACAATAAGATAAATGTTTATATCGAGATTCATCGAAATAAAATCATAGATATGTTGTTTATAGCCTAACAACCCATTTTCAGAGGAAAACCACCCCAAAAGGAGCACTTGCGGTGAATCGGTGAACAAACTGAAGATTTGCGAACTAAATTGCGTGAGAATATGACAAAATGCGACCTTTCGAGTGGTCAGACATGTTGTATACATTGAACTCACGAGGTATTGGGAAGATTAAATATGCTTTTAGTTTTTTTACGTCGTCTCTTTACATATGGTGGTAGAAACTAATATCTCTGTTTCCTACAGTTAGGGATCAAGGGCACCCATAGGGTATCTTCCAAGGAGGGGGCTAAATACCGGGGGTCTGGCGAGTAAGGAATTCTTTCTCCCGGAAAAAATGTATAACCTATGAAACACGTTTTTGTGCGTTCTGGAACAGGCATTTACCATACTAAATCACTACAATTGTCCATCTTAATTTTTTAGAACCAGCTTGAAAATCAGGTTAATAACGATTCATAATGATATTTTTATTTGCGTGATGATCTCTCGTCTTAAAACTATAACATTCACCATAAAAGTTTTAAATACAAAAGGCTTAAACACAAAACTCCAATGACTTTGAATTTCTCTGTATAACACATTGGTACTACCACTTGTACTCAACCACCTACCATCCCAGTGAGAGTGCAAAA
The DNA here is from genome assembly GCA_018831715.1 of Matsumurasca onukii. Lineage (NCBI taxonomy): Eukaryota > Metazoa > Arthropoda > Insecta > Hemiptera > Cicadellidae > Matsumurasca > Matsumurasca onukii. The sequence continues at coordinate 4,029,263 of CM032060.1, forward strand.
AATGCATTAACTTGAATTTCAGATAACAAATAACAAAACTACTAATATTTTGTTCTAAAATATTTTTTTAATTTTGATTTATTGTGAAATGTTAAAAATAAGTTTCTTTATATACCGGTGGGGAAAGGGAGGGCTTTGGTGCCCCGGTATATAAGTTTTGTTTGATGTCCACAGCAGTTTTCAGAAAACCAATCATTACGAATACAAAAGCGTTAGGTTAGAATTTCAGAATTTTAGGTGGTTATTTTGTACTTGATACGTTTTACAGTGTATAATTATGTTAACTCGCGTGGGGTTCATCCACAGTCTTGTTCAATTAATTAATCTCAAACACATCAGCTGTACACCAATGTATTGCTAAACACAGATAAATTAACAGCAGGCGAGGATGAGGTCGGGTTGAAAAAGACACTTGGATTTCGGCTTGTTGAAAAAGCGCCAAATGAAGAGCTATTGACTTGACCGGAAGTAAGGAGGTAGGGGTGGGGAGGGGATTCCCAATGTTCGCGTCCGGTCGAATTCACACTCTTTTTCATTTACCAAACCCACTTAATCTTCTTTCTATCTGACTCCAAACCTGGGCTTGAAAGAGAAGGTTTTTCAAGATATGTATTAGTTAGCCCACTCGATTTTTACGTTGAATTTCGCCTGTATTGGCTGTGACCTTGAATTTCGTCCCATAAGAACAACGTAAACACATATTCGTTTCACGCCTGCAGTTTTAATAGGACTTTTATGAAATAAACTTTGTTTTAAAGTGCATTAAATGTTTTAGTGACTCCGCTGAGCCGAATTTCCATTTGCTATTATAAAACCAATCAAGTTTTCAATAAAGTAGTCAGCGGAGACCCTGCAGTACTTGTCAACTTTCAAATAAAACTTATTTCAAAAGATCTGATAAAAACTGTGTACGTGAGGAGTCTCAAGAAAATGTTTGTTTTTACATTGTCTTTGTGGCATAAAAACAAAATGGCTGGCAGGTACTAAGCACTCTTAATATCATGTTTTATACTATACCTAAAGTATCTTCTAGCTGTACCTTAATACAAAAAGAACTTCACGATCATTATGTTACGATGTTTAACTAACAGCTGAACCCCTCGTACTTTAAATACAGTTCGATACCTCATGAGATTAAACTCGAATACATAGTTAAAAACTATATTATAAGGATGTATTATTAGAATTAAATTAATGTAACTTAACTATATTTTTAGAAAATCCGTGGCGATTAGTATCGCGCGCGACTCCGGAGCTCATCACTCCAGTGGCGCAGGTTCGATTCCCGCAGTCACCACAGCAGCTAGGTAAAGGTCGAGGTTGAGTAGTAAAAATGACTTTGTAGTCCCTAACTTCGCCTCGTTAAACAAGGTAAACTTTCCCTTTTATAATACTAACCAGACAGGGCTAAGTTCAACAGAGTTTAAACAGTCTGTTATATAAAGACGTGTCGAGAATCAACGTACAACTGGACATGCTAATGGTTAAGTAAACATTGCCAGCAGAAAGTAAACAACTCTTGCATGTTTGGCAAGGTCAGGACTCAGCTGACAGGATCTAGCTACTCGCTCACAGTTCTGTGTGAATTCAATAATTATATTTAAAAATCTTTCCTGATTAGATACTGATTAAAATGGTTAATTTGTTGTATACTTAAGCCTTTATCTACTCTGCATCAATTGAACTTAATGTTAGGTTTACCTCCGTCTGTTTACGGAAGTTGTTGTTATTTAAAATAATGAAAGTCGTGGGTGGCAAAAAGGTGATTCTACACTTTGGAGCATATGTAGCGTCTATGTATAAGTCAGTGGGCTGTGTAAATTTAGACTGTGCTATGTGTTGTGTTTAATGATTTATTTGGAAGAATCTGTCTTTAGGTGTTTTAACCAAACGATAGAATGTAACAATTTCAAACAACGAAAACCTCTGTAAAACTGCTAGACGGTGGTTACGTAGTTTCATACCTTAAAAACCATGCTTGAGTTTTTGACTATCTTTACGTTTATCAAAGATAAGTTATAGGAAGTAGATTGCGCATTAATGCCACATGCTTGAGGCAGTAAAATGAACATAGTTCGGCAGCCCGAGCACAGGTAGCGCTGCCGCCTCAAGCCGTCTTTCTCCCCCTCGGCTTCACATGCTCGAGGTTGTCCGATGTCGTTGACTTTTTTTACTAAATCGTGCGATTTTCGAGAATTAACGTAATTATGCGTGCGTCAGTGGCTCTACTTGAGACTCTTAAAAAGTTCCTCGCAGCGCTTTGTATGCTTGGGCTGCCGCAACTATGTTGATTTTCCTGCCTCAGCCATTCGGCATCCATGCGCAATCTACTTATGTAACATTATCTTTGGTTTTATATAATGAAATAAAATACATTTTTATTTGTAGCGAGGTCTTAATTTAACGTGGAATTTATTGGCTATCAACTTAGTATTGTAGAGTTACACTTAATATCTCTTATTTCAGATACACATTACGGGGTGTTTTTTTTCTTAATCACATACTTTCAGACGTCAAGTTTAAGTAATTATTTTTGAACATACAATATATAACAAAAACGCAACAAAACATGCAATAAGTTTTTGCTACTTGTGTGCCTAAGATAGTTTGATTTATTATTGTATTAGTTTTTAGTTTTATAAGTAAAGCCTGGGCGTAGAACGTAGTCAAAGTCCCCCTTTTAAAAATATTGTAAAAATAAGAAAAACAGTATTTTACATTCTTGTTTTTATAAATTTATTCCTACAATTACACACATTTACAGGGTGGCGGAGGTTTCACAACAATGTCGGACCGCGGCAGTTACGGGGTTTAGGTTTATTATGTTTACAGCCCTGATTGTAGTCAATGTTAACACATTTACGACCTTTCCCGTCGTTAACAGTCTGTTGTCGTCAGCTGTGTGGACGTTTATACCGAGTTAACGACGGGAATACGACGAAATCACTTCCTCAGATTTATATAGTCGAGCCGTCGTTGATGTCTTCTGTGTTATCTGGATTGTAAGGATTGTTATTGCATATTGGCTAACTGATAGCGTTCGAGAAGGATAACCGAATACTTAGGAATGTTCTTTTAAGAATAACCTAATTCTAAGTCATTTATTACCGAAAAAGTAATGAACAGCGGGATATTTCCAATGGCTGATAGGAAAAAATAGCTTGAATTTTTCCATAGATAATATTATGGTAAATAGATTGTGAATAGACGCTACGTGGTTGAGGCAGTAAAATCAACATAGTTGCGGCAGCCCATGCACAGATAGTGTTACGAGCGCTGCCGTCTCTCGCCGTCTTTCTCCCCCTCGGCTCCACATGCTCGAGTTTGTCCGATGTCGATGACTTAAATGTGACCAAATCGTGCGATTTTCGAGAACGAACAAACTTGCGCGTCCGTCAGTGGCTCTACTTGAAACTCTTAAAAGAATTCCTTCGCAGCACTATCTGTCCTTGGGCTGCCGAACTATTTTTGATTGTCCTGCCTCAGCTATTCTGCATCTATGCGCTATCTACTAAATATAACATTATCTTTGGGGTTTATTTGTTTGGAGTTTGTTTTTTACGATGGGAGAACACTAGAGTTTCACTAAATCACTATTTGAGATGCCGACCACTCTCATGAGGGTATTTGAAGGCAAATATGTGGTGAAGGATGAGTGTGATGAGTGGTAGTAATGAGTTATGAGGTGTAATCTTGTTACAAACTAAGGCCGACTCTTCCTTAGAATTGGTCATTAATTAATAGCCCAATGACCAATGGAAATACAAGAACCAACGGCTTAATTGACTTCCGAACCACGCAGGTGATGGTGTGAAATATGATTGACAACGAATAGAAAACTGGTCGAATAGCAAATAGGTTTCGCCGTTTGTCTAAAGAGCTTTATTGAAGTAGAAGAAAACGAGCTTAGAAACAGCTTCATGAAAGCTTACTTTGCTAAATCTTTCTTCTAGATGAGAGGAAATCTTGATCGCACCGGAAGCCAGGCCGAGTTTCCGGCAAAACAGATCATTTCCTCTGAACAAAGATAACAAGACATCCGGTGTTTCTTAGGCCAAAATCATACAACTAGATGTTACAACACGGGCTGTCTTTTGGTCGTGTTCATCACTTTTTCCAGATGTAAAATAAACAAATATGCCTTACAAATAGGTAAAACCTTTGTGCATTTCACAAATTGCGGTGGGAAAAACTCGGTTGAGCCATAAAGTGTATTAAGAGTCCGTCTAAGCTGCTCGGCGAAGCTTTAATGCAAGGGTTTACAGCCCGTTTATCATTTTTCAAAATACATTTTACATAATTATAAATGACATATTTGGAAGCTTGAGGAGTTTTACCACGCGCGCGTAGAGAGTTTTTTCTAAATTATGCGTTTTAAGTGTACAACATGGAGTTAAAAACACTAAAATTTGGACAATTTCAAAATTTATTTGTGAAAGTATCAAATCCCTCTTGATAAATCGGGCTCTGTACACGTGTCAAAAGACTCCTCTAGTTTCCAAATATATAAAGTTAAATGTAAAAATGATTTTGATTTGTGAAAAAAGCGCCGCCGAAACCTCTGCTAGAGGTTGTTTGACCGTTAAACCGCACCAATTGAAAGAAGGCACGTTGTTTTGCCAGTTGTTACGTGCGTGGTGACCTGGGTTCCTTGGGCGGACGAATTCAACCTTTCTCTGAGGTGGACCCTTAACTATCCAAAATGACAGAAGTCACTTTGGTCACCAATTATGTTGTTTGTTTAAAGAGCCACATGTTTATATTTAAACTAACTTTGAAGTAACGCAGTTATAATTTAAGATTTGAAAACTTGTCGAAAAGGCAAACTACAACAGTATCTCAATCACGTAAATTAAAATAGATTTGTCAGTAACGTTGTCACATTGACTGGGACTCGTGGCGTGGTCCTGTAATCCAGCTTCATGGAGGTCAGGTTTTGAGGATGATATAGGTCTAAAGCGGATCCAGATAGTCTCAGTGATACCCGCATCAACTCCCACCATCGTTTAGACATATCAGACCATCACCTGCGTGGTTCGGAAGTCACGTTAAGCCGTTGGTCCTTGTATTTCCATTGGTCATTGGGCTATTAATTAATGACCCATTCTAAGGAAGAGTCGGCCTTAGTTTGTAACAAGACTACACCTCATAACTCATTACTATCACACTCATCCTTCGCCACATATTTGCCTCAAATACCCTCATGAGAGTGGTTGGCATCTCAAATAGTCATTTAATGATTATTTTCGTTTATTATGACATTTTACAGTTCCTAAAAAGTAACAAGGCTTTAAACTACCAACGCTAACTGACTTAAAACCTACCGAGGAGTTGAGTATAACAATAAAGCAACAGTTGAACAGCTGACTGTGCTTACTAAAGGGTTTACTGCAATTGTATAAGGAAGTGTTAACATTAACCGACTCTGTGCACTGGCGACATTACTGTGAAGTTTGGAGCCGCTCTCGTTAACATTTCAGGCTAATGAATTTATAATCCTCGCCAGCTCTGACATTTCACCCTTATCTCCTTCGTCAAGGCTGCAGCCACTGTCGTGTGTGTGCTAGTTGTTTTAGATATTAACCATCATTTAGATATGTATATATTTTATGTATTTGTAACGACTTGTTTTTGGTTCAGTTTTGTTAAGTGTTCATCGAATTATATCGAGTTTCCTTTGGAAAACGAGATATTCATGACGTCAGCATGTTAAGATCCAAGCTCGGGAGCAGAAATGAGCACCAATCCTGAGCCCCAGAACACGTTTTGAGAATTTTTTCAAAACTTTAAATACATATGTATAAATTTGTTTTATCTCTACAGGTTGCAATTTGTGTCCAATTTTCATCAAATTTGGTACAAATGATTCCTTTTGTAAATATTTTTATCAAGTTAGTTAACCAGAAAAATCGGACTACCAAAAAACACCTTTTGAGGACCTTCACCAAATAAAAATTTTTCAAACCCGTAAATTTCGTCAAAATTTCATGAAGTTTTTAATACACATGTATTATGTTATCATACAGTACATCAATATACCGAAAATTATGAAAATCCATCGAGACGTTTCAAAATGGCGGCCAAAAAAGTGACTTTTAGCTATAACAGTGGACTGAATAATCCGATTGGTTTAAAATTTGAAATGTGTTTCCTTTTATAATATGCAAAAGGTAAAGGTAAAGTTTGTCTTGTTTAACGAGGCGAAGTTAGGACTACAAAGTCCTCTCTACCACTCAACCTCGACCTTTACCTGGCGTTACCGTATAGTCACATTACAAAATTAATGTAAGTGGTGACTGCGGGGATCGAACCCGCGCCACCAGAGTGATGAGCTCCGGAGTCGCGCGCGATACCAATCCGCCACGGATCCACTATGTAGTATTACTTCCAGTAAAAAAACGTAAATCTGAGGCCAAAGGCCGAAGCGAAGCTGTGAGCACAGCGAATTGCAGAGGAAATTCGATGCACTCATGCCAGCGGCGCTTTAGCGCTTAGCTGCGTGTCGGCTATGTTATTGTATTTACAGTTGTATAAAGCGAGTAGACTGTGTTGAAGCAATGAAAGAATGCTGGGGTTTGTGGCGGTGTTTGATTTGTGAATATCGGTGAGACGTGCCAGAGCCGCTGATGTCTGTGTTTGTGTTCTGAGCGCTTGTTTTATACTGGCTACCAGCAAAAAAGGCTTTTTACAACGTATTCATAGGTCTTCCAGAGTGTTCATTCTTCAAAAACAAGCAGTGCGAACAATCGCAAAACTGCAATGGAGAGTCGTGCATCATTCAAAAGATTAAAACTGTTGACTTTACCCTGTCTCTACATTTTAGGAACGTGTCTTTTTTCAAATGTAAATGCGACCTTGTAAGAGGAATAGATGTACACCCTTACGAAACCAGAGACAGGGAGAACTATCGAACTGGGAGACACAGAACGATGGTTCATGAACGTTTGCCCTCGCAGGCAGGAGTTCAGTTCGTCAACAGACTTCCAAATTAGATTAAAAGTGCCCCAGAGCCAAAGGCTTTCAAAGCTCGTTTAAAATCAGTTTTGGTCGCAGAAGCATTTTACAGTTCAAACTAGTTTTGGCACACAATTGGGATATTGGAGAACAAGACTAACAGAGGTTGGACTGGGAAAACTCGAGTAAATGGGAATAGTACGAATGTAAGTTATGTGTGTTTGAAAGGGATCTAGATGTGGATAAATGCAAAATTTTAGATCAAATAGTAGACGATTGAGATACATGCTTGTAAACATTATTAATTATTTTATTTATTTATTTGTAGGTAAATAGCTTTAGTACAGCACGGTGAAGGGTGACGACGCAGGGGGATGCGGTGTAAAAACCTCGTTTTTTTAATTGTGTTACTGTGAGTTTAGGAATTAGAACACAAGATCAAGGCATTCATTTAGACGTATTAAAAGCAATTTTCCGAAATTATAAAACCACGTTACTTTTTGAGCTTTAAACTACAATTTACATGTGGAGCATAAAAATGTGACTCCAATCAATTAATCCTTAAATATACTTCTCACATCTCACTATCACAAAGTGGTCATCACATGAGAACAGTTATTTTGGATTTTAAACGCTTGAAAAATAAATAAAAAGCAAGAGTACAAAGTGGACGCGTGGTAGCGTAAGTTCCAGCAGCCAAAACATTTTGTTGTTCGACTACAAACATCGATCGGATCACATTGTCTTTTTTGTCGCCCGTTCTCCCGATTTAGGTTGTCGTCACATGGCCCACGTAATTACTATCAAAATGTTCCTCGGGTTAAAAGGCTTTCTTTTAAAAAATCAGTGATACCAACTAAAAAATATAGTCAATGCACGATTATGTAATCTTGTGCAGAAAATCAGACTGTTTTGTGAAACGCGCATCAAATAGTTTCGCAAAATGATGCAAGGGAAATTTTATACAAAAGACCTGTCCATTTGTGAACATGTCAAAAGAAAAAGTATCAAACAAAATATAGCCCTGCGTTATTACATGTGTTAAGAATGTACTTAAATAAATTTTGCTGGTTTAAACCTTTAAACTCGTGGTCGAAAAATAATTAAAGACTGGTGTGATCGTTAAATATTGTTAACATTGTTCAATAAACATCAATGTTGCAATCTTCTACATACACACAGGTAAGAATAAAGAAAAATATGTAGCTACTAAAAATTCAATAACTTAGTTTCATAATATTAAAGTTAACTCTTTCAAGTATAACACAGAGCGTTGAAACTGTTTAAGTTCAGAAGTGTTTCGTTAATTGAAACAGTGAATTAAGTTTCCATTAGCACCGACTAAACTAATGTTTTGTTGCAGGAAAAGGTAGACAAGATTGATTTCAAGAGTATTTCCGATCCATAATCTCCTGCGAGGAATTACTGTTTGTCTCCTGAAGACAAGAGAAGAGGAAATGGATTGTTCCAGAGGAAATTTAAACAGCCTTTCATCTTCTCTACAAGAGGAAGGATCACTTTTACTCATCTCCTTAGAAAAGATAAGAGAAAATACTTTCAGATTAGCTTTCAATCCTTTTATGTTTTATCTAATCTAAGTAACTCAGCTGAAAGGATAATGTGATTTGTTACATGTCTTTTAAGCAAGGTAAATTCTCTCTTAGTTTTAATTTTATTGGTAATCGAAAAGACCCAAGTCTTTGACCCTTTAAATGTTCAATACTGCTAATGCATTATGTGACTAAATGGGCCAGATGCATTGTCTGATGTGTTTTGTAATATAAAAAAGATACTGGGTGCATTGTAATGTAGTTATTCTTGTTCACACCGCGTCAAAACATCATAATTAGCTGGAGATATTTCGGTCTCGCTGTGGAGGGCCATCTTCAGTCACTGATTGGCTGAAACTGTGTGCATTGTTTAGAATCTGCTGAATTTTTTTTATCAAAATTAATTGTCTTTCTGAAATATGGTTGAGTAAGTTTTTAAAACTCAAAGTTGTTTAGAAATGTTTTCTTAGTTCCTGGACACTTACCATTAAAAGTCTAATGATTTAAATTTGTTTTTAAGTTAAACAAAAGTTTATTTTAATTTGTATATTTTAAAGTTAAATATTATTTTATTATGATTGTTTTAGGCTTTAATGGCGTGTAAGAAGGTTTCTGTATTACTTTTATCGCAGTTTGTGTACGCTTCTATTTACCATACGTTTTATGCCACACAAAGCTAGCTTTTAATGTGACATAGCTTTTAATGTCACGTAGCTTTTAATGTCACATAGCTTTTAAAGGAGGGAGGATTCCACATTTAAGAGATAAGTTATAAAGCTGTCTACCATTTACCACCGAAGACAGTTTAATTAAATATTCAAAATCAAAATCCAATATCGCATTTTTCAATTATTGTCCGTGAAGGAACTTTATCTACGTAAATGAAACCATGTTCAATATAAAACCTTAAAACAATAACTACCTTAAGTTGTTCATAAGTTTACTTTTAATAATCGTATCAACACGTTTACTATATTCACAACATTAATAACTGATATTTCATGAACCAAACACTTAACTTAAGTACGAATCGCTTTACACTTTTACCATCAAACGAAAAAGAAACCCTTTTAAATTTCCCCGAAAGAGCGAACCGAAAAGGGTTTATTGGGTTTGTATGGATCGCTAAAGGCAAACAAAGGCTTAAGGACATTTTAGCCCTAGAGTGGCTGCAATATCTGTATAAGGGTTGCTGGTGGTGGAAGGGGGAAGTTTGGGGGTTGGAATTCTTCAGTTATGGCATTCCCCCCAAGCCTGACATTCTTCGTATCTTTGTTGTTTTATAATCCTGTAGAACCTCTTTGAAATATGCGATTTGAGTGGTAAGAATGTGGACAAAATTTGTGAAATGAGAGATTTGAATAATATACCAGGCCGACACGCAGCTAAGCGCTAAAGCGCCGCTTGCATGAATGAATCGAATTTCCTTTCTAATTTGTTACTCTTATTCGCTCTTTTCACAGCCATTTTGAAACGGCTCATTAATTTTTTATCATTTTAAAAATCAGATGGAATTTATTGTTTTTAGATCATTAAAACGACTTGTTTGACCAAAACTCCTCCCAAAGGGTACTTCCGTTAGCCTGATTTAGCTGGCTAACGAACTTGACCAAGGTTTTACAAAGAAACATTTGTACTAAATGTCATGAACATCGAACAAATACGACCTGTACTGAATATACACATATATGTACCATAAATGTACCACACATATATACCATATGTGCGGAAATGCTCAAAACGTGTTCTGGGGTCAGGATTAGTGCTCATGGTCCCGGGTCTGGGTCTTACCATGCTGACGGCATGAATATCTCACTTTTCGAAGTAAAATTCGTACCATACACTTATAAAACTACCAGTAATTGTTATGTAATATTTCAGCCGTGAATATCTACTTTATTAGCAGCTGGAAAGCCACTAACAATACAACTGGAACTGCCAAACGTACATTGAACACTCTATAGTGCATTTGTCACTAACTAATGATTAAGTTCTCAGTGCAGATGTAATGGCGCCAATGATCAGACAGCGTCATTACAATGATGGCTGTAATGACAGAGCTGAGTCATTAACAAGTTGCCATCATTATAGCCAGCAGTCTTGTCCCCGTTAATGCTGACAAATGTCCGGAAAATTAGTGGGCAGGGAAAACGTTGAAATGTATTCAGTTTGTGAAAACTCGAAATTATTTTTGATCTATTTTTAAATGTATAGCTTTACACGTTAAGTTTATAAGGGGACTTGACAGTCCTAACTGTGCCCGAATAAAAATATTTGTAGTTTGCCTTCAAATTTCTGCTACTACTAGCCTAATAAAGTACTAAAACCGTTTTATTTTAGTAAAATAAACGCTCTAATATATAAGAATATGAGTGAATTATGGTTAAAAACTCAGATTCTGTTAGATCTTGATGCATTGTATAAGATTAAAATAATTATCTACCTTTACTGGAATTGTGACACTCACCTGAAAAAGAATACACACATTAGTTATATACAACACTTTTGGTAGTTTGTTTTTAACTAAATAAATTAGCTATTTAGCCTTTGTACAAATTATTATGTACATTTTAAATAGTGTTATATCAATACAAAATAAAAATATATGACTTAAACCTCCTTTGAAGTTTTAAATAGGAAGAAACGAAACAGGAATAGCTTACTACATTAGACAAAACCTACTATTTCCCACGAATTAGTCAATTCTATAGTGTGTGTTAAAATAAAATACTCAACTGCCAATCATAAATAATCAATACCAATACATACAAACCAATTAAACCACAAAAATTCCTTTTACATTTTAGCAAAGTTGTTACTGGCATAACCCGGAGACTTGGAAAAAATGCGATATTGAAACTCCCGGCCACTAGCGCTTTCATTCTTAAGTGGTCATAAAAGCAACTACAATAGACCGTAAACCTTATGGGGGAATTAAACCTTCATAAGAACTCGGGTTTATGTGCTTTTAAAAAGCGTTATGTGCTTCAATATCATCACATAACGTGAGTTTGCGTTGCATTTCTTATGACGAGCTGGAACATTGAATATTTTATTCAAAAACGGATAAAAGCCAAATAGTGCTGGAAACGTATTTAAAGCAAATTTAACTATAGTCGGGTAATTGTTTATAACGTTTTCATTGCGTATGTAAATATTGTTATGGTAGGTAGGTTGGGCATAGATGCCATATGGCTGAGACAGGAAAATCAACATAGTTGCGGTAGCTCAAGCACAGATAGCGCTGCGATCTCTTGCCGACTTTCTTCCCCTCGGCTCCACATGCTCGAGTTTGTCCGATGTCGATGACTTAAATGTGACCAAATCGTGCGATTTTCGAGAACGAACGAACTTGCGCGTGCGTCAGTGGCTCTACTTGAGACTCTTAAAGAATCCCTCGCAGCACTATCCGTGCTTGGGCTGCCGAACTATGTTGATTTTCTTAACTCAGCCATGTGGCATCTATGCGCAATTTACCTACCATAACATTAGCTTTGGTTCTACTTGACGTCAGGTCAATAGAATAAATTAGCCTTAAGTAGAATAATACGAATATCTATGGGTGTTGGAAAGGGGAATTACTAAAAACCTCTGCCAACGCTTTAAGCTAGATACTCTGAGAATAGCTTAATTCGGTTTAATCCAACCGTATATTTCTGAGGATATTGTTTAGTACATCCTGCAAAATTACTCTAAGACAATTTATTATCCAAAATTGATAAATCCCAATTACTTCGAAACTAAAGGGGTAAAGGGACGCTTGTAGAGACATATTCAAAGAATTACACTGTCTTGTGTCCATTTTAATGCTATTACGGTACTTTTTTGACTGGGACTCGTGGCGTGGTCCTGTAATCCAGTTTCATGGAGGTTTTGATGATATATCTACGGCTCATAGTCTATCCACACATCATCTCCCACCATCGTTTAGACATATCAGACCATCACCTGCGTGGTTCGGAAGTCACGTTAAGCCGTTGGTCCTTGTATTCCATTGTTCATTGGGCTACTAATTAATGACCCATTCTAAGGAAGAGTCGGCCTTAGTTTGTAACAAGACTACACCTCATAACTCATTACTACTCATCACACTCATCCTTCACCACATATTTTTTAAATACCCTCATGAGAGTGGTCGGCATCTCAAATAGTGATTTAGTGATTTTGTTTACAACTAGTTAGAAGCTTTGATATTTTTAACCGTACGATTAGAAATAGTTACAAATGTAGAATAGAAAATCATAGAGTAAATATTGTGAATAAAAACTACCCAGCGAACTGGAGCTGTAACTGAAACTGTATAATAAACATTCAGACAATTTAAAAGTGTTCAAAACTCTATTTTCGGATGTGGGTACAAATAATGAAGCCTTGAAATGTATAGATGTATGTACATAGTTGTTTGTATATAGATATTTAATGTACATTGGTTTGACCCTTTGAATCAGGAGGACTGGTGTTGAGAAGCTCAAAGCTGCAAACCGTTTTGTTCTCTTTAGTAATAGAAACCAATAAACATTACATTGCATATAGACATTTACGGTAAATGTGTCGCAATCGTTAATTGTAGGTGCCTACAATTTTCCGTTCATTCTTATCTAAATCCCATTCAAACATACAGTTTTTACATTAACTCTCCCCCGTACATTCAAATGTAAGCTCTCTAGTCCCTAGTCAGTCAGCCAATCATAGGGTCTCCCAATTGAATTCCATAAACTCGAGTGTTTTACAAAATGCTTGAGAAATAAGAACTGTTTTAAGATGGGTTTTAAATGCCTTAAGCTCAAGGTATTTTTGAACGAACTCGGTAGTCTGTTGACGAAATGAACTCCTGCCTGGGAAGGCACGTTCATGAACTAAAGTTCTGTGTCTCCTAGTTTTGTGGTTGTCTCTGCCTCTAGTTTCATATCAGTGTACAACTGTACATATTATGGTATTACTTTTTGATTTGAAAAAGAGACACGTCTCCAAAATGATATATAGAGGCAAGGTAAGAGTCAACAGTTTTACATTTTTGAATGCTTCCCTACGCGACTCTATCTTACGCAGTGTGGCAAAATTATTATTCTGACTGCTCGTTTTTTAATAATAAAACCGTAGACCAATTCGTTGTTGTGCAACCTCCCCACAATGTCAATCCATAAGATAGGTGTTGGGTAGATAACTCCGTAATACCCCGTCATCAATACCTGAGTCAGGCAATATTCGGACAGTTTGCTCAAAACATAAATTCCTGAGGATAGTTTTGAGCAAACCTCTACTTACAATGGAAGTTAATTGAACAGATTCAAGCATAAGTTGAGATTCTATATCGTATATATTCAACGCTTTTAAGTAACAGCCTGTATCTTGTAAGCCGGGAATGTTTCAAGGCAACGCTTGTACGAAACTCATCTGAGGCGAGTTGAACTTCGCAAACACTTGGAAACTAACTTTCAAAAAGACATTTTCCTTCGCCATTCTTTTCACTGAACAACTCGCAACAAAGTTAATTAAAACTTCATTTACATTGCAGCTGGAACGCAACTTTGTATCAAGTGTGACTCGCGGGCTGGAAAGTGGATATTGTTGATACTGTACGCATGTATAGGCAAAGTAGTATTGAACTTTGTAAGTTGGATCAACGATAATGTTATGGTAAGTAGATTACGCATGGTTGAGGCAGTGAAATCAACATAGTTCGGCAGCCCAAGCATAGATAGCGCTGCCATCTCTTCCCGCCTTTCACCCTCCCTCGGTTCCACATGCTCGAGTTTGCCCAATGTCGAATGCTTAAATATGACCAAATCTGCGATTTTCAAACAAACAAACTTGTGCGTGGCTCTACTTAAGACTCTTAGAATAATTCCCTTGCAGCGCTATATGTGCTTGGGCTGCCGAAATATATTGATGTTCCTGCCTTAGTCATTCGGCATCTATGCGCAATCTACCTACCACCGGATACTCTTTGGTTTAAATAAATGGAAATTATTACTCCGAAGGGTGTGCAGGACGGTAAAAAACGACGATATGATCTGATCAATCAATGTAGTAAACTAAATAAAATTCCATGCTTTTGAACTTCTAAAAATAAACAACTTCGAGTTATTTTTGAACACGTGCCTTTTAGTCTCTTGAAATTCAAAACAGCTACGTTTTTCAAACGGTTTGTTTTCAATTGTTTCTCGAACTACTTCAAGATAAACCCTCTCGCGAACGCAATTAACTAATTGATCCCGGCAAAGTGTTGTGTTTGCGGAGAAGGTTTCGACGTTTCGAGAAAACGTTTTGCGGAAGAAAGAAAGAAAAGGATTTGCGGCTCCAGAAGTAATTTGGAGAAATCCAGCAGCTCCGGCCATTCTACAAATGAGAGGAGGAGATTGTAAATTACAGAACCGCTGGAATATTTCCACTCTGTGTTTAGTTTAAGTGCAACGCATTTGGTGGAAATTGCGAACCAGGTATGCAGGAAAAATTTGCACTGTATAAAGATAAAATTGTGACTTTAAAAATCCAGGCCGACACACAGCTGATTCTCAAATGTTCTCTCTAAGCTTTGGTGAAGCTATTTGCATTACAAACAACCTGGATTTTAGCAAAATTCGAGTATGAATTATTGATAACAAAATTTAAACCTAGTGAACTTTGGAGGCGAAATCTATGTGAGTGTCTTTTGGCCCTTAACCATGGTAACACTAGAACCACTTACAATGCTGAAATTTGTTCTAAGTGTTATCAATATTTAAATACCTTATGGTAAATTGAAGATAGAAGTCTAATGTGGCTATTTTGTACGCACCTATGCTACTTCATTGAATAGTTCTCGTAATAAAGCATGGGGCTATAACCACAGTGCACAATAATAACTATAGAGATGCTATCCAGTAAGAAAGCATCAAAGCAATATACTACATTGAAACCACTTTTCAACAGGCTCTGCAGCCATGATGAGAGTATATTATAATGTTCTGTGGTTATAACACGTTACACTCAAACCTATAATTTTTATTAGACCGTAAAAAGACAAGCTCACAAAGCGCTTCCAAGATTTGAATCGAAATGCACTGATTTGACACAGTAAAGTGGTTAAATGTAAGCTCCTTGGCGGCGGTACATTTCGCGCCGTGCTGTTGGCAGCGGTACAAAACCATAACATTGAGTCATTTGGCAGTGACGGCAACCTTACAGCACCAAACCCTCGCCAAACTCCCGCTCACCCCTTCCCTTCCTCACTTGTCTCTTCCTTTTTCGTCTCACATCATTGGGAGTTTATAAATCCCACAATAATTATTGTGCTTAAGCTTTTGTTAAGTAACGAAATAAAAGTAGAAAAATCAACTTGTATGGAAAAAGACAATTCTTTTGAATATATAGTCGGTGTGACTTTTTACAAAGAGTAAGAATATTTTCGAGAATGTTTATTTGTCAACCGAGGTCTCATGCTTCTAATCTCAAAGTATAAAATGAGTGTCTGGAAAAGATCAACTACAATTTATCTAATCTAAAGATTAGAAGCACCGCTCCTAAACGAATTAAGTCTACAGCAGACTGTAGTTGAACGTTTACCAAAATGATGATTTCTACTTAGATATATGATAGTCAAGCAATTCGAATACAATAATGCTTTGCCGTTAGAGCCAAGGCTTTAATAATAAACTTAAACTTCAAAATATCGTATAGTAGCACATTCATTTTAAGGTAAATAAGAAAATTATTCGTTGAGAAATGAAACTTTGAGACAAGATGTGCCGATGCTAACTACATTGAAACAAAGAGTTGATTCTTTTTCAAGTTATAAACTGTACAAAGGAGTTTTTTGTTCAATTTCCACCTGAATTATCTCAGCTGTAATTGGTATTTATTGTAGCTTTGTCTGTGTAGACTGTGTTCATATAGTGCCACAATGTTGCTTTTAAATTTGACCATATTCAAGGTAAAATGTCATTCATTTCGATAGACATTATTATATGTTGTCAAGTTTCGAATGTTCAAGTTGAACGGAGAATAGCTTTTATTGAATGGCTCGATTAGGCTAATTTACCTTTTAAATACAGTTGAATATCACTGATTAATATTGTTTGTGCAATAGTTGAACAGGCTTAAGGGTACCTCAGTTGCGCGGCGATCAATTGAAAGAAGGACGTTGTTTAGTTGTTACGTGCGCGGTGTCGTGTGTTACTTGGGGCGGACGAATTCAGCCTTTCTCTAAAGTAACCAACCACTAAAGGTGGACCCTTAAACATTTTTTCTTTCAAAAGAATTTTAACAACTTTCTTTGTTAGTATATTTATAGGTTTAAAGGCGCCGACCTATATTCTGATCAACGTTTTGAAGGAACCAAGTGAGGGTAAAATGAATTGTGTTTTAATGTGATAATATTCATATTTAACGATCTTAAGCGTCCATCTCGCTAAAAACACTTAAGTCTTAGCATTTCTTTTAATTTGGTTCATTTTGCCACCCTTACCCGCTACATGAAATTCGCTTTGACGGCAGCACGTTTGGCTATGTTTTGATACTTACTATAGACTACTGAGTCGCAATAGAGCGCAGATTGTACGTAATACTGGAAAGCCGCGACTCATTCAAGGTCGTATTTGATTATGTACATTACAAGATCACGAGTATCTAGGCAGGATTTGCAACTGAGTAGCTCTACTGGTGTAGTAGTGTGTACAGTGTGTCTAGTGTGTGTTAGTGTGTCTAGTGTGACTGGGACTCGTGGCGTGGTCCTGTAATCCAGCTTCATGGAGGTCAGGTTTTGAGGATGATATAGGTCTAAAGCGGCTCAGATAGTCTCAGTGATCATCTGATGATACCCGCATCAACTCCCACCATCGTTTAGACATATCAGACCATCACCTGCGTGGTTCGGAAGTCACGTTAAGCCGTTGGTCCTTGTATTTCCATTGGTCATTGGGCTATTAATTAATGACCCATTCTAAGAGTCGGCCTTAGTTTGTAACAAGACTACACCTCATAACTCATTACTACCACTCATCACACTCATCCTTCACCACATATTTGCCTTAAAATACCCTCATGAGAGTGGTTGGCATCTCAAATAGTGATTTAGTGTGTGTCAGTGTGTCTTTCAAGCGTATTGGACGACATGTCTCAATGAGTTTTCGTTCTTAAAGAAATCTCGAGAAAACCTCTTATTGTATTGTACACTTTGAAATGAACAGCTGTTAACATCTCAAACTTGTAGATACTTATGATTATCTACGACTTTTCAGTCGATTGTTTATTGTTGGTCACAAAATACAGGGGCCTAACAAGACGACAAATATTATTAAAATCATCGAATATTAATAGAACTAAAACAATCTAACTGAAATCGTTGTTGATGATTTCTGAGTTTAAAATATTATTGCAGACGTTTTCCATCGTCAGTAAACGAGATGAACAGCTGTCCTCGGCCGTGAACGAATTTAGTTTTCTCTGCTTTTTTGTGTTTTAACGATTCTCTGCACGTTTTATTGTGTTCTAGGCTAGTTTTAAGGTTTTATTTGTTTTTAATACAAATAAAAACGCGTAATACAAAACACTGACACAAGGCAGTATTCTTGATCGCTCCTCAAAGTTTGAGGAGACCTCGCACACCCTTCCATCCTACGAGTGAACACTCTTCCAACGTTGGAGGTCTCCTCGCAGAGAATCTCCTCAAAGGAGACCTCAAGCTACCCCTCAAAGCTGAAATCGTAATTCTCAAAATTTACAGCTGTTGTTGCTAATGTTGATTACTTTAGGTTACCCTTCATAATTATTCTAACATGTTGCTACTTTCCACCTGAAAACGGGGTCAGATTGCAGATCCCACGTCAATCTATTTTAGATGCCACATGGATGAGGTAGGGAAATCAACATGGTTGCGGCAGCTCAAGCACAGATAGCGCTGCCATTTCTCGCCGTCTTTCTCCTCCTCGGCTCCATCCACATACTCGAGTTTGTCCGATGTCGATGACTAAAATGTGACCAAATCGTGCAATTTTCGAGAACGAACGAACTTACGCGTACGTCTGTGGCTCTACTTTAGACTCTTAAAACGATTCCCTTACAGCGCTATCTGTGCTTGGGCTGCCGAACTATGTTGATTTTCCTGCCACTACCATGTGGCATCTATACGCAATCTACCTACCATAACACTATCTTTGCTGACTGCACGTGGTTTCGAGTACATTATGACGTAATGTCAGCCACTCTGAGACCAGATGACGTCATCAACGTAAGCTCGAGGTCAAGGTGAGTTTATGGTCAGCACTTTGCTTTATGGCGCCTGAAAACGCGAATCACCTTTTAAAATTCATGCCCTCCCCCCCTGCCCCTGCCACCCCCTCACCCCGAGGCACTTGCTTTGTGGCTTTGTCACAGCGCTTTCAACGTAATTGTGCCGTCAACTTGACTCGAGAATGTCAACTTTTCTTAGTCAATCTGGAGAAAAACAGAACATTTATTTGACTATGCAGGCGCTTTTAAATTATTTATCAGGGTGTAGTTTGATATATCTAACTTATTTTTGTTCTGAAACTACCGACACTAATTTGAGGCTTAAGACAACTTTTTGAGTTTTATATTTTTCGAGTGGTGTCTATTAAAATTCAAAGTTGATACAAGCTAAGAAGCTCTCCCAATATTTACTCTATGAACAAAAACAGAAGCTTGTGGCAGGCTTTAGCATTTTCCCGAAGCTATCTGCCATCTGCTATCGTGCTGTCTGAACCTTTATTTCTACAAAATAGATTCAGTGTATCAGTTTCAAACCATGTGTTATCCAACTAAAGCCTCGAACACCAAGGTTAAAATATTATTCCGAACGTTTTCCATCATTTTTTTATTTAACAAGAAGAACACTACGTTTCGGGATCTAAAGTCTGACCTTGTAACTGGTCTCCTCGCCCCGCCAGCCTCGTCAGTCGGTGGACAGTGTCACTGGCCGTGAACTATTGGTGTCTATTTTTTACTAAGCTCTTCGCTACTGAAATAAGGTCTAAATACCGCAATTTCAAATGTGTTGATGGAACAATAATTCAGTTAATAGTGATGAATTATGTGTACAGAATCAACGACCCGTAATGAGAGTATAGTGATAAGCCGTTGAAGTGATGCATTGCACGTTCTTATCACTTATCAGTGACTGAGAGCTTGTGATAAGTGACATTGATAAGAAGCAATGACTCGGTTACACCGCCTCGATGTCGCTAATGTAACTTATTTATACTCTCATACCTTTCATGAGTCTGAGGTTTAACAATATAATACAAATCATGAGTAATACCCAAGATTGTGTGATGGTAGGTGGATTGCGCGTAGATTCCACATGGCTGAGGTAGGAAAATCAATATAGTTCGGCAGCCCAAGCACAGATAGCGCTGCGAGAGGCTCAAGTAGTACGCGCAAGTTCGTTCACTGTCGAAAGTTGCACCATTTGCGAGCCGAAAGGGAGAAAGACGGCAAGAGATGAAATTTCAGTGAATCATGTTTTGAATTCTGTGATTGATGTTTGTTTTAACGATGGGAACATTTATGATTTTAAATACTATTCTTCCCCTTTGTGGAACGGTTTTTTGTTAAATTACTAAGAAAATGTCCAAAATAGTATTTTAAACTCGGAGATGTATTCCAAACTAATAATCTTCTAATTGAATATTTCAATAGAAAATTTACAACACCGAATTAGAAGTCGTACACAAAAAGAATGTTTTTATATTTTTCAACGTGCCTAGTTAAGAAAAAGGAGACCTTAGCCAAAGCAATCTTTTGCCGGTCATCAACATATCCAAACTTACATCTAGTAGAACTCCTTATTGGATTTATAATTTTCAACTTGAAATAAACACAAATTATCCAATAAAAAACTTTATAGTTGGTGAGGCCTTTCGAGAACCATGTGTTTGCTTGTGGTCTGTAGATGAGAACATGGTTCTCGAAAGGCCTCACCAACTATAAAGTTTTTATTGGTTAATTTGTGATTATTTCAAGTTGAAAATATCCAAACTTATCATGATTTTTTCTGATGGCCAAAAGGTTAACACAAACAACCCATTCCAAAACTGTTGACTATATTATAAAGCCGGTTGTACTGGTGACTGACTGACTGAATGAGTAAATATTTAGGTTTTACTTTTTTGAAGCTCTTGGTGTGAAACCTACAGGAAAACATTCTTTTTTTAAGGATCTGGCGGCCAAAAAGATGGCGTCTGAAAATCTGCCTTTGTACTTAGCCGATGATTTGCATCATAGCGGCAAAACAGTTACGAATGCCCCCAAAATACGTGGCCGCAGGCCGAGTGGTGGTCTGGAGGAGCAGCCCGAAGAGGGAGTAAGCAGATTTAAAGTTCATAATAGTGACGGAAATCAATTTAAAAATTCAATTAGTAATCACTAGACTAATTACCACAACCGGCATAACGCACAAAGAGCTCTCGTAGCATATCAGCTATTGAAGGTAACTACAGTGTAATGTATGTATCAATCCAGCTGTGTGTATCAGAGAATATATGGAACAAGTATCTGTATACATGAGCGATAGTATCATCAAAGCGTTGTAGCAGCAAGGTGTGAGCTGATTCTATCCACGACTCTGTCTGTATGGTGACTGGTGTTCTGCATAGGAATATGTATTTGTAGAGAATTTCTTTCGGAAAAATAAGATATGATATTCATGCTATCTGTATGGTACGACCGAGACCCGAGACCATGATATGAGCACCGATTTCGACTCTCCGAGCACGTTTTGAGCATATTTTCAAAACTTGTCATATTTCCTGAAACTTGTACAAAAGTCCTTTTTGTAAATATTTTGGTCAAGTTCATTAGCAAGCGATACTCAAAAGTAATGTATTTCGAAAAAGCACATCTACCTGATAGCATAAAATTAGTAAAGTTTACTTTTGGGTGTCTCTCTATAGTATCGTCGAATTAAACTAAAAAATTAAATTTTTCTTACAGTCAAATAAACCATCGAATATTCTATTGTTAAAGTACATGTATTCTAAAAGCTTTCTTTTAAATTATGTGTGAAAATAGATAATTCAGAATTTATAGTTGATAGTGCAAGACACAAAACAATAAAATTCAGAACTTATCAAATTAATGGTTACCAATGGAGTGTAAATTAAACGTGTCTATATGCAATTTCAGTTCCAAATAGTTATTGAGTCGCATTTGTATATATTTCGGTTGTAAAATTTGCTAAATATACATTATCATAATAGTCACGATTTGATCGTCACAAAACATTAGAGTAAAGATCAAAACATAGACAAAGAGTATCACATACAGTAGCTATATCAATTGGCCTTTAAAACCCAATTCGTCACACGTTTTAGGAGTGTGAAAAATATTTTCAATGCTTTATTCAAATAGAATCTTCTTACTTCAATGTTTACATTAACACTTGTTCAATGCTAAACACATTATTTACGAGGCAGTGTGTAATACATGCAAGACACAGGTTTAAAGTAGTATTTACCAGCTAGAATTAACTGCCGCAGGAAACCTATTCACGAGGAAAGAGTTGAGGAAAATCAGCAGATCAATTCAACACGTAACACGTATTCTAGTTTCAAGGATTTCCCATACTCGGATTGGGAAAGGAGAATTAGAATCTTTATAACTGATCACCGCTGAATACTGCAATCACTTACTCAAATAAAAAAATACTTTAAAAGTTTTCAATATTAAGTACTAAAACGACTCTTTGTTTTGTTTGACACATTCAAAATGAATTCCCTCAGCGCTATCTGCGCTTGGGCTGCGGCAACTAAGTTGACATTCCTACCTCAGTCATTTAGCATCCATGCGCAATCTACTTTCGATAACATTGTCTTTGGTTCAAAGTCACACTGTAGACTGTGCGCTTACGTAGGCGCAGGGCAACGACACCACCTGGTCAGTGGTCACTCACTACACTATACATAGACACAAGCGCAGACAATGCAGAGTGTATAGCCTTCGGTGTGCCGCTGGTGAAAGTGCTGACAGGGTCAACCCATGACAACACACCAACAGTGTCGTAGATACGTATCAATCCATAAGGAAGTTGTTTTTGTTTCAAACTCTATGTTTTGTTTGACTGGGACTCGTGGCGTGGTCCTGTAATCCAGCTTCATGGAGGTCAGGTTTTGAGGATGATATAGGTCTAAAGCGGCTCAGATAGTCTCAGTGATCATCTGATGATACCCGCATCAACTCCCACCATCGTTTAGACATATCAGACCATCACCTGCGTGGTTCGGGTCACGTTAAGCCGTTGGTCCTTGTATTTCCATTGGTCATTGGGCTATTAATTAACGACTCATTCTAAGGAAGAGTCGGCCTTAGTTTGTAACAAGACTACACCTCATAACTCATTACTACCACTCATCCTTCACCACATATTTGCCTTAAAATACCCTCATGATAGTGGTCGGCATCTCAAATAGTGATATAGTAAATCTTACCTATACAAAGAAGAAAGAATCAACAAAAAATGTATTTAAACTTTTAATACACTAATACCAGCTGGTTTCTATTTGTGCTGCTGATTTAGCAGTTTATCAGTTTTCTAACATTTGTTTAACTGTGGTTTTGCGGTAATGTACTGCGCCTAATGAAATAATGTTTGATTACGAATTATGAAACTTGTTTGGTCACCAACTTGTCAGAGCCTTCAAAAAAGATTGTGTTCAGATTTGTCCCGAAGGTTTTACACCAAGAGCTTCAAAAAGAGTTAAGGGGGTAGCATGTCGAGAAGTGCCTAAACATTTACTCGTTCAGTCACCTGTCAGTCACTTGTACAACCGGCTTTATAGTCTATTAATTTTATTACACTATATTGTATCATCATTCATTATCATATTCTAGGATTGTACGCAAAGCGTAAAGTTACTACAACCATGTTGAAATTTGCCAATATGTTTTAATCGGTCAATAAACACTTCGTGCTACTGTTTATCTTTTTAACACACTGTTTAAGCTTTATAAATAAAAAGACCAATTCATAAATTTTAGAAACACGACAATTTTTACTCTAAAACAATCGACAGGCAAGACCGCGATCACTTTGTGGAAACAAGCGCGAAATTAAAAACGAGGAAGCATGAATGGGGCAAGGGAGTGCCGCGAAGTTAAAACCCCGCCAACAGCTGACCAGGCTCTCCGCGCACCTGGTGGCACAGGTTGCCTCAGCTGATCGACAATAACAAAACCCGCCACACAACATAACCTAAACACAACAAAACCAAACAAGTCACAACCCACCACAAAACAACCCCGACTCACCCGTTGTCAGTTGTCGCGGAGAAGAACCAAAACGAAAGGTAATCCACAAAGAAATCACTAAACTCGACAGATTTCACTCGACTTGACTCGCAGATGAATCGCGACACACTGACACCGAGCAGGGCTGCCACCGGTACCGCGGGACAACGTGAAATCCCCTCTCACACCTCGGCTGAGTCAGAGCTGTTATCTGCTGTGTCTTATCTAGAGTGTTTGAACGCTGCAAATACACACTGAGAACTGAGTATCGTATCTTTCGTTAGGGTTTCTAAGAAATTTCGTTAAGAAGACGTTTGATGACCGGGACTCGTGACGTGGTCCTGTAATCCAGCTTCATGGAGGTCAGGTTTTGAGGATGATATAGGTCTAAAGCGGCTCAGATAGTCTCAGTGATCATCTGATGATACCCGCATCAACTCCCACCATCGTTTAGACATATCAGACCATCACCTGCGTGGTTCGGAAGTCACGTTAAGCCGTTGGTCCTTGTATTTCCATTGGTCATTGGGCTATTAATTAATGACCCATTCTAAGGAAGAGTCGGCCTTAGTTTGTAACAAGACTACACCTCATAACTCATTACTACCACTCATCACACTCATCCTTCACCACATATTTGCCTTAAAATACCCTCATGAGAGTGGTCGGCATCTCAAATAGTGATATAGTGATTTTGTACATTTATGTGCGTCGAAAGAGGCATTTCTTGAATTTAAGGGTCCGCCTCAGTGGTCTGAGAGAGAAATGCTGAATTCGTCCGCCCAAGAAACGCATGACACCGCGTACTTAACGACTAGCGAGTTGAAACAACTGGGCTTCCTTCAACTGATGCGGCTCAACTGTCAATCCAAGCGCTTGCAGTGGTTTACGGTCCGTTTTCCACCTTACAAAATCAGTTTTACATTAATAAACATAATATTTTTGGAGACGTTTTTCAACTCGCGTACAGAGCCTGATTTCTTATAAGTTGTTCAATAGATTATATAATAATAATATTTTGACATCAAAATGAATACATTCTAGAGACATGTCTTCAAAACAAAATGTAATACCATAAGAGGTTACGACACACATATGAAACCAGAGGCAGGGACAACTACCGAACTGGGAGACACAGGACGGTAGTTCATGAGCGCTTACCTTCTCAGGCAGGTGTTCATCTCATCAACAGATTACCAAATTCGTTTAAAACGCACAAGTGCCGGCATTCAAAGCTCGTCTAAAATATGTGTTGTCCACTCAAGCTTTTTATAACATAGACGAGTTTATGGCGTTTAACTGGGATACCTTGTAATTGGATGACTGACTAAGGACTAGAGTGGGATTATTCGAATGAATGAGAGAGAGATGGAATTCGAATAGTTGTATGTTTAAAAGGGACTTAGATGTGAGGAATGGATAATTTTAGTTCAATCAACTTTTCTGACGATTTCCATACATGGTGAGATGTTTTGCAATAAAAATTTATTTATTTGAAATTATAATTAAAGTGTCGAATGGGTTTCGTAGTGAACCTTAAGCTCTATGTCGGAGATTTTACCGTAAAGCTCTTTTGCTGAACTTAAACTAAGATAAGAAAGTCTACAAGTCGAGATAAGCAGCCATGTTAATGGCTAATATTTATACCGGAAGCAGTTTTACAGCAACATTTCCGGTCATTGGCTATGGCCAAGAGCTCTGAAAACTAATTACAACTTTCTTTTCTTGCAACTTTAAATTCTAAACTTGTTTATCCTACTTCTTAATACCTCGATATCTCTTACCTAACCTAACAACAGCCAGGAATGATTTTAGAATTTTCTAAGCAAACGTTTTAGTTGTTATGATCTTTCCGGATCTCTAGCGGATCCGTGGCGGATTAGCTATTGCGCGCGACTCCGGAGCTCATTACTCGATCGCGCGGGTTCGACCCCCGCAGTCACAATTTGTAATGTGACAATACGGTGACTCACAAGGTAAAGGTCGAGGTTGAGTGGTAGAGAGGACTTTGTAGTCCTAACTTCGCCTCGTTAAACAAGACAAGCTCTTTATCTTTCCCCAATAGCACGATTATTCAACTAATATACTGTTTCAACAAGTAGGATTAGATCGCTTGGGAATGTGATTCTTGACCACGTGCACGTCAACCCTTTGGTTTATTGTGCTGGCTCCCTGTTATCCTCTTGAGGCAGCCCCACCCCCGTTTGCTTACAAAGCTCGAGGAGCGCGCTACCCAATTCATATAAATGTAACAAGTTACTTCCATTTATTTATTTATTTTTTAGGAAAGTTGAGAGTTAAAGTTATATGTTCTATGACGGTGAAACAAACCTCAGTTAGAGGGAAATATGGCAGGTTTAATAAAGCGGTGAAGTTGGTTAGGAATCAGAATGGTGGAATGCTGAAGACACTTAGTTTAATGAAGGCTGTCCAATTACCGGGGAGTCTTTTGTACCCCTCCCAGACACCAACTTTCCCAAAACAATCCCCCCCACCACTCCCACCCCACTTCCGCCCGATCGACCTTTCTTACAGTTCCAGCTGTACAAGGGGCATTGATCAAGCTGTAATTATGTCAAAGGTGGATTTTGTTCTTGTCAAGTAAAAGAACTTTGCAAATAACTGTACAAAATAATATTTGTATGGTTAGATATAGTGTTTAAAAATGGTGGCCTTTAACCCAGGTTAATACTAGAATAATAATATAGTTCCTGGGTTTTCCAAAACCGTTAAAAGAGCATGTTTACCACTGAAATAGTGAAGTATTGGTAATTTCTCTCCGGTGGTCGAGGGGTAGGCGGAAATCCCAAGTTTATCTTCTGATTAAAAAACATCGGCTCTAGTAGGAGTGTTCTTTATGATTAGGTGGAAGATAGGACTATAAAGTCCTAACTCCAACACTTATAAAACTGTTTCCAATTTATTTGCAGTTTTCAATCACATTTAAAACAGAAATGACACAAAAATCACGTTTTCAAATACTCTTCCATCGACGAAAAATGACATTAATTGCTCACAAGCCTTATTCGGCTATACTATATAGGATGTATTAAAGCAGCATATTGTGTACCGGAAGCAGCCTTTATGACGTCATTTCCTTTCAACAACCAACTTCCGCTTCCCTTTTCCACAACCGCGTGTTCAGTCTATGCAAATATTCGCGTAAAACAAGGACGTAAACAAAGAACACGATGAACTTCCGGAACAAGTTGAAATTACTTTTAATGGCAAATTTAAGAGAAGGGATGCTTAGATAAATAAAAGTTAAATCTACGCTGGATTTATTCGGCCAAATATTGGTTTTAGACATTATATAACATAGTAAACATGTAATGTAATAAGATGGTAAAACGTATGAGCCATTAATGTACTGTAAACATAATAAAACTTAAACATGTTAAATGCGATTTTCGAAAATTATTCTTTTCCCAGTGGGGGTCATGCCCACTGTTGCCCCTCCCCTTACGATAAAAGTACAGAATGTATCAAACTATAATTATGTGCCAGCTTGAAGCATTGCTCATAGTAACATAGATTTTCAGAAGAGTAAATAAGCCAGGTGTAATCTGTGGTTTGTTTTGACTCGCATCTTATTGATTTCCGAACAGCTGACTTGTTGTGACATGAATGTTTACAATCAATAGCTTGCTTGTGCGTATTGAAAGTGTCGGTCGTGAATTCCTAGTTATTTAGGTTTTTAACAAAGTTTATTGCATTTATTTTAAATTTCAGTGTTATGTGAAAGGTTTACAATGTTGTTGTGAGTAGCAGTTTCCAGCCTAGCCTAAATGGAATTCTACAGAAAGGTAAAACATAATGCTTGTATAAGTGATAGAAATTATACATATTCTGGTTTAACCCATTTACGGTGTTCAACTAAGTAGTTTCCATAGGTACGAGACGTGAATATACGTATAATAATATAAGTATATTCGTATGATCATACAGATATGCCATCATTATGTGTTTCTATTTCTGTCATAATTTAAATTAGGCTTAAGTAGTGACAAGTTAAATAAATACTCGGTTTAGTACCAGAAAGTTATGATTGCAGGACAATGGCGATTTTGGATTTTATAAACTACTAACTGTGAACCCGTGCTTCGCCACGGTTGGAATAATTGTTCCATTCAGTGTTTTTGTTCCCAACAGAGTACAGTACGATCTCACTAATCCGGCCCTATATCGGGTTTGGAAACGCCGGATTAGCGGAAATGCCGGATTAGTGGAGGTTCACTAAAAAAGATTCACTTTGCCAGGAATAATATTTCTTACGTTAGAGGACGATTCACTACTCTTAAAGAATGCTTCAATTTCATTCTTATTCTTCCTTATGTCTGTGAATTTTTGATCTGGCGATGTTAACTTATCATCACCTTCTAATCATTTTAAAATCACGTGCTTTTAATCTATGTCAAAGTAACATGATTAAGTTTTGCGATATCTCACGGCCTTTACTGAACGGAAGCACCGATTAGCAATAAAGAATGCACGCTTTACAGACAAGTAGAGACTTGGAACAGGACCTAAATGACGCGGTCACAGCGCCGGATTACTGGACGTGTCGGAGTGGCGAACGGCCGGATTATAGAGACTGTACTGTATAGGCTACTCGTATTTGTAAAAAGGAAGGCTGTTGCTCGGGTACTGACAAACCACCGATCATGTGTTACACCTGTCCCTGTTCTTTGAAATACTATATACGATATTTAAAATAATCATTTGAAAGTGGGCATAAGTTTGCTATTTTTTACTATTTCTAGTGGCTGGAAACTACAATATACATTTGAACGTACTGGAATAGCCAATAGTCGAATCAAGTATTTCGCACGCATTTATTTTAATATTTCTAGTTTAAATCTTTGTTTAATAAATTTGACGAATGTCAATGAGTTGAAAAGGTACAACGATCGAAGGGTATGTGTTGAAAAGAAACAAAATGTCTTTAAAAAGTTTAAAGGTATTGTGTCCAGTTTACTAAATTTCCTTAGGGCTTTACATTACTCAGAAATAAGGCCCCGTCCGAGCACCGGCGCAACTGGTCCCTTTAGTTTCCCTACTAGCTGTCCACCGAAGTTTGACGGGTGTGGTCAAACTGCACCGAAGAAAGGGTTAATTATTAAGGTGGTTTGGTGTAGAACATCTTACGTAAAGGGTTTTATTTTGGGGTTTCTTGCTTTCTTTTGTAATTCGCACTGAAAAAAGTAAAGTTTGTTGTGTTTACCGAAGCGACGTTACGACTACCAAGTCCTCTCTACCACTCAACCTCGACCTTTACCTAGCATTATCGCATTTTGACCTTTGACAACACATTTTTAGTGGTGGCTGCGGAGTCGAACCTGTGCCCCTGGAATTATGGGCTCCGGAGTTGCACACGATAGCAATCTGCTACGTGTTTTCTAACTGGATGGGTCTGTTACAAACTTGTCAGCCACTTTAGGAGAAAAACGATTCCCAACGTTTCGGACAAGTGGGAAACTCCACCCGTTTTCAACGGTTATCAATCACTGTCGCTATTACAACTTTTGACTCTAGATTGTTCCTTCTTTCTGTCCCGTAAGTCCTAGTAAGCCTACATGTAACTTATATGTGACAAATATGAAACATTTAGAATCGAACGGAAAATTTTGAATTTTAACAAATAAATTACATATATATAAACTTGTTTTGTCAACACCTTTGCACAAACAAAGTCGAGAAGAGGGGGGCTATTGTCGCAACATTGGGGCGGGGAGGAGTTGTTTGTGACGTCACGTGACGTAAGAACAATGACGTCACGAACAGACTTGCCACGACAGAGAGACCTATTGTACGTACGTCTGTACTCGGTACTTAGCTGAGTACTGTGAGTGGGGGGGTGAGTAGGGGGGAAGGCTCTCTCTACTATAAACAATGTCGCTAATGACGCTGCACTTTGCAACAGAAACGTACAAGAGTGCAATGACCCCCTCACTTTATGCAGGACTGAATGAGAGGGTCCTCTTTACAACTCTAGTATTGTCAAGGTAGGGAGAGCATAACCAATGGATTGTTAAAACTCTGCCTTTAGCGATCGGAAAATGAGAAGGACGCTGTTGAGAATTAACGATGTGCTTGTACGCTATTAGTACCAGAAACCTTAGTGACTAAATTATGGATGTTAAAAAAATAGTTTAGGAATGTTTTGTTTGCAGACTTTAGAAATAAGTGAAACAAATCTGAAAAGCTTATGCGCATGAATTTCTTACCAGAGCTTGTTACCAAAGTTGAAAAACTTTGAAAAAACGCACAAATGACTTTAAATTTTTATTATGTACGGTTTTAAACTCATACCAGCCAATTCGTTCATAAAATGAGCGAGGATATTGAATGAAGTCCTCATTCACACCAAAACTAACCAAAAATAGAACTATTGTGCCCTTATCTCTCCTCAAAGTGAAATTATCGAATTATGATTTCACTATAGGTATGCAATAGTATGTCTTATGAGTAAGACATCTTAAAACGTCAGACCTGTTAGATAATTAAAAGCAAAATGATTAATTGCCGAAACCCGGATCGAACCAGGGACCTTTAGATCTTCAGTCTAACGCTCTCCCAACTGAGCTATTTCGGCTCATACTCTGCGGCTAACACTGGCTACTCTTGAAGGCGCTCACATAGACGGAAATGACAGCTATAGTGTTATATACTTACGTAATGCAGTACGCACAGGCGGTCAACACTAGAAGAATGAAATTGCACTAAGCGTTCTTTACGAAAGTTAAAATATTTATCCTTTACACCTGTCCTTTAATAAAGGTATGAAGGATCAAAGCAGCAAAAACCTCCGTTGATAATAAGAAAGGTAACATTAACAGGTTTTCACGCAAAGTATCAAAAGAAATTAAAACCTCTTGGCAAGTTAACGAGCTGAAGTCCTTTAAGATATTGAAGATGGTTTTGGTCAGTGTTCAGTCTAAAAGCATCCTTAGCAGGAAAAAATAACTTTTTTATCAAATTAAGCGGAACGTGTTCATTTAACTAAATAATTACAATTGTTACCCATGGGTATTACATATCTATAGAATATCTGTCGATGATTTAATACTAAACGGGTGTTAAACGCCACAACCTGCGTTTGAAAATGTACGTGTTAATCAGCCTCAAACTGCATTATACCTTATGCGGCAAATAAGAGACATTATAACATAGCATTAAATATATTTTATTGATCAAACAACTCCAATCAAGATTGTATTTAAACCCTGCCACCAATAAGATAGCAGGCAGCAAGTAGCTCAGTTTCAGCCAATCAGCGACTGAAGATGGTACTCCACAGTGATTTTGAAATATCTCGAGCTAATTATTATGATGTTTTGAAGCGTGTGAACCGGAAGAACTAGATTATAGTATGATATATGATAGAGGCCAAATCTGTTTTGTCGGCTCTACTATTATACTTAAGGTGTTGATACACCCTTCCTCCACCTTATAAATAAATAAATATTTTATTGAATTGACATGTTTACAAGCATGTATCTCAATCGTCTACTATTTTATATAAAATTTTGCATTCATTCATATCTAGATCCCTTTCAAACATACATAACTTACATTCGTACTATTCCCATTTACTCGAATTTTTCCAGTCCTACTCCTGTTAGTCTTATTCTCCAATATCCCAATTGTGTGCCAAAAACTCGTTTGAACTGTAAAATGCTTCTGCGACCAAAACTGGTTTTAGACGAGCTTTGAAAGCCTTTGGCTCTGTAGCACTTTTGATCGAATTTGGAAGTAACCTTACATGGTAACCCCTCCCACACACCAAAGCGTTGATTAAATCACTGTAGCGTGCTCAAGTTACGCCGAGATAGGCTAATGTACAACAAAGTCGACATGGCCATAGAATAATTATTTCGCTCACAGACTGTGTATCCATAGATTGTATCTTTCACCAAAGATAATGTTATTGTAAGTAGATTGAACATAGATGCCATGTGGCTGAGGCAGCAAAATCAACATAGTTCGACAGCCCGAGCACAGATAGCGTTGCGAGCGCTGTCATCTCTTACCGTCTTTCTCCCCCTCGACTCCACATGCTCGAGTTTGTCCGATATCGATAACTTAAATGTTATCAAACCGTGCGATTTTCGAGAACGAACGAACTTGAAGATGGTACGCTACAGTGGGACTGACATATTTCAAGCTAATTATTATGATGTTTTGAAGCGTGTGAACCGGAAGAACTAGATTATAGTATGATATATGATAGAGGCCAAATCTGTTTTGTCGGCTCTACTATTATACTTAAGGTGTTGATACACCCTTCCTCCACCTTATAAATAAATAAATATTTTATTGAATTGACATGTTTACAAGCATGTATCTCAATCGTCTACTATTTTATATAAAATTTTGCATTCATTTATATCTAGATCCCTTTCAAACATACATAACTTACATTCGTACTATTCCCATTTACTCGAATTTTTCCAGTCCTACTCCTGTTAGTCTTATTCTCCAATATCCCAATTGTGTGCCAAAACTCGTTTGAACTGTAAAATGCTTCTGCGACCAAAACTGGTTTTAGACGAGCTTGAAAGCCTTTGGCTCTGTAGCACTTTTGATCGAATTTGAAGTAACCTTACATGGTAACCCTCCCACACACCAAAGCGTTGATTAAATCACTGTAGCGTGCTCAAGTTACGCCGAGATAGGCTAATGTACAACAAAGTCGACATGGCCATAGAATAATTATTTCGCTCACAGACTGTGTATCCATAGATTGTATCTTTCACCAAAGATAATGTTATGGTAAGTAGATTGCACATAGATGCCACATGGTTGAGGGAGCAAAATCAACATAGTTCAGCAGCGCATGCATAGATAGCGCTGCCCCATTTTCCCCCTCCACATGCTCGAATTTTTCGATGTCGATGACTTGAATGTAACCAAATCGTGTGGTTTTGAGAACGAACTAACTTGCGCGTACGTCAATGGCTCTACTAGAGACTCTTAAAAGAATTCCCTCGCAGCGAATCTGTGCTTGGGCTGCCAAACTATGTTTATTTTGTCGCCTCAACTATTTAAATCAACAAGTAATACTTTTAGTTCCTCCTTTTTGATGAAACTATAAACTTTACTAAATTACAAAGGCATAATCGCACAGTTTAATTACAGCAACAGCTGATGGTGTAGTAGTTCCACATTCCACCGCCAGGGTCGCTGGTGTTAAGCGTTGTTTGTTAGTCAAGTATTCGGCCGCTGGCAGCGCCACGAGTCCCCGGAATTTCAATTGTTTCCACCATGTAAACGTTAATTTGTTTCATCACATGCATTTAATTTAGTGCTCAGGCCAGTGAGGGATCGGTGCAAATTATTTCAATTCAAACAGGCCAGAACTGCTCGAAAACTCAGAATGGTAAACCCCAAATAATAAAAACCACATATTTGTGGCTGGAAAACCACCTTAGTTGTGGCAGCCCAAGCATAGATAGCGCTGCGAGCGCTGCCATCTCGCCGTCTTTCTTCCCCCTCGGCTCAACATGCTCGAGTTTGTCCGATGTCGATGACTTAAATGTGACCAAATCCTGCGATTTTCGGGAACGAATGAACTTGCGTATCAGTGGCTCTACTTGAGACTCTTAAAAGAATTCCCTCGCAGCGCTATCTGTGCTTGGGCTGCCGCAACTGTGTTGGTTTTCCTGCCCCAGCTATTCCGCATCTATGCGCAACCTACTTACCATACATTATCTTTGATAGTTCGTATTCAATCTTTTGTGAAAACGTATATTTTTCATTGATCTGCTTTATTTTCCCCGGTTTAACATTGGTTATCAAAAAAATAAAGCTATTTTGGATGTGATAGTGGAAAAGTTTGTCTAACAACCCCTTTAGTTTTTCCAGCGGATTGTGCAATGGAGCATAAAAACGTTGAAACTAATAATTCTTTTTAAGTGTTGACGTAGTGTTAACCGGAAGAATTAGATTAAAATACTGGAGCGTATGTTTTGTAGTTCATTTTTCACTACATCAATATTGAATCATTTCCATTAATATTATTGAAATGGGCATTGCCTGCAATGCTATGCATTTTTGAATACATTAATTGAATTGAATTATCAAATGTGTTCTATTTCATAAACAATATTCATGCTGGCAATTAATATTCCTTTTGCTTCAGCACAACCCCGAGCGCGGCTACAGAGTAACGCAATATTCATATGTAAAGTTAGTAGCAGTGGTAAATAAATGAGCGGGTTCCGGTGTGTGGTGAGGGGGGTTGTGGGGTGGTTCCGGTCCCTTGTCTGTGTGTGAGTGTGGAAGAGACACTGGTGACGGCTTGACCTGCTTCTGTGCTTTTACATTATCGTGTCACTTTGTCTTCTGAACACTAATATGTATCCGGTTAGTATCATATAATGAATAGAAGTACATAGTGGGAAAAGCCTCTTCGGGCAGCGTTGGAAGAAATAACCTAAACCAAAGATAATGCTATGGTAAGTAGACTACGCATAGATGCTAAATGGTTGAGGCAGCAAAATTGGCATAGTTCGGCAGCCCAAGAACAGATAGCGCTGTCATCTCTCCCCCTCGGCACCACATGCTCGAGTTTGTCCGTATAAATGACTTACATGTGACCAATTCGTGTGATTTTCGAGAACGAACAAACTTGCGCGTGCGCAGTGGCTCTACTTGAGACTCTTAAAATAGTTCCCTTGCAGCACTATCTGTGCTTGGGCTGCCGCAACTATGTTGATTTTCCTGCCTCAGCTATTCTGAATATATGCGCAATCTACCTACCATAATCTTTGTATGCACATAGCGATGAATTTCAAACTGTGTCTGATTTTGCACAATGTCTGCCAATAGGGAATCGCAAAAGGAATAAAAACGAAACATAACGTATATAATTTCGTGTTCTAAGTAAATTACTCTATGTATCGCAGAGTATAGTGACATAGAATAGCAAACAACATAACATATTCATGAGTAAACACTTGTATATTGATGCAGTGCTTACTCTATGCATGTAGCGAGCATTTCTTCTTTACTTCTCTTTGCATTTGATTTCCCACCCGGCTTGAAAGGCAGGCAAGTCTCGGGTATACATATTGCATAAGATCCAGATTGTGATTTTCTTCTCTGGTCTCTCTTGCAATGACGAATGCAATCTGCACACGGTGCCGGATAGATTGAATATTTTTTTCCAAAAGAAACTTGTGTAGCCGTTAGTAATAAGATTTGATACCGTTTTAGCCAACGAGTGACTGAAGATGATACTCCACAGCGAGACCGAAATATCTCAAGCTAATTATGTTGTGTGTAGATTGTAGTGTGTAGTTAGTTTTGTTTGTTGGATTGAGAACGAGATTTCGAAGGTCTCCTCTTAAAATCCGATGACGTTGCTTGGAACATAATTATAAAATATATGTTAGTTTATAAAATAATTTAATTTATTTCGGAGTTTCGTAACGTGATTCGAATTGAGTTTGTAATTTATAATTGTAAGCTAACAGACAAATGTTTTCAAAGTCTGCACGCCTGACGATGACGTTTTAACATCGAAACATCCCGGTGTTGTAAATAAATAAATAAATGTTTTCTTTCGTAAACAACAGACATTGCATTAAAACCGTCATGTTTTAAATATTTAGAAAGCTAAAGTTTTGTCATTCATATTTACATCGAGAACTCATTCATACATAAACATAAACATTCATACTGGCTCATTCATTCGAATTCTCCCACTTAAGCATCCGTAGGCCGGTAGCCATTTCTCACTAGGTCTCCCAGTGCCAAGAACTCCTCTGAACTATAGAAAGTGTTCGCGGCCAAAACTGATTTCAGACGAGATTTGAACGCCTGTGGCGTCGGAACACATTTTATCAAATTTGGCAATTTGGTGACAAAACGAGCTCCTGCCTGAGAAGACAAACACTCGTAAACCACCGTTCTGTGTCGCCCAGTCCGGTAGTTTTCCCTACCTCTAGTTTCATGAGAGGGTGTGTCCACACCTCTTGTGGGATCGCATCTGGTTTTGAAGAATACGCATGTTTCAAGAATGTAGAGACAGGGAAGTGTTACAACCCTCGTTATAAATTATTTTTGAATTTTTTGGAGGTAATTTAGACCATTTAGAGTCTCATACTAGACAATGTTACTTGAAAATCCCTGATACAGTATATTTTTAAAAGTTCAACCAGAAAAAGCTACAATTCCCCTGACACCGGTGATTGGTGTCAGCCGCTTATTTACCTCGAGCAGTAAATTGTGACAAGTACAGTAAGTAAGTGGCAGTAAAGCTTGCTGCAGTAAACTAGCAAGTACTTCCGGTAAACTTGAGTAAACATCGTTACTGTCAACAACTGCAGCAGTAACTGTAACTGTAAACAAGGTGCGCTGGCTGTCCGACATGCTCGACACAACACAGTCCAGTCTCTCTCTCACTGTCTGTGTTTAGTCAAAGATTATGTTATAATAGGTAGATTGAGCATAGGTAACGAATAGGTGAGGCAGGAAAATCAACATGTTTGCCGCAGTCCAAGCACAGATAGTTTCGCGAGGGATTTCGTTTTAATAGTCTCTAGTAGGACCACTGACACACGTTCAAGTTAGTACGTTCTCGAAAATGATACGATTTGGTCATAGGACCAACTCGAGCATGTCGAGCCGAGGGGGAGAAAGACGGTGAGAGACGGTAGCGCTCGCAACGCTATCTGTGCTTGGGCTGTCGAACCATGTTTATTTTGCTACCTGAGCTATGAAAACCCAATCAACCATCAATGCCTAATCTACCAACTATAACATTATCTTTGATATTACCCCATGATAAGGTGGGGAGAGGGTGTGTATTGTTGTTTATACAGTACTTCATTGGAAGCAGGAAGTGACCTTTTATTATCCTAAAAAATAACTGTATAACTCCAGAAACAATTATTGTCTAAAGAAAGTAATGTATAAATCAAGGAAGAACAGTAACAGTTTGAATAGTTACTGGATTTTGTAATTCAGGCCCAAGAAATGGGCGACCTGTACCCAAAAAACCCCTTGTGCTTGAAAATTTAAAAGACATGTTCTTGAATATTTTGGTGTCAAATTAAGGGACTTCAGAAGGGTCATTTGGCTTTTAAAAATCTCTTACGCTCATTTAAAAACAAATATTATTAGCTGAATGACCCTTTTGTTTCTATATTGAACAAGGCACCAGTTCACAACACAACGAACTGTGGGTTCAAAGGAATGCCCCGAGCACGCAAACGAGGCCTAATGAAAACGCAATTTGTGGCGAAGGCCCAGTATTGATTGCAACCATTGGTCTAGACTGTCTAAGCCAACACAGTAGGATCAGTTCTGGCATATGTCCAAGATGGAGGAAATAGTCCGTCAAAGTTCGTGTATAAAAATTAAGAATGTACGGAATAATAAGGCCAGGAATATAAAATTTTCTATGGAGTTCATCAGCGTTGAAGTGACGTTAGGTAGTTTTATTTGACATTTTCCGTCAACACTTCCGAAGGCTCAAAACTTATTTTCCAAGCTACTCGTCAGAGAAAGAGTTTAAGCATGTTTAAAATGTCTATGTTCACTGTTTTTTATGAATTATAACCTTATTTCCTGAACTTGAATAACTTAATAAGTAGCTGATTTGAAAATAAATAATATAACTATGTTTAGACAAGTAACTACCAAAATAGCGGCGATCCATTATTCTTGAAACCGAAATACACGTGAAACCGCAACATCGGAATATCGGGTGTTCTTTTTTGTGGGGGATGAGAATCCAAAATAAACTAATTTTGTTTAGTTGAAAATGGAAAACTACATGGCTATAGTACAACACTCTTATTTGGTTTGCTCGCAGTAAAGCATGAATCGTAAGTAATATGGTCAACAAACACTGACGGTCGGACGTACTGACGCGCCGAGGAGAGGTACAACCCGTGGAAGTGCCGAGTTTGAGCGTGCAGCGGCGCGCATCATGAGCCTGTTTCTCCACGCTGAAGCAAGCTTTCCGAGAAAACGGTTGAAGAGACAAAAAAGTGCTCAGGACCATTTGTGTAGAAAATTAAATTTTAAAGCTCGTATGGGCTGTCAAAAATTAAATATCTTTTACGGTTTTTCTTGAATTTCACGTGACAGTTTTGGGGTTATAAATTTTCACATGTAGTGAGGTCCTATTAATGACCGCCATCTTGAAAATAATTAAATTATCAAACATGTTAATTGCCTATGTGTTAACCAGGTATATAAGCCACATTTCTGTAAAATTTCATTAAAATTGGTCCAGTGGTATTTTTGCAGACGAGGAACAGACAGACACACACCATCTCATTTTTATATATTAGTATAGATAATATAACTTGCAGTAAAAAGTAAACACGTCTGAGGCCGTGCAAAGTGAAACTGAGAGCGTGGAGCGGTGATACAAACTGCAAAGGAAATCCGCTTGACTCACGCCAGCGGTGCTTAATTTTATATTCTGTGTTCGTAACGGAAAAGCCACAGATTACCAATTCTTCAGTATCACACTTGTGTCAGAGTCTCGCTTAGGTAAGAATAGAACTATTTCAAGAACGACCTAAGACAAAAGGTAATGGCAAAACGAGCGCCATAATTGGTCTAAGAGAGCTCCGTCAAAGGCAAGGAGGTTGATGAAGCAAGGGGAGTGTGTACTATCCAGGTCAACTGGCAAAGACACTTGACTCGACAATATACAGGGTGCTCGGTAATTAGAGCATAAGACGTTATTTGGGTCAAGTTAGGAGTAGGGTCTTGAAACATCACCTTTGCATTCATGCATTCTGAGTGCTTGGGACTGCTGAGTACTTAGGTGTGATGATCGGTTATATAATATCTTGGAGTAGTGCCAATTTTCTGATAATGTTTTGAGCGATTTTTTCTTGGACTTTTCTTATGATGATGCGCCACATTATGAAGTAGATTTGACGCGGTCTATTAAGTGTTTGATTATTCAGAGTAAGGTTTTAAATGGAGTTTTCTTGTTTATAATTTTGAGGGTTAAGAAGCTATATTTGGCGATTTTCCATAAATTAAAATGTAAACTTGTCTAATGTAGAAGAGAAAAATTGAAGCTTCCGTAGGTTAATATAATGAATGCATCCACGATCACTGCCGTAGTTTAAGGCAAGCCCTTTGTTGTTTCGACGAAATCCCCAGTATTTGTGGTATGGACATTACTATACATACAATACATTGCAATACATTGTGTATTGCCAATGATAAACGTGCACTCTACGTTGTATTTGTAGGGTCTTGAATATAAGGATTCCTAAGAATTACCTTGTGGTCCAAACAATACAAACAAGACCTTTTTCTGGATACTTTATCATGATGGACTGCTCTACCTGGGATCACCGAATACGATACGTAATTACTTCCTGGGCCTGTAACCCCTCAACACGGTATGTTTTGGCATTTTGTTTAGTTTTCATTAATAAAATAACTAAAAATAATAATGGTCCTAAGACTGATTCTTGAGGTACAGTACTCGCAAACAGAAAACAACATGCTTTACTCAGTGTTGCTTATTTTATTTATTGGTTTTTACTAAAACATGGCAAGGGTACTCACCATACGGAGTTGTTGTGGTGGGGGGTGAGCAGCTGCGGGGGCTGAGAGTTGGTCTGCGGCAGCGCCCGCCTCGAGGAGCAGCAGAGTGTCATGGAGTCGCAACTGCGTCTGGTGACAGCACACGAGTCAGTCTTGACATCGCTGACGCTGGAGCAGCGTGGTAGTGGTGGCGTCGTGCTGACGTAGCGGCCACCACTGCTGCCCACGTACTCCACCGGGGTGCCCGCACTGGCCGAGGAGCTAGAGGAGCTCACACGACCACAAGTCCGGCCCCTGGGCAACACAGGCGACGTCACATAGTCCCTAGCACTCCCTCCCCCACTGCTTCCCTCGCGCACGTTGCCCTGAGGGTACATGCTGGGGCAGCAGCGCACGTGACCGCGGTGGTGGACCATGTGGTGCCGCATGGGCGCGGAGGGCAGGGTGCGCTGGTAGACCGGGTGGTAGAACCCCGGAGGCGGTGGTAGCCGGTAGTGATGGTGGTAGCCGAGGTCTCTCCGCATGTACGGGTCTCCGGGACCCCCGGGGGTGACGGTGGCCGGGGGACTCTGAACGTACCGGTCGTACCTGTCCAGCGTACCGCACATGTAGGACCGCTCCGAGTACGACGGACTCTGCGGACCCGCGTACCTATCCTGGTAGTATCTATCCTGATATCTGTCTTGGAAGCGGTCGAAGCGGTCCTGGTAGGTGGCGGGAGCAGGAGCGGGAGGAGGGTTGTAGCGGTCCGAGCTGGCCGGGGAGGCAGGGTGGTAGCGGTCAGCTGGAGCAGGAGCGGGCGGTGGTAGATAGCGGTCCGGAGGAGGCAGGTACCGCTCGTTGGGCGCGGGTGGTACAAGGTAGCGGTCCCCCGAGTGATGGAGCAGGAGGAGACGCTCGCGCCGCATGTAGTCCTCCTCGGGGCCCGCCATCCTGCCCCGGGAGCCACTGTCAGGACATCTGGAACAGAACACAACACGTCAGCAACGAAAACAAACCTTACGTTTAGAACTTGCTCGCATCACAGAATAATAACTATTACAGAGATCCAATAATAGAGATCAAGTACATCCCCAAGCGCAGTATCATACAGAGTACACAAGTGAGCGGGACGGGTGGGAGCATGCACTCTGCAGTGAGGTGCACGATATGGCAACCACGCTCAGTGGTGGATTCGATTATTGAACTAGCTCTTTCTTTATAACGAAGAATCAACGTATGTAGAAAGTTTCTTTTGTCTGCTTGCACATAAGAGAACGTCAAATCCTAAAGCGAAACGGCGACTACATGTTTTAAGACTCTTAACCTTGAGTGACTGACGATGCATTTTTGTACTGACAATATTCCATTCACAAAATGTTGTTGCGATGCTTCAAAAGCTCTCCGAAACATTTTTGGGAAATGCTCTCCAAGGAGAATCCTGTGTGGATGAACTCCGACTGCGTTGAGTTTCTCAAGCTATATTTGATAAACCATCTTTCATTTATTTTATTTATTAAC
This sequence comes from Matsumurasca onukii, assembly GCA_018831715.1. Classification (NCBI taxonomy): domain Eukaryota; kingdom Metazoa; phylum Arthropoda; class Insecta; order Hemiptera; family Cicadellidae; genus Matsumurasca; species Matsumurasca onukii. Next base: position 4,070,023 of record CM032060.1, read on the forward strand.
TTACATACACGGCAAACACCATTTTACAAAAAATGTAGATGAATGTACGATTGACTAAAAAAACTATACATAGTGCGAATTTTACATGAAATAATTGTGATACAGGTACATACGAGAATGCGATACTAACACTGAAGACATGAAAAAAGACACTGCCAAACATAACAACAATAAACCAACAGAAATTAACAATTTTGGATAATTGATCTTGAATATTATTTGAAGAGCAAAGCTTTTTCCAAATACGTAAAGAAACACATTTTAATTCTCACCGTCCGAAGAGCTTCGCGAATTTGAATCCATTAATTCCACGCGCAACTCCCTTTCAGGTTTATGGCTCGTTAAAAGCTAATAAGATTTACTTAAAACATGAACGGTCCTAGTAATTACCTTGGGGTACGCAGTTAAATATTTAAAAGCAAGATAAGACCAACAAAGACCGCTGCCGGGTAACTTTTAAATTTCTATTTACTCGCCTTTTTATGAACAGTTTGTTCTGTCACTTTATTACCTAACGTTCATAATGTCTCGTTGAAAGTTTAAATTACAGGGTGTTTTTTTAACGCAACCCAACTTTCAAACTATATTAAGTCACTTTTTACGAGCGCTATATGGTCATACATTGTATCATTGGTTTGTTCACTTCAATATTATCTATCAGATGGTATGTATTGTTGCAGTGATATAGTGGTTTTTATTTCCTAATTTGATGTTATTGTGAAATAAACGCAATCTTAACTTTTAGCAAAGATCAAAGAGTGTTTATTGTTGAAGAATACTTCAGAGAAAGATATTTTTGTGTGTCAAAAGGTAATTTAGATCAAGTTTGCAGGCACAATTAGGTTATTTGATTTTGTTATTTCAAAATTCTTAAAGAGTTCTTAGGAGAATTTTCTAAGCTAACCCTAACATCATCCATCACTTCTTCATTCAGTACAGTCCGCCTTCTGTTATGTTTTCTGTTCCCTACGGAACCTGTTTCATTAAACCGTTTAACAAATCTGTGAATTTCAGGTTTGTTTGGAATTTCTACACCTGTAAACTTGACCCCAAACCCCTCTTGACAAAACAAATTATCTTGCTCCTAAGTTTTCTTCAACAATAAACACGCTTTAATCTTTGCTAAAACCATGATTGCGTTTATTTCACAATAATATCAAATTAGAAAATAAAACCTCTACATTACTGCAACAATACCTACCATCTGATAGATAGTGAAGTGAATGATACAATGATGCAATGTATGACCAGATAGCGCTCGTAAAAAATAACTTGCTATAGTTTGAAAGTTGGGTTGGTTTTAAAAAACACCCTGTAGTAAAGCTGTGCTGAAATTAATCCGGTAAATTCATCAAATATCTTGATAATTGACTTTAAAAAATATCTTTAGTTACAAGAAAAATTCTAAAAAATCTAAAGAATCCATACAATATCTTAAAAACTTCGTACATCCAATACTACTTTACTTTGGTCGACAAGATCTTTCGGCTAGGCTCCTTCCGTCAGGTTTGACCACACATAACCCTCTTACAAAGCATTAAGTTTGTACATTCTTTCAACGGACTGTCAGTTAGAATAGAAAATATATTTTATTTTTATCCCGTTTGAAAATAAAAAGCTACAGCACATTAGATAGAATAGGAGAGACAGCAGTAAGCCTCTTATAGTGTTGTCGGGGAACATTGTTGGGCTTACCCCTATATACGATACTTCATGTAGTGGTGGGGAAAGGGGGGTTCTATGCCTGGTGGTAGGGGGTGAGGACATATATTTCCCTCATCCTCCCTATTCCCGATTACTGTCCGTGTAATTCAGAAATATGACTTTCCGTTTTCCCTTTACAACAAAAGCCTTCAGGGCATCGACGATATACGGTGTAAAGCCTTGTCATCCTTTTGAGCAAAGAAAATGTATTAACTTTACTTGTTGATATGCGTTTTTTTAAATACCGTATTAAATATAAATGATTTATAGCAAGCTGTCTGTATTGCTTGATTTAACTCTCTGTACAATACCGTGTGTCCACAGAGTATCGGTACACTTTTTAACATCTGTATCCTGACAGCTGTTATTCGTAGAAATTTAAGAATAGTCACAAATTAAACAGCTGCTTATTAAGTGTTGTTTAGGTTAATTTGATTGTCTATTACTGCCATTAGGATGGTGCACTTCTAGGTTTTATAAACATCTGACCACGAATGTAGGATGACACATTTCCTCAGCGGTGGGTGAAAGTCTAGGCCTCTGCATTTTTCTGAACTGACCCCTTTTATAATACGTTAAAACTGAGTTTTGCAGAGAAAAAATTTTAAAATATTGATAATTTGAAGGAAAAGATCACCACGGCTATAAAGCCAATTACCCTAGATGCTCTTTGAAACCTTTGGAGGGAGATCGGATTTCGTTTGGACGTTTCGAAAACGCGTTCAGTCAAGCGTCTAACTAAAAAGTTTACCAGAATAGAGTGTAATAATAAATTCTTCAAGGCCAGACCTAGTCCAAGATATCTACAGGAGATAAGACACACAAAGCCTGTCCTTTGAGTTCTCCACCCTTGGGTTGAGATAACATCTGTAATTAACTCTAGCCTGAAAGCCGTGCCATATATCTACCCTACCGAGGTATTTATGGCGGGATATAGTGGATTGGTTTTATAGTGCTTTGCCTTAATAGTGAATTAAAATGGCGTTTCAAATTATAAGTTATTAATGTTAAAATAATAACTAACCTAAAGATGGGCGTTTCCGGTGGAAATCATCCCCCATTAGAGAATATTCGCTAGTAATCACGGTAGCACTTGTTAAGTGACAGCTATGTTTTTATCTTCAGTGCGTTTTGAAAAGTATTGTATCGAGTTAAATAACGAACATATAATCTACTGGATAATTATGGAACTACGAGTATATATTTTGAACAAGGCCAAATAGTTTAGAACTCCTAAACTTGAAAGCAAATAAATATAGCTTTAAGTTGTATCTTGGGTATTTAAGCACTATAAAGTACCTGCACGCCATGTTAAAGTCTGGTATAGTTATTACTAATGTTTATTTCAATCATGATTACTTTTTATCCCATATTAGCCTCACACATTTATGTTTTGAGGCAATTATCCTAATACTGCCCAGTGCCCAATTCAGGTTCTGATGGGACTCGACGCGTGGTCCTGTAATCCAGCTTCATGGAGGTCAGGTTTTGAGGATGATATAGGTCTAAAGCGGCTCAGATAGTCTCAGTGATCATCTGATGATACCCGCATCAACTCCCACCATCGTTTAAACATATCAGACCATCACCTGCATGGTTCGGAAGTCACGTTAAGCCGTTGGTCCTTGTATTTCCATTGGTCATTGGGCTATTAATTAATGACCCATTCTAAAGAAGAGTCTGCCTTAGTTTGCAACAAGACTACACCTCATAACTCATTACTACCACTCATCACACTCATCCTTCACCACATATTTGCCTTAAAATACCCTCATGAGAGTGGTCGGCATCTCAAATAGTGATTAAGTGATAAATTAATTTTCAATTTATTAAATTAACGATTGCATGTATAATGTTTACGCAATAAACAATTTTATAATTGCTCCAGTTCACTTTTGCCAAACAAGTTTCTAACACTAGACAGACGGATACTACATTCTACAGCGAGTACAGTGCAGTGAGTGTGCACTGGGTTTATCTATCTGGCAATATCAGCTGCAATATCCCGGTACAATATCAATATTTCCGCTACAACACACTCGCATTTCCCGATCTAATCATATGCACGGAGTGCGCCGGCAGGAGAGGTATATAACTGCGTGTTTTAACCCACTAGGCCAACACGCAGCTAAGCGCTAAAGCGCCGCTGGCAGAGAGTGAATCGAATTTCCTTTTGCTATGGGAGTTACGAGGCTGTTTGCTACGCTCACAGGCTCACTTCGGCCCTCAGCTTTCGTTGATATATGGCCACGAGTGACCTGCGGTCTCAGACTTACGTGGTCTTTTACTGTACGTTTTACTCCGCATGATGAATGGAAAACGTGTTTCAAATTTTTAAATAACGCAATTAAAGCCAAAAATCACTTTTTTTGGCCGTCATTTTGAAACGACATTATGGATTTTATGTTGTTTTTAATAGATGAAAATACATATTGATGAAATTTACTGTTTTAAAACATTAAAACCACCGTTTAATACAAACTCTCCCCAAAGGGTACTTCCGGTAGTTAGATTTTGCTGACTAACGAACTTGACCAAGATATTTACAAAAGGAACATTTGTACCAGACTGTGTGCAAATCTAACAAAAGAAATGAACTTTGCGTATAATTTTGGTAGATTAGTTCGTGTTGAATTGGTTTTATAGGTGGCGTTTGTCAATGAGTTAGTCTTGATAAACAAGGTGAAGCTAGGGCTGCGAAGTCCTGTCTATCACTCTCCCTCGACCTTTATATAGCGATACTGCACAAGCGTTTTACAAATACCAGACTTGACTGCAGAGATCGAACCGTCACCAGCGGAGTGATGAGCGCCGGAGTCGCGCACGATTCTAACCCGCCACGGGTCCACTGATTAGCAACAATACCGAAAACAAATAGCCAATAACTATTCTAAATGTTTAGGAAATGTACCTAAGTAAAAATACGTGAAAGTACTTAAAATAATAGTGCAATGCCGCCAATCATTACGGTTTAAAACAGGGGTTATGTCTGAAGCGCCTGCAATTCTCCACAGGCAAGTCCCGCATTACAGGCGTGTACCTAAATCACCAGCGACGCCGTTAGTGTCTTCTCTGCACCAATATGATCTTGTTACACCTAGCTTACGTACTCGTACCTACTGCCTGTTTATCACAACGCTGTTTGATACGTTTGCATAGTGAAAAGGGATTGATGATGTTTATGTGTTTTGGTCATGGGAAATAATGGAAATATATTTTTCTCAGTCGTAACTTACTGAATAAATGTAATCCCAAAAAAAATGTTCTCTGTTTCTCCTAAAACTTGGTAAATGATATAGTTTACATGGAGTTTTAAAAGAATTATTTATCATGTTTTACTTGCTTATATCCAGCTTATTTTTAACTGTGAACAATAGAAAAATATAAATAAACTTGTTTCTATAAATATATTTTTAAAAAACTAGTTAAACTCGTGGGTCACTGAAAATAACACCTAAAATTCTGACATATACTTCTGTTTCAAATATATTAAATACGCAATTAACAGCTTTCTGAAAATTACAGTGAAAACCATAGGATACATAACGTTTTTAACAAACCCTAAAGTAATTTCTAGTTATTAATATGCATTGCAGTACTTTTGAGGCGAAGATACCGTAAACACGAGGTTGTAAAACGTGATAAATCTCCTTGTATATTAGTATAATGAAACTTTAACATAGACAATTATTTATCAACTATAAGACAGCCTTAGCGGATTCACGGTGGATTGGTAACTCCGGAGCTCATCACTCTGTTTGCGTGGGTTCGATCCCCGCAGTCACCACTCCATGTGAAGTGACTACACGATGACGCTAGATATGGTCGAGGTTGAGTGTTAGAGAGGACTTTGTAGTCCTAACTTACCCTCGTAAAGACAGACTGTAGTTTTTACAACATCGAATATTAAATCCCTTTACAATGTTGGAAATCAGGCTGAACATTTAGAAAGTGTCTGAGAGAGCAGTAAGCGTGAAATGTGTGGAAGTTGCACAGAACAACTGTAAGTGGCTTAGGCTTAGGCCGCGCTGTCCAGACTCAGGCACTGCTCATATCTTACACTCACACACATGTAAGCTGTGGGTGTGGGAACCAACATGTGGTTGCAATACCGTGTAGTGTGTAGTGTGTAGTAAAATCTGTGTACCCGTCAACACAACACATTTGTTGTCAATATACTTGTTTAATCAAATATCCTCTTAGACCCAAACATAAGCCGTGCAATATTTTGATACTTGAACAATACATTGCTTTAGACCTCATAAATTTGCGGCCATCTAAAATTAGAAAAAACATGAATATGGTTAATTGTAAATTTATTTCTTGTTTCTTTGAAACACCGACTCTTGATCAGGTATTTTAAGGTGGTTGGGTGGTGTGTGATGAGTGTTTTGATGGATGATGAGGGTTCGTTACGACTGTTCTTTAGATTGGCCATTAATTAAGATCCCAACGACCAGTGTTAAATCGACCGAAAGGAGGTTAACGTGACTTTCGAACCACGGGGAGTGGCCACAGAAAGTTATCACAGCCCGAATTGAACCCGGGCTGATTTGGTGCGAATCATGCACTATACCGCTGAGCTTATGGCCACCCCCGCAATGCATCACTGTATGTAATCAATGCTGCTTTAATTTGATTTCGTGTAATATTTAATTTCGAGGGGGTTTTCAGTGAAAAGGACTCACATATTCAAAACCATCTGTGAAAAAATGTACTGACTACGTGATTTAACTTGTCTATAAAAATACCACAAACATAGAAAGTATTTTAAATCGGAAATAGCCGATACGTAGCTACACCACCGTAAAACCATAGCGAATTTCCTATTGCGGGGTAAAGTTACACCGAATGCGCTCTTTTGACCCCTGTGGCCAAAGTGTTTCCATTTTACTCAGGAGTTAAGAACTCAAAACAACAAACCGTTTTGTTTACGACGTTTCGTTCTCTATTTCCTATGAAAAATGCAAACATCTCCGCAGATAAATGTTAACCAGGTATTAAAATTACATAAGTTAAAAAATTACAGGTATATAAAATTACACAAAAGTTGTATAGCAGAATGAAAATGTATAAACACAGTGTAGATGAACAAACCCAGGCTTCTATACGACGCTATATGTTGCTGTATAAGGTTTATCTGAAATGGCTGTGCTCGCAATATCGGTATAATATCATGGAACACACACACATTTCAAAACCGATTTCCTTTTACACAGTAAAATACACAGTTTACACACACAGTACAAGAGCTTTATTCTGACTGATTTGCTTCAATTGTAGGTTTTAACTTATCGCCTCAATCTACTTTTGATAAATGTGACTTTTCTTATAATAAACAGAGTTATCACTATTTGAGATGCCGACCACTCTCATGAGGGTATTTTAAGGCAAATATGTGGTGAAGGATGAGTGTGATGAGTGGTAGTAATGAGTTATGAGGTGTAGTCTTGTTACAAACTAAGGCCGACTCTTCCTTAGAATGGGTCATTAATTAATAGCCCAATTACCAATGGAAATACAAGGACCAACGGCTTAACGTGACTTCCGAACCACGCAGGTGATGGTCTGATATGTCTAAACGATGATGGGAGTTGATGGGTATCATCAGATGATCACTGAGACTATCTGAGCCGCTTTAGACCTATATCATCCTCAAAACCTGACCTCCATGAAGCTGGATTACAGGACCACGCCACGAGTCCCAGTCTGAAACCGAGTCGAGTGGACCAATGAAAACGATACAACTTAAACCTGCTATTAATTAGTGTTTAACTTTAGACAGCTAAATGTTGTACTGAACGGTAGAGTAATTTATGCAATTTTACTTGAAAATTAGTCATTTTTCAAACATTATATGCTTTAAGTGGTGACCTTGAACAAGCTGACAGTGGAATTTTCACCTAAAAAAGCTTATAAAGGTCTGATTCTTGCACCTTCTCAACATTTTTGATGTACGGACTTAGCACTTCCACCTATGTTTTGTGTGTAGTAGCACTATTTCTAAATAAACTTACCCAGTTTGCAATTTTTTACGACTAGAAAGATTTTTGTTTCGACCAAAGTTGCAGTGGGATTAAACAATCTTTGAGTTTTGGAAAGAATGACCGTAAAAATAAATCCTAAAATAAAAAGGCAGAACTTTATTAAGTATATAAGCACAGCTGATAACCGTGTGAGAGTGTAAACAAATTGTATCGTTCTCTTTGGTCCACTGTATTTTTTAATTTATTTCGAAACTTTTTATTTTGACCCATATAAGCCTGGTGTCTGGCACTTTACTTATGGGACATCCTGTACAGGAGGTGGTGTTGGGAACTCAAAACAGCAAACCGTTTTGTTTTATGACATTTCGTTCTCTATGAATAGCTATTTAAAAGTTCAGTTATATTTCCTACGGAAAAATGCTAACACATCACCGCAGATAACGTTAACGAGGCATTAGCCATATAGTTATCCACACAAAAAGGTATAGCAGAATGAAAATGTATAAACACAGTGTAGATGAACAAACCCAGGCTTCTATACGACGCTATATGTTGCTGTATAAGGTTTATCTGAAATGGCTGTGCTCGCAATATCGGTATAATATCATGGAACACACATAATATTTCAAAACCGATTTCCTTCTACACAAAAACACACACAGGTTTACACACACACAGTACAAAGCTTTATTCTGACTGATTTGCTTCAATTGTAGGTTTTAATTTATCGCCTCAATCTACTTTTGATAAATGACTTTTCTTTTAATAAACAGAGTTATCACTATTTGAGATGCCGACCACTCTCATGAGGGTATTTTAAGGCAAATATGTGGTGAAGGATGAGTGATGAGTGGGTAATGAGTTATGAGGTGTAGTCTTGTTACAAACTAAGGCCGACTCTTCCTTAGAATGGGTCATTAATTAATAGCCCAATTACCAATGGAAATACAAGGACCAACGGCTTAACGTGACTTCCGAACCACGCAGGTGATGGTCTGATATGTCTAAACGATGGGAGTTGATGCGGGTATCATCAGATGATCACTGAGACTATCTGAGCCGCTTTAGACCTATATCATCCTCAAAACCTGACCTCCATGAAGCTGGATTACAGGACCACGCCACGAGTCCCAGTCTGAAACCGAGTCGAGTGGACCAATGAAAACGATACAACTTAAACCCTATTAATTAGTGTTGAACTTTAGACAGCTAAATGTTGTATTAAACGGTAGGGTGATGCATTTACTTTAAAAATTAGTCATTTTTCAAACATTATATGCTTTAAGTGGTGACCTTGAACAAGCTGACAGTGGAATTTTCACCCAAAAAGCTTATAAAGGTCTGATTCTTCACCTTCTCAACATTTTTGATGTACGGACTTAGCACTTCCACCTATGTTTTGTGTGTAGTAGCACTATTTCTAAATAAACTTACCCAGTTTGCAATTTTTTTACGACTAGAAAGATTTTGTTTCGACCAAAGTTGCAGTGGGATTATACAATCTTTGAGTTTTGGCAAAAGAATGGCCGTAAAAATAAATTCTAAAATAAAAAGGCAGAACTTTATTAAGTATATAAGCACAGCTGATAACCGTGTGAGAGTGTAAACAAATTGTATCGTTCTCTTTGGTCCACCCTGGATTTTGATTTATTTCGAAACATTTTATTTTTTTTCGGAAGTATAACTTATTACAATACAGAGGTCAACTGAGGTCAAGGAGTTACTGAGACTACGTTCCGATTATATTCTCTGTGATTCTTGAATTGAGAACTGAACTGATACTAGTGTATTCGTATTCAAGATATAATATTCTGAGTGCTTCTAAAGCTGAGTATCAATGTTGTAAACCGCTTACAGTTGAAACTACGATAGGAAACAGCATATACAAGTTCCATTGTTTCTCTTTAGAGTAAACTGTTTGTTAACAAGTGCTTCCGTGAATCCTAGCGAATTTACTGTAGCTGGGGGATAATTTACACAGGAAGTAACCCTTTGGGGAGTGTTTCCTCCCTTTAAACACTGCATTTTAAAGAAAATTATATACGAGTATATCTTTGAATGTCAAACTCGGTTACACGCCATATTTTCGACAGTGGTACCACGTCCAAACTGTAATCAAATTTAAGTTTAAAACACAAAACGTTCTAAAGGAAAACATTGATGTAGCTGTACAAAATATACAACATTCAAATGTGCAACTTAACCCAACCCTCGCATATTGAACAAGGGTACAGATCTAACTAAATGCGACAGGCACAGTTTGTCTGTGTGTACACGCCTTTGCTCTCACCTAGTGGTGGTGGGGGGGGGGTAGGGTGGTTTGGGGGTGGATGTGATGTGAGGGGGGAGGTTCACAATTAGTCTGTTCACAGCGAATCTAGGTCAAGACTTCACCTCACACCCGATGTCTCACTGAATCAAACAGTGTTAGGTTGTGTTGCGTTTGAGTCACATATTTGCTTTTAAAACATTTATTGGTTTATTAGGCTTGTAGTTGCAACATACGATTTTTAGATTAGCTCCATACGCTCTGATAAGGTGTTTGTCTTGTTTAACGAGGCGAAGTTAGACTACACAAAGTCCCTACCCTCAACCTGACCTTTACCTAGCGTCACTGCATTAGTCACATTACAAATGTAAGTGGTGACTGGGGATCGAACCCGCGCCACCGGAGTGATGAGCTCCGGAGTCGCGTGCGATACCAATCCGCCACGGATCCGCTCAAGCTAGGTTATTAGCGAATTCCCTTTGGAAAAATGAGATATTCATGCGGTCAGCATGGTAAGACCCAGTCCTGGGACCATGAAATGTGCACCGATCCTTACCCCAGACTATGGCCCTCTGCATCGTCACTGTTTCTGCTCGCATTGAACCAAAAATAATGTTGTAGTGAGTAGATTAGCGCATAGATGGTTGAGGCAGCAAAATCAACAAAGTTCGGCAGCCCAAGCACAGATAGTGCTGCGAGCGCTGCCATCTCTTGCCGTCTTCTCCCCTCCTCGACACCACATGCTCCAGTTGCTCCGATGTCATTGGCTTAAATGTGACCAAATCGTGCAAAGAACCAACAAACTTGTGCGGGCGTCAGTGGCTCTACTCGAGACTTGAGGGAAAAGAATTCCCTCGCGGCGCTATCTGTGCTTGAGCTGCCGAACTATGTAGATTCACCTGCCTCAGCTATTGTGCAATCTACCTACCATAACATAATGTTTGCTTGAACTGACGTCACGAAGCGCCGTATACTATGAGAAGTGCACTATGAAGTAATGTGCTGTATGAACACGAGACATATGAGTATTGGAATGAGCTCTGTTGTAGAAGATAAGCTCCTTTGCTTTACTCGCTGCACACTCCACATAAACTGCACCACTAAGCTCATAATGTCTTTCTGTTGTACTCTCTTATCATCGGACTTTCTTTGGAAAATGAGATATTCATGCCGTAAGACTAAGACCCAGTACCGTACAGTGATCATTGATCCTGACCCATAACACGTTTTTAGAATCTTTACAAGACTTTACATACATATATATTCAGGGTGTCCCATAAGTAAAGTGTCAAACTCTAGGAAAAGGTTATATGGGTCAAAATGAAGAGAAAATAAAGAATAAATGTTTTTCCAAAAATGCTTAGTTAACCAGATATTCGCCATTTAATATTTTTCACTAATTATTTATTATCTTCCACATTACTTATTGGATTTGACTCAAACTTAACATAAATTTGTATCTAAGTAAGACCATTAGGGGAAAATTACCAGCATGATCTAACTTATCGTTTGAAAACGGTGGCCATTTTATGGTATTTTTATGGCATTTTGGTGTTACACCTTAAATAGCGAATAAACGGTGAGTTTTACGATAAAATGTAAAGAATACCGTTTTGTAGCAAATCTTATTACCTATCTATTGACACCAAGTTCAAAGAAATCGATCAAGATTATAAGGTGGAAAGTATTCTGTTTTCAGCCAGAGTTTCCACTATAACTTTGTTGATTCTTTACTTATGGGACACCCTGTATATGTGTGTATTCTCTACAGGTCGCATTTTTGTCCGATTTTCATGAAATTCGGTACAAATGATTATTTTGTAAACATCTCGGTGAAGTTCGTTAGCCTACTCTTTTCTTAATGTTTTGTGTTATGATTTAAGTCACTTTTCACTTGAAGACGGTGTCAGATTCCAAAACTCCGAAACGAGGTGTACTTTTTTCACTCAAAAATTGTGGAACACATCCGTAATAATGTTTTATTGTAGGCTGGTCGCAAAGGAGGCTGTGTTTGTTTTCCTGCACCATTTGTCTTGTCAGGAAGAACCATTTACTTAAAAACGTTTCCTTTCCTCCTCAAATCCTCCTTCTCATTACTTCCCGAGCGTGTTCGTAGTCTCTCTCTGCGAGTGCTGCTGGCTCTAGGACAGTGTTTGTTTCTATACTGAAAAACAACGTCGAAATGTTAAAGATTTAAAAGTTTAATTTCACTTGGTATATACTTGTCAGCTTTGTTTTCATTAACTTTGTGTATTTCTTAGAGCATGAACAAATTATATTTAACCTCAAGACGAAGATTTCTTATTTAGGTACAGTCTGACTTAAATAAACTACCAGCCACGTGAAGTTGTACTTTGACTGGGACTCGTGGCGTGGTCCTGTAATCCAGCTTCATGGAGGTCAGGTTTTGAGGATGATATAGGCCTCAAGCGGCTCAGATAGTCTCAGTGATCATCTGATGATACCCGCGTCAACTCCCACCATCGTTTAGACATATCAGACCATCATCTGCGTGGTTCGGAAGTCACGTTAAGTCGTTGGTCCTTGTATTTCCATTGGTCATTGGGCTATTAATTAATGACCCATTCTAAGGAAGAATCGGCCTTAGTTTGTAACAAGACTACACCTCATAACTCATTACTACCACTCATCTTCACCATATATTTCCCTCATGAGAGTGGTCGGCATCTCAAATAGTGATTTAGTGATGTGTACTCACAGCGAGTTCACAATTGTTGTTCTACACAAGTGAAGCAGTGTAGATATCACAGTCTACTGACTACAGGGTTCCTATCCTGTGTCTAGTCAAGTGTATCACAGCAAACTCACTCTTGCTTTCCTGTCCTGCTTGTAATGTTCCACGTGCCTCATCTCTGTGGACAACAAGGCCACTGAAATCATTCAAATGAATCTTCAAATGGTTTTTTTCAAAATTCGAACAATTCCTGTTAAATCTGGCAAGGGACCCCAAAATTGTGTCATCATGGGGGACTTTAACATCGACACCCTAGATGTTAACCACCCCATGACGAAGAAGTTTGTTGACCTGCTGAGATCGTTTGGCCTTCAATGGTCCGTTAGGTCCAAAATAAATACAACTTCTTGAATAAACCGGAACTCGAGACAACAATGAAGTGAGATAGCCAATGAGGTGCGAGAATCTCAGACAGTTTCTGACTTTCTTCAGGTGTAATTGTTAATGTGCCTCCTTGCTCACTGGTCTTACTCGTCAGAAAATTTGGGGGTGAAAAATAATCAACAACTTGTTTAGTGAAGCGAAATAATTTGCAACTTATTTCTCTAAATAATTTTATTTGGTGATTGAACTATTTTTTTAACTAGAAGACATAGACGCCTGTAGAGTTCCTATTGTCTGTGGTCTTACCATGCTGACTGCATTAAAACCTCATTTTTCTCAAGAACATTGGAAAAACACATGTAAACAAAGAGCCCGCAGAGTAGAGTCGTGTAACAGTAGCTACTCTGTGGCTGTTAAGTCAGCTGATTGCGAGTGAGTAAGCTGCTTTAATCAGCTGTTAGCTCAATCAAACACAGCCAATCCGGCATCTGCAGTCTTGCCGCACTCTTAACCACAGTTAAACCAAAGATAATGTTATGCTAAGTAGATTGCGCATAGATTCACGAGGTCGAGGCAGCAAAATCAACATAGATCGGCAGCCCAAAATATATTTAGTTACACGATTTGTGTTTGGTACATCAGCCACCCCCCTAAGCGGTACCCACGAAACCAAAGAGAGAAACCCTTTTACGTAATCAGAAGACAAGAATAAACTAGACAATATTAAACCGTCGAAATCATTTGAAACAATAAGACATTTGATTCTGTATAACTGAAAAAGTAACTGATACTTTTAACTATTCATTTCTAGTCAACATGTCAGCCAGAATTCTCATAAAAACAAGAGAACACCGTCTGGCGCCTTGTCACCTACACCTGCTGTGAGTATGAACAGCCAATCAGAGAAGAGATTGGCTCTCTTGTCATATGATTGGACGAGCACAATTGCATTGTTGCCAGCGATACCCAATCACAAGCGAGTCTCAGAGATATTTACCTTTCAATATTGAATTTAATGGTGAGTTTCCTCAAGTATCGGAAAATAACTAGATGCTCTCCTGTTGGGTTCGTTCTGCCCTCTCTTTACGTTCTTTTGATCATCGATGTACAAAAACGGGATGTTGGCTAGGAAAGCAAATGTAAAAGGAAATGAATTATTAGTTAATATTCCTTTTCCTAAATTTGTTTTAAATATAATTTGTGATTGTCGCTCTAATCAATAACTGAGTGGTAAATTCATCCCACCAAGGAACTCTCGTGGATTGTCTCTGAAGCTATGTTAATTTAAATTTAATTTCATATAGTAATAGTTTAATTGAGCGTGTTCAAAGTTTGAATTAAAGTATTAAATATATCCGACGGCCAGCTACAAGCGCCACCGTGAATCTTTGTAGATTTTTCCTGTTACAAAGGTAGAGTTTTACACCAAAATGTGCTCCCTCTAAAAAATAGACTGTGTTCTATGAAAACTGAATTTTTATTCCGATTGAAATGAAGCTTAAGACAAACAATTATTTCAAAATGCGTACAACAAATCAACTAAGCTAAAATGGCGGCGAAAAATCTACCAATGTGTTGGGAAGCCCCAAAAGTGCTTTTCGTTTTGTTATACGCGCTTCATTTTACATGGTGGTATAAATAATAGGTCTATTTCTTATGGAAATTTACTAATCATGTCATCTTCAGTTATAAAACACCATCATCAACAAATATCTTCACTAATCATGACATCAACAAAAACATGATCGTTACAACTGGTACGCATCTAAAGCGTATCATACTCTTAGTTTCAAATAACCACCGTACTGGTTTAACTGCGTGATATCACACAGACAATAGAAACTCTCTACAGACGTTCAGTTATTCGTTACTGTAACTGGAAGACAAGCTCATCTTGGCCTCTTCGCGGCCACTTGCACTCGGCACACTCCGAGAACCGTGTTCGGTGATGGATATGTACTTACCGGTGACGGGTGGTGATGTTCGTCCAGGACGTGGGGTCGGGCTGGTCCGTGACTGTGTCACTACGTCATCTCAGTCACCACGCTGTGTCTGTCTCCACCTCGTCCCCCGACCTGCAACATACAAACATCACACATCATCATACATCCAAGTCAAACATCACACTCTCAAAACATCCAAGTCAAACATCACACTGTCAAAATATACAAGTCGCAGGCACGATAAACCTCTTTTGATGGAAAGTGCACAGTCAAGCTGATATAACGGTCATGGTGCGTTTGTAGTGTATTTTTCGTTTTAAGCTCAAAGCTCCAGGGGGTAAACTAAGAATTAA
This sequence comes from Matsumurasca onukii, assembly GCA_018831715.1. Lineage (NCBI taxonomy): Eukaryota > Metazoa > Arthropoda > Insecta > Hemiptera > Cicadellidae > Matsumurasca > Matsumurasca onukii. The sequence goes on from CM032060.1 coordinate 4,085,358, forward strand.
CAAACTCAGTAATAAAAATCCCAAGGACGATGGTGACAGGAAAACATAACAACTCATGCAGAGATACCTTAGGTTTGTCAGGTTGTCTAATTGTATCACATGGCCAAAATAACTAATATTCAAGATATCGTGACTTAAAAGATAGTTAGCTAACATCGTTGTTAGGATTTCAAAATTTTCTTCTTACAGAATCTTGGCTCTTCTTGAACTCCAAAAGAGACGAAAGCTCTGAAGCTTACCTAACATCGTTAGCTACAATGATACAGCTCACATAGTGGTAGGCAATAGCCCAGGGAAAAGATGTTTTGGGAATCGTGTTAAAAGAATGAAACCGAGCACTTCTCGTTCTGGAACTTGCAAGTCGGAATTTCAAGTATGTATAAAATGCAGCAGACCGATCTTGAATCTTTTCTTGACAAAGGTACGACTCATGACCTGGTTTCAATTGAGTCAGACAACACTGTCAGTTCCATTGTAAAGCAATATCTCAGTACAGTATCTGTGTCTCCTTTAGTTACTCGTATATTGCGTCTTACCTACTCCAGCTTCCTGGACTTCCATGGATCCCTGTTGGTTCTATGGTTCGTAATGTAGCGGTCAACGTAACGGTGACGGTGGACACAATTATAAGACAGATGTTGACAAAAATCACTTTTGACATGTTGTTTATGAAAGTATTGTATTTTTCTAATCTAACTTTATTTACGATGTATAAATGGACGAGCTAGACTTTTATTTACAAACACAATGTGTCACCTGGCGAGGAAAGTCTTAACTAGTTTTCACCGCTATTTCACGTCCGCCGTTCTTTAGGAAAACACTCTCATCTGATTGTATTGAAAACAAAACTCACCGTCATATTACGGCCGTAATGTAGCGTTCACCGCTTTCTAGGAAATCATAGCTTAATTACTATTACGTTAGGGTACTAGTCAGGTGAATAACTATTATACAATATACAGAAAGATTTCTCGCCAGAGGCAAATGTAAGGGGAGGAAACTGTATTTAGTCTAGATAAATTTACTGTAAGTTACTACTGGTTCTTTGCTATAACATAGGAATGATAAGTCTGAATTTAATGACATTAGAGAGAGTTTTCTTTTTATGATATCCATGAACACTGACAGTAAAAGAAGACATAAATATGCGTCTATGAGCGTAGGGAAGAATCTTGTAATACAGGACGAAAATCTGAGGTTGAAGGCCGAAACGAGGCCGTGAGCGAAGCGAAATTGAGTGACCTCGAGCAAGTTAGAATACAAAATTGTTAAGGAAATTCCCTCAGGCCAGTAAATACGTGTCGGCCTGGTTTTGTTTTCAAATTAAACTATTTAGATTGTTACATTTTTCTGGCCTAATAGAAACTATTTCTTTAAAATTGTTGTTTGTACTCGGCTTGTTTCCAACAAGTGCGACCAAACTTCTGAAATGGCAAAAGTTGCACATGGAACAGTTCAACTAACTTTTGTGTCGGAGCCCATAACCGGAAGTACCTCAGGGAGAACCGGAAGTCTCGAACAAACCTCACAGTCCTTATCAGCTGATCCTCCTGCTTTCCTGCAATCTCGGGTACTTTACTTATATTTCCAAATAGCCATTTAGGTAAATCAAACTAATAATTTCAAAACTTACAGAAATGTAAAGAGAAAGAAAAGTTATCTTGTAGACGAGAAGTTTGATAGAGTATCTTCGAGAACAGAGATTATAGAAACTCATCCTTCTTTATCCAGAGGAAATTAGAATATCCTTCTTCCTAAAACTTGAAGCGGGCGAGGTCGGAGAAGCGAAATGGGTCAGTAGTTTCAAAAATATTTGTGAGATGCTTTGCTTCTTCTCGTTGTTTGTTATGTCTCAGTCCATATTTATCTGTATTTAACGAGTATTGGCTCTTTTTCCCACAAGGTCGTTGAGAACTCATTCGATTTACCTCTCGATTATTATTAGTATTTGATAATAGTTTTAATAATGAAACTGTCAACGATTGACCAGGTTATATCCTCGTGACTCAATTGACTCAAACATGTTATAACTGGAAGTCAATTAAGAAACTGTCCTGAGAAACTTTTAAAGAAAAGCTAAAATGTACTTACTTAATAACCGAGGAGACTGTGTTATGGTTATTTAGAACGTAATGAAAGTACAGATAAACCAAGTGTCAAATATTTTACCCATTGGCGCAACAGTCGAAACAAAAATCATAACCGGGAATCGAACTCAGATCGTCGCACCCCAGAAGGGGAGGGTGAATTGTACGGACATCAGGAGAAGGATTGCAAGTCACCCCGGTATAGCGTTGAGAGTAAAGCGCTTTAGCACGTAAACCCATAACCGGAAGTGCCGGATAGAGCGGAAGTAGCAAACTACAGGCTGACTCTTATCTTATCAGTTGATCCAGCCTGGTGAGCCTTACAAGTTTAACTCCATACGCCTCGCACGGTAATCCCCAGCCTTTGCTAGAAACTGAGAATGTCTTCTTGTGTCAGAAACGGTTCGAATGTTTTATTTTTAATTATATGAGTTTGAAATTTTATTACGGTCGTTTTCCATCGTTAGTGAACAAGAAGAACATGACGTTTTGGGATCTGCAATCTGATCCCGTCTTCAGGTGAAAAGTATCCTGAAATATGAGAAACTACATAGCCCGAAGTAATCAGTTAAGTTGACCAGCCAAACACAAACAACATGTTTATTTGTTGTTGTTTTTGACTGGGACTCGTGGCGTGGTCCTGTAATCCAGCTACAATCAGGTTTTATTTATTTATTTATTCGATTTATTTATAATAGCTACAGTTTTCACCTTACAAGCTATTTTGACATAACAAAATGCAAGATATTCATTATGTTATACAGTACAATGAAAACATTTTTATACAATAAAACAAGTAGATTAGGCATACGAAAATAAAATAATCATCTGCACACATTCAGAATAGGAAATATTTTGAGGATGATACAGGTCTAAAGCGGCTCTCAGATAGTCTCAGTGATCATCTGATGATACCCGAATCAACTCCCACCGTCATATTTCGGCCGTAATGTAGCGTTCACCGCTTCCTAGGAAATCATAGCTTAATTACTATTACGTTAGGGTACTAGTCAGGTGAATAACTATTAATATAATATACATAGAAAGATTTCTCGCCAGAGGCAAATGTAAGGGGGAGGAAACTATATTTCGTCTAGATAAATTTACTGTAAGTTACTACTGGTTCTTGTTATAGCATATAGGAATGATAAGTCTGAATTTAATGACATTAGAGAGAGTTTTATGATATCCATGAACACTGACAGTAAAAGAAGACATAAATATGTGCGTCTATGAGCGTAGGGAAGAATCTTGTAATACAGGACGAAAATCTGAGGTTGAAGGCCGAAACGAGGCCGTGAGCGAAGCGATTTGAGTGACCTCGAGCAAGTTAGAATACAAAGTTGTTAAGGAAATTCCCTCAGGCCAGTAAATACGTGTCGGCCTGGTTTTGTTTTCAAATTAAACTATTTAGATTGTTACATTTTTCTGGCCTAATAGAAACTATTTCTTTAAAATTGTTGTTTGTACTCGGCTTGTTTCCAACAAGTGCGACCAAAACTTCTGAAATGGCAAAAGTTGCACATGGAACAGTTCAACTAACTTTTGTGTCGGAGCCCATAACCGGAAGTACCTCAGGGAGAACCGGAAGTCTCGAACAAACCTCACAGTCCTTATCAGCTGATCCTCCTGCTTTCCTGCAATCTCGGGTACTTTACTTATATTTCCAAATAGCCATTTAGGTAAATCAAACTAATAATTTCAAAACTTACAGAAATGTAAAGAGAAAGAAAGGTTATCTTGTAGACGAGAAGTTTGATAGAGTATCTTCGAGAACAGAGATTATAGAAACTCATCCTTCTTTTATCCAGAGGAAATTAGAATATCCTTCTTCCTAAAACTTGAAGCGGGCGAGGTCGGAGAAGCGAAATGGGTCAGTAGTTTCAAAAATATTGGTGAGATGCTTTGCTTCTGCTCGTTGTTTCTTATGTCTCAGTCCATATTTATCTGTATTTAACGAGTATTGGCTCTTTTTCCCACAAGGTCGTTGAGAACTCATTCGATTTACCTCTCGATTATTATTAGTATTTGATAATAGTTTTAATAATGAAACTGTCAACGATTGACCAGGTTATATCCTCGTGACTCAATTGACTCAAACATGTTATAACTGGAAGTCAATTAAGAAACTGTCCTGAGAAACTTTTAAAGAAAAGCTAAAAATGTACTTACTTAATAACCGAGGAGTTTTTACTGTGTTATGGTTATTTAGAACGTAATGAAAGTACAGATAAACCAAGTGTCAAATATTTTACCCATTGGCGCAACAGTCGAAACAAAAAAAGTCATAACCGGGAATCGAACTCAGATCGTCGCACCCCAGAAGGGGAGGGTGAATTGTACGATATGACATCAGGAGAAGGATTGCAAGTCACCCCGGAAGCAGTATAGCGTTGAGAGTAAAGCGCTTTAGCACGTAAACCCATAACCGGAAGTGCCGGATAGAGCGGAAGTAGCAAACTACAGCTGACTCTTATCTTATCAGTTGATCCAGCCTGGTGAGCCTTACAAGTTTAACTCCATACGCCTCGCACGGTAATCCCCAGCCTTTGCTAGAAACTGAGAATGTCTTCTTGTGTCAGAAACGGTTCGAATGTTTTATTTTTAATTATTATATGAGTTTGAAATTTTATTACGGTCGTTTTCCATCGTTAGTGAACAAGAAGAACATGACGTTTTGGGATCTGCAAACTGATCCCGTCTTCAGGTGAAAAGTATCCTGAAATATGAGAAACTACATAGCCCGAAGTAATCAGCTTAAGTTGACCAGCCAAACACAAACAACATGTTTATTTGTTGTTGTTTTTGACTGGGACTCGTGGCGTGGTCCTGTAATCCAGCTACATGGAGGTCAGGTTTTATTTATTTATTTATTCGATTTATTTATACAATAGCTACAGTTTTCACCTTACAAGCTATTTTGACATAACAAAATGCAAGATATTCATTATGTTATACAGTACAATGAAAACATTTTTTATACAATAAAAACAAGTAGATTAGGCATACGAAAATAAAATAATCATCTGCACACATTCAGAATAGGAAATATTTTGAGGATGATACAGGTCTAAAGCGGCTCAGATAGTCTCAGTGATCATCTGATGATACCCGAATCAACTCCCACCATCGTTTGGACATATCAGACCATCACCTGCGTGGTTCGGAAGTCACGTTAAGCCGTTAGTCCTTGTATTTCCATTGGTCATTGGGCTATGAGTTAATGACCCATTCTAAGGAAGAGTCGGCTTTAGTTTGTAACAAGACTACACCTCATAACTCATTACTACCAATCATCACACTCATCCTTCACCACATATTTGCCTTAAAATACCCTCAACAAAGAACTATTTGTAAATGTTATGCCAAATAAAAATATCTCGGTTTTGAAAAAATTATCGTTACGTTTCGTCCAAAGTTAGCACCTCTGTAATATGTACTTAAATAATATATGACTTAAAGTTGTTTCACGTGTATTTTTGGGAACGAGTGTTCAATATCTTTGTATATGCTCAATGACCTGAAAAAGAAAGCTCTAAATTTGTTTTATAATTTTCTATCAAATAAAGTACAGAATTGCAATTGTTACAAGACGGATTGTTTTCAGCAAGCATTGCTCAGCGTGACCTTGAGTTGGGACCTGAGTTGGGATTTAGTAAATAAAGTCACGCAAACGCGCCATTACCGCTTCAAACGCAACTCCTTCTCCCTCCATTCACAATCTTTACTCGGTATTATAAATATGACGAAACAAACAATTATTGTGTTTACCTTTATTGTTTGCATGTAGGCTTTTGGCTAAATAAGCGTTCCCAACGACGAGAAACTTGAGTCAAACGCACGTCAGGAAAATATTAAACAAAGCTTTGTTCTGATTGGTCGAAATATTTAAGTCGCACTTATGCTACCAACCAGCAGAGTTCTTTGGACTTATGGTTTTCCGACGCGCGTTTGACGCAAGTTACTTCAGTTTTGGGACAGAGTAGATGAACCTAGTCAATAGACAATACAGATTTTGTGTGTAAAGTAGCCTGCTTGTAATTCAAAACCTGTAGTCTAGGATGATAAATAAATATTTCATTTCGACTGCGTATTAGTCAACTTTGGGAGCTCTTTTAATTATTTGCAAGATGAACTGATCTTGGAATAAGTTTTACAAATAATTTAAAACTAAAATTTGGAAGTGTGTGTTTTTAATGCAACTTTCAGTAGGGTTAAAGTTGTTTAATGACATTGATGATTCACATGGCTCCTTTTTATAGTTGTCACTTCCCAACCTCCTGTAATCCAGCTTCATGGAGGTCAGGTTTTGAGGATGATATAGGTCTAAAGCGACTCAGATAGTCTCAGTGATCATCTGATGATACCCGCATCAACTCCCACCATCGTTTAGACATATCAGACCATCACCAGCGTGGTTCGGATTTAAAACTAAAACTTGGAAGTGTGTGTTTTCCATTGGTCATTGAGCTATTAATTAATGACGCAGTCTAAGGAAGAGTCGGCCTTAGTTTGTAACAAGACTACACTTCATAACTCATTACTACCTCTCATCACTCATCCTTCACCACATATTTGCCTTAAAATACCCTCATGAGAGTGGTCGGCATCTCAAATAGTGATTTAGTTTGTTTTTAATTCAACTTTCAGTAGGGTTAAAGTTGATTTATGACATTGATGATTCACACAGCTCCTTTTATAGTTGTCACTTCCCAGCCTAAGAGTGAAAATACTTTTTAAACAGTGAAGGAACCGAATTCTCTCGTACCGAAATATTCTACTCGTAAGGTTTAGCGTCTGTGCTGATTACTAGAAGATAATTTACAAAGCACATAGCGATTAAATAATTACAAACTTTTATTGTTTACATTTGAGTGGTTAGAGAGTTGAAATGGCTGTTATCAGTTAATGAAATCAACTTCTTATCAGCAACGAAGCCCGCTTCTGCTGGCTTTGTAGAGTTTACTGACAACAGGTGCAAGAGACAGTGGGACCAATTTGTGGATACATAATTATGAAATCATTAATTTGTGTGAATTTATTTGATATAAACTACCACAAACGCAACCTCAGTGTCATCTTTCATTTAATACTTATTTCAAAAAGATCTTAAGAAAATTGTGGTCGTGAGGTGTCTCGGAAAAATGCTTGTTTTTACGTTGTTCTGATGGAGCAAAAGCAAAACAGCCGAAGGTACTGCGCTCTCTTACTATCAGGATCTGATTGGATTAACTCAAAATTTTTTTTCAAAACTGTGAATTGCGTTTATGACATTGAGCTCGTTAATAATAAATGTTATTGCAACTTTCAACTTAAATTAACCTATTTTCGAAAACACATTACTCCATAACGATTTAAGAAAATTGTAGTGAGCTTTTAACAAACGGTTTCTCTCTCATAGATGCAGAACCAACTAGAAAGCTCAACTAAGAAGGGAGAAGTGGAGAAGGGACTAAACTACGATGTACGGAAGGGATGAACTTAAACGCACGGGATTGCTTTAACGGCTCTTTTATCGGACTTTGTTCTATACGATCTTCGTGAGAATTTCTTAAGCCTCTGCTTTACCTTTGTTGCCTCTCTTCCTGCTGGGATTTCGTAATCTAATAGCTCTACGTTTCTGCAAAATACAAACTGTTGAGGTTTAACACTTCTTATTGCGTAACAAAGTGACGAATCACTCGGTATCATCCCTGGTAACCAGGCCGACACGCAGCTACGTGCTAAAGTGCCGCTTGCATGAGTGAATCGAATTTTCTTCGCAATTTGTTACTCTAATTCGCTTCGCTTCGGCCTTCAGCCTCAGACATGTTTTACTGCAAGTTTTGTTACTCTTGAAGTGATAACACATTTCAAATTTCATTGAAATGGGACTACTCACTCCGCTGTTATACCGAAAAGGTTTTTTTGCCGCCATTTTAAAACGGCTCAATAGATTTTCATAAATTGTAGAATATTGATGGACACTATCAAAATGCATAGTTCTTATAAATTCGGTTGAAATTTGCTGTTTCTAAACCCCTTTTTTTAGAAACCTCCACCCCAGAAGAGGACTTTCATGGTCCGATTTTTCTGACTAAGGAACTTGTACCAAAAGGAACATTTGTACCAAATTTCATGGAAATCGGCTGCAAATTCTGCGACTTGTCGATAATACACACATAAATACATATGCATATAAAGTTTTTAAAAAATTCTCAAAACGTATTTTGAGGGCCAGAATCGGGCACATTTCATGGTCCTGACCCTTGGACTTACCACGCTGATGGCATGAATTTTTCCAAAGGAAGTTCGATAACTAGAAACCTACTGTTTTTGCACGAATTTATAATACTTTTTGAGGAATACGATTATTTTATATTATTGTTCCCGTATGGTTCGTTATTAATCCATTCGGAACACGCTAGGTACATTATTGCCGTCTTTAAAAGTTCGCTTTTCTTTGTGCACAGACTTACGTTTGAATGAGCTTTTTTGAACTGACTTCCTACGCAAGGAGTGGTTTACAGAAATTCGACCAGGGACATCTTTCCGGTATGTTTTTCTTTCATCAGTCTAGGCTACTCATCCTCTTCTAGTAACTTCCTTTTGACAAAATTTCCAATAAAACACTTTGTCTAAATTTTGTTCTATCATAAATATTTGTTTGTGTGATACATACCATTGTTAAATCCTTTATAACGTCCTGTTAGCGTTGCGATGAGGTTTCAAAAATAAAACTAAACTACAAGAGCAAATGGACTGTGTTGCTTTAAACTCAAAGAAGGAGTACCAATATTTTTATTTACAAAAATTGAAAAATTTTACAGTATACTGTACAGCTGTTTTAAGTCATAGGAAATAACATAACAAGTAATCAAACACGTCCGTTATTTAATTGTTTTTACTGCCGCCTTTCATTAGTGCTTAAATTCACTTTGTTAGTCTAGAAGGTTACATTCTTTTATGTGGCCGTAGAAATTTAATCTCCGTTGCTTAGTGTATGAATGTATTTCAATGTATTCCTCAATTTTCTAATTACTACGAAGTCTTTATGTTTTGGTTTAGTGTTCACACATTTAGCAGAATTCTGTCTTCTCGAAAGAAACGTGCATAACTCATTTTTCTACAAGTTCCTCAAGGAGTCAAAACACATCAGCCTCTAAAAAGGAAGAAGATGGAAGACATGATGGATGCAGCAGTTCCGGAAGAGTGGTCAGCGTTCATCAATAGTTTGAACAGAGGAAGCAAGGCTGCCAACCCATCAGCAAGCAGAAAACAAACGATGCTGCCAACCTCAGCCATCCATCAAGCTCGACCCTCCTCTCAACAGTTGGTAGCCCTGCTGTATCTCGACACTTAGACGATTGTTGTAGCTCTAGTTGGAAATGTTGTTTATAATTTGTTGGGTTGTTTATTTAATTTTCGTGTGTATTTTGTTCCGTCTGGATGAGTATAAATTTAAAAGATACATCGTACTACTTAACCAAATAAAACCCTGCAACATTATTTTCCAACACTAAAATACTCTGTTCTAAATTCGAAATGTTGTAATAAATTATTTTGCGTGGAAAATGTATTTTTTCGTGTACAGTGTTCTTGGCGGAAGTTATTCTATTAATGGATAAGTTGAAAAATATCTTTTTTGTTCAAATACTGATACTGGCTACCAACTGTTGTTGATGAATGGATTAGGTTGGTAGCAATCAAAGATAATTTTCTGCTTGCTGGTGGGTTGGTAACCTAGCTTCTACTGTTCTGATCATCGATGAATGCTGATTTTTCTCCCGGAACTACCGCACCCATGACTTCTTCTATTTCCGTCTGTTTTAACAAAACCAACGTTTAGATTAAATAAAATATAGGCAAAAATTGGATAAACAAAATATTGAAATTGAGTCAAAATGTGTATTTTTCCAGTTTCACTTGAATCCGCTCAAAGATTATAAAGTTCCTGGTCGAAAAGTTATAACCAATACAGTGGCACTTAGGCTTTTGCGGCCGATGTCACAACTATAATCTAGTTCTTCCGGTTCACACTGCGTCAAAACATCATAATTAGCTTGAAATATTTTGGCCTCGCTGTAAAGTACCATCTTCAGTCCCTATGTGATTGGTGACAGGGCTGCCAATTGTTCATTAAATCACTATTTGAGATGCCGACCACTCTCATGAGGGTATTTTAAGGCAAATATGTGGTGAAGGATGAGTGTGATGAGTGGTAGTGATGAGTTATGAGGTGTAGTCTTGTTACAAACTAAGGCTGGATCTTCCTTAGAATGGGTTATTAATTAATAGCCCAATGACCATTGGAAATACAAGGACCAACGGCTTAACGTGACTTCCGAACCACGCAGGTGATGGTCTGATATGTCTAAACGATGGTGGGAGTTGATGCGGGTATCATCAGATGATCACTGAGACTATCTGAGCCGCTTTAGACCTATATCATCCTCAAAACCTGACCTCCATGAAGCTGGTTTACAGGACCACGCCACGAGTCCCAGTCAATTACTCTCGGTTAATGATGTAAAACTTTGGACAACACTTTGGCTTTGACAAATTCTACTCCATGTTTTGTCAGTTATCACAGACCTCTCTCACACTACATAACAGTAACACTGCTCGTGTATCACACACACACACACACACACACACACACACACACACACACACACTGTATACTGAACACAGGCTGGAGGAGGTGTTCTGTAATGGGCCTCGGAGCTCGCATTATTCCTTCTGTGTGTCTCAGAGACAAATGGCAACAATTGTTCATTACAATACGTGAGAGAAATGGAATAGAGATTCTACTCGTGTTCTTGGCTTTGTATAGCCTACTCTGTGTTATACTCTGTGTTATAAATCGGTTTTGTGTACTTAGAGATCAATTTCTTGTTATAAACGTTCTGAGTTAATCTAAAGGCTGTTGTCATCTTTAGCAATTTGTTTGCAAATGTGTCAAGGTGTCCTCTTGGATAATTCGTCCAAGGTACTTAAATTGCTGAACTTCACCATATATTTTAGTGTTCACACATTTAGCAGAATTCTGTTTCTCTAAGAAACGTGCATAACTCATTTTTCTACAAGTTCCTCAAGGAGTCAAAACACATCAGCCTCTAAAAGGAAGAAGATGGAAGACATGATGGATGCAGCAGTTCCGGAAGAGTGGTCAGCGTTCATCAATAGTTTGAACAGAGGAAGCAAGGCTGCCAACCCATCAGCAAGCAGAAAACAAACGATGCTGCCAACCTCAGCCATCCATCAAGCTCGACCCTCCTCTCAACAGTTGGTAGCCCTGCTGTATCTCGACACTTAGACGATTGTTGTAGCTCTAGTTGGAAATGTTGTTTATAATTTGTTGGGTTGTTTATTTAATTTTCGTGTGTATTTTGTTCCGTCTGGATGAGTATAAATTTAAAAGATACATCTTACTACTTAACCAAACAAAACCCTGCAACATTATTTTCCAACACTAAAATACTCTGTTCTAAATTCGAAATGTTGTAATAAATTATTTTGCGTGGAAAATGTATTTTTTCGTGTACAGTGTTCTTGGCGGAAGTTATTCTATTAATGGATAAGTTGAAAAATATTTTTTGTTCAAATACTGATACTGGCTACCAACTGTTGTTGATGAATGGATTAGGTTGGTAGCAATCAAAGATAATTTTCTGCTTGCTGGTGGGTTGGTAACCTACTTCTACTGTTCTGATCATCGATGAATGCTGATTTTTCTCCCGGAACTACCGCACCCATGACTTCTTCTATTTCCGTCTGTTTTAACAAAACCGTTTAGATTAAATAAAATATAGGCAAAATTGATAAACAAAATATTGAAATTGAGTCAAAATGTGTATTTTTCCAGTTTCACTTGAATCCGCTCAAAGATTATAAAGTTCCTGGTCGAAAAGTTATAACCAATACAGTGGCACTTAGGCTTTTGCGGCCGATGTCACAACTATAATCTAGTTCTTCCGGTTCACACTGCGTCAAAACATCATAATTAGCTTGAAATATTTTGGCCTCGCTGTAAAGTACCATCTTCAGTCCCTATGTGATTGGTGACAGGGCTGCCAATTGTTCATTAAATCACTATTTGAGATGCCGACCACTCTCATGAGGGCATTTTAAGGCAAATATGTGGTGAAGGATGAGTGTGATGAGTGGTAGTGATGAGTTATGAGGTGTAGTCTTGTTACAAACTAAGGCTGGATCTTCCTTAGAATGGGTTATTAATTAATAGCCCAATGACCATTGGAAATACAAGGACCAACGGCTTAACGTGACTTCCGAACCACGCAGGTGATGGTCTGATATGTCTAAACGATGGTGGGAGTTGATGCGGGTATCATCAGATGATCACTGAGACTATCTGAGCCGCTTTAGACCTATATCATCCTCAAAACCTGACCTCCATGAAGCTGGTTTACAGGACCACGCCACGAGTCCCAGTCATTACTCGGTTAATGATGTAAAACTTTGGACAATACTTTGGCTTTGACAAATTCTACTGCATGTTTCGTCAGTTATCTCCTCACACTACATAACAGTAACACTGCTCGTGTGACGGAGAAGGGATTACACACACACACACACACACACACACACACACACACACACTGTATACTGAACACAGGCTGGAGGAGGTGTTCTGTAATGGGCCTCGGAGCTCGCATTATTCCTTCTGTGTGTCTCAGAGACAAATGGCAACAATTGTTCATTACAATACGTGAGAGAAATGGAATAGAGATTCTACTCGTGTTCTTGGCTTTGTATAGCCTACTCTGTGTTATACTCTGTGTTATAAATCGGGTTTTGTGTAGATTTATGGAGGAGTTATACAGTGTTATATGCGTGATAAGTGTTAAGTTATACAGTGTGGGTCAAGAGTATGGATACACCCTGTTGAATTTTATTTATGTGGTTTATTTTCATTTACACGACAGCTACAGGAAAACTAAAACAACCATCTTGACATACAGAAAAACGTTTTAGATAAAAAACATAAACAGAGAAAAAGAAATACTGTATATATTATTTTAAATGGATAAAGATTGGAAATTGAACTCAGGACGTATTTTTACGAAAAACGTAAAACGGAAGTCATCTTCACTACTTTGCCCGCTTCCCCAAATGAGAGTTTTCGGGAGAAGCTCAAAATTTTAAATTTTAAGATTGATTAAGTGACATTTCATTTTTATATGTCTTGATTAAAAGGAAGAGAAGTGAAACTAGAGGATTCTCCACTTAGAGGTTTCTATCTTAGCTCAGTACAAAATAGCAGCTCATTGAAGTAAAGTAAATCTTAATTTAATGTGGGCAAACCCCACTTAAATTGCACTTGTTACACGTGTGTCAACTTCGATTTCAGTAGATTACAGACAACTATTTCGTTCAATTAGTAACTTAAATGAGAATTGAATTCAGAGTCCCTCAGGGTTGTATATTTGGTCCATTACTTTTAACGTACGTAATACATTCAGGAGGTAAATAACCCCAAAAAACAACCACTTTACTTACAAACGCTGAATAGTTCAATAAGCTACCATTTTGTACTGGGTTTAGATAGAAAGCTTTAGTACATGTAAAACCTTTGAGCTACCTCCCACCCAAAGTCCCATTTTGGGGACGTGGGCAAATTTGTAATAGTGACTAAAGAATACTTTTATTTCGTACAAATAGATTGTTTCATTGTTCTATCTTTATCCAATTTAAATTTGACAGCATTTACACTTTTTACTTACACTTTATTTAGAAACTATAAAAACCTGTATGTTCTCACCATACTAAGCTTTATGCATTAAGTGTATAACTAATAGAAAATGACCCCTTTGAAGACAATCAACAACAAGTTGTAGTCCCAAGCCAAGTTATTAGCCAATGTTGGAGTATCTTGTAGGAACAGTTTTATATAGAAAGAAAGTTTATTTTATCAATATTGTCAGAAAGTTATGAAAGACTGTTGTCTGACATGCAAACGAGTCTTTGACCTGTTTTATCCAAGATTACAGTCAGTTTTTCATGAGAAGAGTGGGCTTTGGTGGTAAATTTTGCAAATACTACCAATCATGTTCTTTTTCTTTTTTCTCGGTCAACATGGTCAACAGGTTTATGAGTTTTAAATACGACGTATGTAAAGTTAAACTCAATTTTCCCAAAAACTATCAAAATAATTACTTGGATGTAGTAACTTGAACAGCTCAAAGAAAGTGTTGGCTTGGATTAAACTTCAAAGCTAGTTGCAACAGCTCTAACTACAAGTGTTGTAGTAATTGGTCACAATCAACTCTGTAAATGAAAGTTTTACAATTCAGTTCGTCAGGGCAAATTGCACTTGTTACACGTGTGTCAACTTCGATTTCAGTAGATTACAGACAACTATTTCGTTCAATTAGCAACTTAAATGAGAATTGAATTCAGAGTCCCTCAGGGTTGTATATTTGGTCCATTACTTTTGACGTACGTAATACTTAGTAGCTGCTGCTAGCCATGTGTGTGAAGATTTTGACATGTCAACATTGCTTATTGTTGAAAATATCAGCTGATTATATGTTGACATTCTGAAAACTTAGTAGCAGCTACTAAGTCGCAATGTGTGCCTAACCCAACTTGTAAGTTTCAAATTTTACTATTTTTAGAGAAAGTTTTACAAGCTTTTCTAAGCAAGAGCTATGTGTTTTATGCCTCAGTTCCTGTATCGATAAAAGAAATTTCAACCCTATGATACATTATGTTTGAATTACCTCTGGAAAAAAGAGACATTCATGCCGTCAGAATGGTACGACCCATGACCGTGAAATGAGCATGGATCCTGACCCATGTTTAGACATATCAGACCATCACCTGCGTGGTTCGGAAGTCACGTTAAGCCTTGTATTTCCATTGGTCATTGGGCTAATTAATGACCCATTCTAAGGAAGAGTCGGCCTTAGTTTGTAACAAGACTACACCTCATAACTCATTACTACCACTCATCACACTCATCCTTCACCACATATTTGCCTTAAAATACCCTCATGAGAGTGGTCGGCATCTCAAATAGTGATATAGTGCAGTGTAGGATTCAGGTGACAAGAGCACTTTAATTGCACAAGTTTCTACGAGTAGTTCCCACTCACGTTGCTCCAGTTGCTTTTCTAGGAATACTGTCTCGCTATTAACTGATGAGTTTCATACACAAGTAGCTTCGAGGTGTCAATTTTCAACTTTATTTGTGTCAAAGTGTGGATTGCATTTTCCACTATTGAAGAATTGTTAAAATAACACTACTCTGTAATGAAATATCAGTCTGGTATGAAATCAAACTTAGTTTGAGGTTGTTAGTCGTGATTTTTAAATCATTTACCAGCTACTATTGGCAATGTTAGTACAGTTCAACTAAATTACGTTAAACAATTAAACCGTACTTTTTACAAACTTCAGGTGAAGTGGAGTGGGTTCGAGACTGGTTGGTATCGCGCGCGACTCCGATACTCACCCCTCCGATGGGTTCGATCCCCACAGTCACCACTACAATTTGTAAAGTGTCTATACAGTGACGCTAGGTAAAGGTTGAGTGGTAGAGAGGACTTCGTAGTCCTAACTTAGCCTCATTGAACAAGACTAACTCATTTATATTTTGATGTTTCATAAATTACACAATATTTACGTTGCGTTTAGATATTGTGTTGTCATTACTGTATGTTTTACATGTTGATCCTTTATTCGAATTTACTGATTTCAAATTTACTGTATGATGAATTGTTTATTAACAGTTCGGTAACAAAATATCTCGGAAATTAACGATATGATGGTCTTGGTGAAGATTATAGATTCATTGTATGAATATTAGGTGGCATCTCATCTTCTTTAATAATACTCAATTTTTTCAAAGAGAACCTATTATATGTTGTGAATTATCTTCACATAATCAACACTGATGAACACATTAAGAAATATCCAAACAAACAAGTTTAAAAGTGCAAAATTTTAAGTTCGTTAAAATCTGTTTCATCGTTTTCAACAAAATAATCAGTTATTTCATTGTAAAACGAAGTTCAAAAGGTTTTATCGATAAAAATAAATTCTAAATTAAGAACAACACTTTAATGCAATCGCTCCCAGAACACACAGATGTGGGTAGGAGTCTATTTGCAGCTGCGGTGGAATCCCGTACATTTAATTGAAACTGTCTCAGTTGGAAAATATCAGGATTGTAATTTCAACTGAACTGCGATGTTATCAAATAATTAAACTTCTTCTTTATCACTAACAACTCTTTGGTTGTACGTCAAGATGTCGCTTTTACTGGTATTGAATCGTTACCAGTTCATTCATTTCATGCGACAGTGAAAACGTTGATTTATGCTCTAGAAAATAGTCTCGTCTCGTCTTGATTTCAGTTAATAGTTTAAACATAGCAATTTTCATCAATACGGGCTAATTAAGTTGAAAAATGCTACTTGTCTTAGGAATTTTTGGCTCAAAAACAGTGGCTCAATAAAAGGTCCGTAACTGAAATTTCTTCAAACGTTCAATGACCTTTTTCAAAACAGTTCATTACAAAGGAAATCGGTACATGATGTACCCTTGAATACGAGTATACCTGTGATTCCTATATTTGACCTCAAATTTTAAAATTTACAAGCCAGACAATGTATTTTTATTCCTTCTTCGTATTCATTCTTGCCGACAAATAAATTCTGTACAGTTGGAAAGTACTAACGATCTAATCAGTTGGAAAAATACAACTCTAGAAAGAAACAAATGAATTGTGCAGCATTCTCACGAACATTGAACAGTTAAATAGAGAGTCGCGTGATCCGTGCTTTAGTGAGGCTAACTTCACCGGTCTGAACAAGATATAACCACAGATAATGTTATGGCAGGTAGATGCCACATGGCTGAGGCAGGAAAATCAACGTAGTTGCGACATCCCACGCTCAGAATGCGCTGCCGTCTCTCGCTGTCTTTCTCCCCCCTCGGCTCCACATGCTCGGGTATCTCCGATGTCAATTACTTAAATGTGACCAAATCGGGCGATTTTCGAGAACGTATAAACTTGCGCGTGCGTCAGTGGCTCTACTTGATGCTATTAAAATAATTTTCTCGCAGCGCTATCTGTGCTTGAGGTGCCGAGCTATGTTGATTTTCCAGGCTCAGTAATCTATGCGCAATCTACCTACCATAACATAATCTTTAATATTACCCAATCTGCAGAAGAAATACAAAATAATCTTTGGCACTATTAACCTAAAGAAAACCTGCATGTTGAATTTCATTTGAAACATTTCAACCCAGCGATCATTGATACAATCTTCATACGCGTTTAAGGAAAGGTCTACAACTTGTCTAGGGCGATAGGTAAAAATACACAGAAATTGGTTTTTAATTTGGAGAGTCTCTTACTACTAAAAAGAAAAATCTAGCTTACTCAACTACTTTTAACACAAAACCACTAAGGTAAAACTATTTAAGATAATACAAATTTAAGTTTTAAAGCTACAGCTCTCTAAACCAAAAAATACATTTCAATAGAAATTACAATACTTAAATTAGATCCATTTCTTTTTTTACTTTTCTTTGATAACTCATCTGATTTCTAACAATCATTAAATCAAATTAACACCAATGAAAAGTTCCTTTCAAATTAAACTCTCAGGACAAGTTATATTTGACAAGATTGGAGGGAATTGCTCCGTCAGGAGGAGGGAAAGTGTGGAGAGGAGGGAAATTTAATTTTCAAAGTGTGGCAACACCTCAGTGACACTTTGTAAGGTTTGATTAATTACACATTCCCCTTATATTGCGCTTTCCTGAGAGTTATCAGAACATACTATCCCAAGATTAAATTTAAGCGTGCCAAAGGATTATGTAAATATGTTTAAACTTACAGTTACGTGTACATATGTAACATTTCAGCGAACAAATATCTTCTTGCGTCATCAAACATGTGTATGTTTGCACGTGTCAATAAAAAAATATGTTAAATAGTAACGCACCAAGGAAAACTTTAACCGGGCCGACACGCAGCTAAGGGCTACAGCACCGCTGGCATGAGTGAATCGAATTTCTTTTGCAATTCGTTACTCTTATTCGTTCCGTTCACAGCCTCGCTTTGACCTTCGGCCTCAAATCTTTATATTCTCTTTTGACAAGTGTTACGAGTGTAGCTTCGGCCTTAAACCTCAGGTTAACGGCGATTTTTACTAGAGGTTATATTACATACAGTTTGTCAGGTTTAGCATGGCCGGTGAGATGGGCTATAGGGCCATAAGCGGCCAGCAGGAAATCTCAAGGCCACCGGCCATGCTATACCTAACGAACTGTATCATGAAAGGTAAACACATTTTAAATGTCAATCAATTCTGACTACTCATTCTGCTGTTATACCGAAAACTCCCCTTTTTGATTGCCATTTTGAAATGACTTGATGGATTTTCATTATGTTTGGTATATTTAGGTATATTAACAAAATACATATTTATTTAAAATTTCATGAAAATCTGACGAAATTTACTGATTTTGGACCATTAAAACCCCATTTTTAGTAAAAGGACCCCCAAAAGGGGTTCCAATATTCCGATTTTGCTGGTTAACGAGCTCAATTGAGATATTAACAAAATACACATTTGTACCAAATTTGGTACAAAGTTTTGAAAAAATGCTCAAAACGTGTTCTGAAGATCAGGATCAGTGCTCATTTCACGGTCCCGGGTCTGGATCTTACTATGCTGACGGCTTGAGTATCTTATTTTTCCAAAGAAAATTCGATAAAGTTGTAACACATACGTCAACGTTTGACAGGTAAAAATAAGTCCACTAAAGATATGCATTACGAAGAAATAACAAGCAAACTATTAACTGACAAAGTTAGAATGTGCTATTTATATCCTCGTCTATCAAGTCATCAGAATAGAAGCAGCTTTTAGCGTCATTTACAAATTAATCCTTTCTACTTTCAAGTATTTTCTCTCACCTCCAAGGCACACCACTTTACGTAATTATATTATACTTTCAGAGATTCAAGTATTCTCTTGTACGTAAATGTAAGTAAATGTGCAGGAATTCCCGCTCGCTATTTTAAGAAGACTTGAGCATTTCTAAAAACATTTTCGAGCTTCTGATGACCTTCTGAGTGAAATGGGAACGACTTTATACAGGCTGTCCAGTAATTACGGCGTCAAACTTCACCAGGTGGTTTGTCAGGTCATACACAACAACAAAACATGATGGTGGTTTGTTCATAATAAACAAAACATTTCCTATAAGGCCTATCTTACTTATTTTTCCGCCTGGCTGTGTTTTCCCCAAAATATAATGTTTATCTCCGAGGTCAATTAAGATATAATCTAAACCCTCTGCACATTTGTTAGTATAATTAAAACCAACATTTAAAACATAAAATTGTATAATTTTCACTTCCAGTTTAAAAATAGCGGCCATATTAAATTTTCTAAGCTTAAAAACTGAGAACCCTTAAACTTCATGGTGAATACTACAGAACAAAAATACGTGGCAAATGTTTGTGAACATTTTAAGAACAAATTTGTTGTGTTTCAACAATAAATAACGGAGCAAACCTTATTTACATATATTTCTCAAATTATATACTAGCAAGTGTGCAAAGCTTTTAGTTTAAAAATAATTGACCTCGGAGATAAAAATTATTTAGTAAAAACACAGCCATACTAACAGAAAACTAAGCGAGATAGGCCTATGTGTTATAGGACATTTTTTGTTTAATATGACCTGACAAATCACCTGGTGAAGTTTGATCCCGTAATTACTGGACACCCTGTATATGGATCATTGTGTACATACACACAATGAATTGCCGTATTACCGAAAATGGACGGTTATATTTAAAAGCACATATTTTCTCACACTGAAGGCTATTTGGTAACTAATAAACTATGGTAACTACAACTTGGCTATGTAGCTGTTGAAGAATTAAACCAAATTTTACCTTCAATTATCCATCGAGCCTTGAACCTTTTGTGAAAACATTCCTCTGCAGAATATGTTGGATTTAGGTCTAAAAGTTGCAAAACCGTGCGGAATGAGCGGATCCAAACACATTGGCAGAACAGAGCTGAAGTGATAAAACAAAACATTGATAGTAACTAAAATAGCACCGGACCGCAAACAGTCTATTGTTCTATTGTTCTTTATCATCTCCATTGTTTTCACTGATGATTTCCGGCGCCACGACCGATATTTACTTTGCCGTTTTCAATCCAGTTCATTAAGGTCTTCTCGTGTTTGTTTAGTGATGGATAAATTTTAGTTCGAACTACAATGTGGAAAAGTAAATAAACTCTAGTTCACGATCAAAAATGCTGAGAATTTACGGTTCATTTGTTTAGTAAGACACTATTTGTTTAATGCTTCTCCATGCAGTGTGTTCAAAGACAACTAAGAAATGAAGATAAATAAATATACAGTTGTGTGCGTTTAATACTTTTACACCCTAAGCAATCGTCACTTTAAGCTGGAAATTGGAATTGATTTCTGTGTCTCCCAGTTCGGTAGTTCTCCCTGCCTTCCATGTCCAACGCTTAGTGTTTATCATTGCTGAATTTCCCTTGGAAAAATAAGATATTCATGCCGTCAGCATGGTAAACCCAGACCCGAGACCATGACGTGAGCACCTCATATAAATAGAAACAGAAACGGACAAAACATTGAATACAACTCCGAACGAATGATACAATTACAAAGATTGACTAGATGCTAGTACAAGAAGACAAGTCGTATCTAGACACAACAACACCTGACCTTGACCTTGACAACAATGGCGAGGAACAATACAACCTCGACACAACGGGCAACTAACAGTAGTGTCATAACAATAGGAACAATAGACCGGTCTGTCATCGGCACCCTTATTCGATCTGTACTGTGGTGACGTTATACAGGGTGTTTAGAAACAAACTTTACGACTGTCTTTTTGTATATAGTTTATGATTGAGGGATCAACAAATGTTTATAGGTATGAGATTATTAAACTATTGTCTGGTACTATTGACTGTGTAGAAAATAAAAGAACTTTTGAGTTGTATTTTATGCTAAAACACACACACCAAACTACGAACAACCAAACTTGTTATTTGTTGGTGATGACTGGTCAGATTATGATGATTGCGTTCAGGCTAGCTCATTTCATAATAATGTCTGCTACATTTTAGGTCGCCCAATACCTTAAAACATGAATGAAGAGGAAATGATCATCGCTACAAGATTTTGCCCCTCCCCCCTCCCCCGGGTTTTGGGTGGGAGCTGGGTGACGCAAAGTACGCTAAACAAACTTTAGAATCCTATAAGCACATTTCCCAAGATTTTTTCAAAGTGTTTATTTTTCAAAAGTCAAGGTGGGAGGCAGGACATTTCAAATCACTCAGTATACAAGTTATACATGTTGTTAATTAATTGTATTGCTTACATCCTTTAAAAATGGCGAAACCTTGTTAACCTACTCAAATGAGATTTATAACCCCCCAGAAGGGAGTATCGGCTAATGCCTGAACGGTGTGGTTCAGGTATCGACGTAGATGACTGAGAAAGGGGAGATAGTTTCTCAGCTAATGCATATTTAATGTGAGTCTAAGTGTACGTGTGCCGAGGGGAGATTGCTTGCCGATGTCTCCCCTTTTCAACCCTTAGTCACCTTAACACTTTGATCGAAATATAAACACTATAAACAGCCTCAAAACTATCTCTTTTGAATTTTAATTTGGAACTTTTTCAGTTTACTATCGCCGTTTTTGCCTTTTTTGTTGTGTTGTACCAAGCGTTGAAGGCGATTTGTCGAATCTAAAATGATTTACTGTTGGGCAGAATATTATAAGACAAGGTCCCCATGTGCAAGATTATTCATTAAACGTGACTTTCCGAAAACAAAAGTCGAATAAATGAAACGGAAGTACTGCTTATAGGGATTTTTCCATCCTTGCTGTCACCACTTACATTGTAATGTGACTCTACGGTGACGCTAGGTAAAGGTCGAGGTTGGGTGGTAGAGAGGACTTTGTAGTCCTAACTTCACCTCGTTAAACAAGGCAAACTTCGGACGCTACTTGTCACTCGTCGCCAGCCGGCTTAACTACGAGCACAGACAATAAAAACATTCTTCAGACGCCCATTTTTCGTTTTAAAGACAATTCTGATTCAATCACCACCGAGCTCGGTTGCCGCACATCATGCTTGATGATGGATTGGATGATTAACCTTGAAAACCTTCCCCTCCCATTTGATCTCTAGAAGTTCTATTGTCTGTACCAAAAGCGTTCGGGATCTAGTGGCGCATTCTAGCGGCGCACTTTGCCATCAACACTGCTCGCTCAACCTTAGGACTGGTCCACATCAGCGTCAAACGCGGTTAAGAAGCTATTTCATTGGTGCAAAATCAGCTGACCTAACAACATCCAATCAAATTGCGTTGTCGTGGGACGTTTTGACCCTGATATTTTCCAAGAAGTAGATACCTTGGATAAACATTTCATATAGCAAAAATATTGAAAGGATAAGCCGTTGAAAGTGCACAAAGCACTGTTGCAGTTGCAAGTATTGACTAATGCAGCTTGCAGTCGCGTGTTTCTACAGAGTTCTTCACACAAGAGCAGTTTATCAAGAAATCACATTAAACGCGACATTCAACTTTGACATTAATCACCTGCGATAGAGTGCACTTTCTACAGGTCGACACTGAGTTGTTGACGTCAAGTTGTAGTAGTCGAGTGTTGATTTATTGGATCGATTAATCGTAGACACACAGTGCAAACATTCGATTTTTTTCTATCCTATCTATGAAACCCTTGAGGTTTTGAGGATGATATAGGTCTAAAGCGGCTCAGATAGTCTCAGTGATCATTTGATGATACCCGCATCAACTCCCACCATCGTTTAGACATATCAGACCATCAAATGCGTGGTTCGGAAGTCACGTTAAGCCGTTGGTCCTTGTATTTCCATTGGTCATTGGGCTATTAATTAATGACCCATTCTAAAGAAGAGTCGGCCTTAGTTTGTAACAAGACTACACCTCATAACTCATTACTACCACTCATCACACTCATCATTCACCACATATTTGCCTTAAAATACCCTCATGAGAGTGGTCGGCATCTCAAATAGTGATTTAGTGAACCTGGAATTATCCGTTGAATTCTTTTGTTGAAAGAAATGTTTAAATATACTTTGCTTTGAGACACTGACTACTCTCAGAGGGTATTTTTAGGTGAATATGGTATGATGGTGAGTGTTTTTGAAGGATGATGAGATGTGTAGCCTTGTTACAAGCTAGGGCCGACTGTTCCTTATTTATAACCCAACGACCAATGGAATGGATCAACGGCTTAACGTGACTTACGAACCATGAAGAGTGGCCATCGTGATAGGTTCATTTGAGTGTTTCTTTAGTCTTTTCAATCACACTTTTCCAATAGACACCAATAACTTTTTTCAAACTAAAACTATACGCATCAAGACTCGGTATGTGTATTCTTGACCCATATGGCGTATATCTGTTCACTCCAAAAGAATAAATTCGTCACTTTATTGTTTAAATAATGCAATCGATTCCATGGAATAACCTTCTGCAGAAACTTTGAATGAAACAGTACAAGTTACAATAACATTGGTATATGAAGTTTCCATGTTCAGAATTCAGCGTATCCCGGTGCGGTTTCCAGACACGATCGCTGTCGTCTCATACATTGAGAAAGTTGCTCCATTCTTCATTTCTACATTTGGGGTCTTGTCATGTACCGAATTTCCTTTAGGAGGGCCATTTCCGCCCCCACAACCCCCCCCTCTACTTTCTCACAATATACTCTCTATATTGTGTTGTACACTACGAAACCAGTGACGGGCAGACGATGACCTCTTTACCTTCGACTCCTGCCTTGGTATTTACAGATCTGCAAGAATAGTGTGAATGTACTTTTTAATGAAGTTTTAGGAAACGAGTTGAAAGTTATCACGAGCTGAAATAGTTTTGAATGAGTAACTAAAAGAAAGAGCCTATTGATGTATAATTAAAAATGCCAAAATGGAGAGGAGGGGGGTAGGACACTCGAAAAAAGGAAAATGGAGATTTTGGCAAGGAGTGGAATTTTGTTGGTAGAAGAATACGTAAATGGACACTGAAAAGGCAGTTAAAGAAAGATAAGAAGGATCGATAAGTAGGAAGGCAATGAAAGACCTTTTTAAATCTGACAAAGAGCGTGAAGTAAAATGGAGGCCGTGTCATTCCACCCTAAGTTCTGGTCAGTCAGCCAATAAAAGATCCCTCAATTGCGAGCCAAGAACTTAAAGAGCTGAACGGTTCTTTGACCTGAATTTATTTCAGATGTGACTTAAGTTCCCTTGGCATCAGGACACTTTTGAGTGGGCTTAACAACTTGTTCACGAAATGATCTCCTGCCTGAGAGAGCAAACGTCCATGAACTACCGTCCTGTGACTCCTAGCTTGGTAGATCTCCCTGAAATAATTTTTGAATGCTGACTACACGACTCTCTTCTTTAAAGATTTGTGCAGATTGATATTAGTTAGGAGAATGGATATTGTGGAAAGATTTGCGTTTGAGCAACCTCCCCACAGCGCTATATCATAGAGAAAGTAAGGGTTGATCACTCTATAATATGCCGTCATCAGTATCTGAGTTAGCCAATACATCTTACATCTTACATATGTCCTCTTCTCCGTAGTCGTGAAGACCAGGGAATCGTCAGTTTTTTCCTCTTCTACATACAGTGGTAGTTGTTTTCCTCATAGTATTCGGATATTTTGTAGTAAGGTCTTTCTTGCAGGTATTGTTTAAGTTTCTTGATAAAGGTTTTGTTGTCTTGAATGTTTTTTAAGTTATTTGGCAGGATATTGAAAAGATTTGTGCCCATGTTTGCAGGTGTTTTGCTTGTTTTTAGTAGTCTATGTGGATTTAGATTTAAATTTGTTCCTCCTCGGAGTTTGTAGTTGTGGCATTCTTCTCTGGTTACTTGTGGCTTGTTTTTAGTTAGAGTTATTGTTTCTAGTATATATAGTGCTGTGAGGGTCAATATTTTATTTTTCTTAAAGAGAGGTTTGCAGTGCTCAAGTATATGTTTTCTTTCAAGGATTTTTAAAGTTTTTTCTACAATATTTGGATAGTGTTTTCAAAACATTGTTTTGCTTGAAGATAACTTAGAACAGGGCCTAATGATTTACGACCCTATCAAATAAACCCTCAGGAAAAATCACTCATCCAAATTACAACACGTACTAAACTGAACTTAACCGGCAAAAAGTTAGCTCTTGAAAAATTAAAAATTGTGAAAAGTTTAAACATGACCAACTAATTGATGTACATACAAGTTTAAAGCCAAACAAATTAACCCATTTCACAGATTGTGCCAGACTGTCGTGGAATGCATGGAATAGCGCCACTTGATTGGAGGGCTGATGGAACATTAACATCCAATCGCAGCGTGGCGTGAGCATTGTTGACTATTGGCCACCTGTGATTGGTCAATTCACCCCTCTCCCGCTAAAACCTGTTATTTCACTAATTTCCACAATTACTACCCTTAGTTAGCTGATTTACATGCCGTGTTGGGTGAGTTTATTCAAATTGCTGGCTTTTCCTGACAAGTGTGTTTATTTCACGGAACAAAATGCTGGAGTGGGATTTATTTACATTGAAGTACAAATTTACATAACAGGAATGAGCATTTTCTGGTGTATTTAATGTTTTTGTCAAAGCTATGGTTTCGTAGGAAAGCGTTGACTGCTATATTACAGCCGTAATGGAGTGGTCAACGTACAGTGACGGTGGACGTAACACAATATTTGAACAGATGTTTACAAAAACACGTTTGACAACTTTTATTTTAGTTGTTAAAGTTTATTTACGTATATATTAATTGATAAACTAAACTTTTGTTTACAAAACAAAATGTGTCAATGGCGAGAAAACCCTTAACTAGTTTTCACCACTATTTTACGTCCACTGTTCTCTAGGAAACCACTCTCATCTGATTGCATTGAACACCAAACTCACCGTCATATTACGGCCGTAATGTAGTGGTCACCGCTGTCTAGGAAACCATAGCTTTAATTGGTGATTTCATCATTTTGGGGGTTATGTGTTATAGCCCTCTGGGTTTGAATGTTAATTTTTCTAAAACATTTTATATTAACATCAGTTTTAATATTGGTGCACATGTTTAAGACAACCATCCTATAATATACATCAATAGCCCTTTCAAAATGACTGACCATCCTAAGTTAATGGGTCTTATTATAGGTGAAAGCTGTCTGGGGTCTTTTTGTTGATTTTGTCTGTAGCAAAGTATCCAATAGTCTTTTCTTTGCACCCAAACAACAACAATCGAAAAATCACCTTTGAGTACTACAGCAAAAGTTAGTTGTTTAAGCTAAAACGTATTAATTGCCCCCTTTACACAAAAGCTTCCCTGATAATTTAAGCATGTACAATACATTTCCGTTTCAAAATGAGGGAATACATTCAAAGAGGAAAGAAGTTCATGCCGTCTGGACGTTAAATGAAAAACACTCTTTTGACTGAAGTGTATTCCAATTATTGTTTTAGCGAATTTCCTTTGGAAACATGAGGTGTATTCATGCCGTCAGCATGGTGAGACCCAGACTTGGGACAATGATATGTGCACCGATCCTGACCTCCAGAACACGTTTTGAGCATTTTCAACAACTTTTATGCATAGGCCTATGTGTGTAGTGTGTACTATCTTACAAGTCGCATTTTTGTCCGAATATTTTAAAATTTAATACGAATTTGCCTAGTAAATATCTCGGTGTCAGCCTGGTTTTAAGTGGTACTGCCCATCATTTTTATTTCTCTCAAGTCCAAACGCAAATCAATTGCATAATGGCTTGTACTGATCAGAAGTCAGACAATAGACACAGTTTGTCAAGACTAAGACAACATTATGCTAACACGAAGGCGATGGACTTAATACCCGAGCTGTGAAACAATTAGGAACCGTTGATTCGAGTATAGGCGGATCCAGGGAGGCAAGGTGGTTGGGAGCGGGTGGGGGATGCAGGTGCAGTTTCCCGTCGTTCCATTTAGCCACTCAAACCCCCCCCTCAACTCCCCCCTTCCTACTTCCTGTCTCTGAGACATACTAGTATGCGGATAGGTAGATTTAGTAGATGGAGATTAGTATAAAAGAAGAAAATAGTCTAACCTTGCGGCCATACTTTTACCCTTAGTTGTCAGCATGGAAACCCCAATTACTATTTTATTTTACTTAAATGAGAGCTTTTATGATATTACCCACCAGAAAACCTCGGCTCGGCTTGGCTTGAGATGAAGTGCTTCGTTCAACAGTTTGATAAAGATAATGTTATGGTTGGTAGATTGGGCATGGATGCAACATGGCTGAGGCAGGATAATCATCGTAGTTCGACAGCCCAAGCACAGATAGCGCTGCGAGCGCTGCCATCTCTTGCCCCTCGATAGTTTGTCCGATGTCGATGATATAGTTTTGAGGATGATATAGGTCTAAAGCGGCTCAGATAGTCTCAGTGATCATCTGATGATATCCGCATCAACTCCCACCATCGTTTAGACATATCAGACCATCACCTGCGTGATTCGGAAGTCACGTTAAGCCGTTGGTCCTTGTATTTCCATTGGTCATTGGGCTAATAATTAATGACTCATTCTAAGGAAGAGTCGGCCTTAGTTTGTAACAAGACTACACCTCATAACTCATTACTACCACTCATCACACTCATCCTTCACCACGTATTTGCCTTAAAATACCCTCATGAGAGTGGCTCGGCATCTCAAATAGTTTAGTGATGACTTAAATACGACCAAATCGTGCGATTTTCGAGAACGAACAGACTTGCGTGTGCGTCAATGACTCTACTTGAGGCTCTTAAAATATTTCCTCGCAGTTCTATCTGTGCTTGGGCTGCCGAACTAGGTTGATTTTTGAATACTTGTATCATATTGAGTAAATGGTCAAATATGGGATAATGTTAGCACGTTTTTGGTTTATTGAGATATATGTATAAAAGTGCTAACAGCTGAAACAGATCAAGGCTCATCTGTATCTATGGGCTCGGCGCCAGCTTTACTGAGCCTAACTCTTAACTGGGGCGATCGATGTTTTTGTTGGTAGAGAGAATCCTTTACTGCATGCATTCCTCTGACGCAACCCTATCTATACTAACCTCTGTAAGGAATTCTAAACGGTTTTATGTTACCTGTTGTAAGACATTTTTCGAAATAATAATTTTGTTATGTAAATAGACTATCACTGACGATGGAGTACATCAGATACGAAATGCGCATCTTATTTAAACCAATAGTATTACGGACGCGTTTCCTAGTTTTTGAGTGAATAAAAAGTACACGACGTTTCGGGACTTAAAGTCTGACCCCGTCTTCAGGTGAAAAGTAACCTAAAACATAACGACAAAAAACAAGTTTAACGGAAAAAGACATAGTTAAGGCGGTGAGTGTCTGGTCAAATTTCGCTTTTTACTTTTAGGCTAGCTCTTTTCCTAATGTTATTTTTTATGTTACGTTTCACCTGAAGACGAGGTCAGATTCCAGATCCGGAAACGTCATGTACTAGTTCACTCAAAAACTAGGAAAACGTCCGTAGTAATATTTGAACCTCATAATTTGTACCTTCGTCAACAACAAACTTCAAACAAAGAGTTTATTTAAACCAATATAGTAGAATCTAAGGGCAAAACCAAAAGGTAATAATTATTCTGTGAACTTTTGTCACGCAGTGTTAAATGTAATTAGTGGAGTTAAATAGTCTGACCAGAATAAACTTGATGTAGTCTGACCATTCAATTTGTTTTAGGTACCAGAGGAAGCGTCACAGTTACATAACAAGGTATGAAATGTAAAGTAACCACAATACAAGATATGCTTCAAAATACTCTATTCCAGTTCATCACCATACAGGTACTGAACGCAATTAACTTAGGCTAGAAATAAGATCTAGGCTGCCTCAAGACTTGAAAACCAAAAGAGGTTCATTGAAAAAAGATTGGGAGTAATATAAGCAGAACATTATTTGTAAAACTTTGTAACGTAGAACTTATTTAAATAGTCTCTTAGGTTTTACGTATTGTTAAAATGTACTGTGTTTTTGCTTGAAAACGTGTAAACGTATTTTTTATAAAGTAGAAATTAATTTGACTGTTAATTTTTTGGTATTTTAAATCCCGATTTGTGTGAATGACGAAAGAAAACCATGACCACTTCCATTTTCTACGGTGTGAGCGTATTCATAACTACTGCCATACTAATGTTGAAAATTCATAATGTCAGTATTATTACATTAACAATATATGGACCTTTCTCCCGGTTATTGTGTTTAAAAATACACAACGTTTCGAGAATTATGAAAACTTATGATAACACTCAAACTTCTGGGCGACATCGATAGAGTTTCTAAAAATATTCACCGCCACTTGAATATAAATCTTTGAATTATATGAACAAACGTTTGAGAACAACTTGTACACTCTATAACGACTATAACAATAACGATATCTTTTCTATTTGTAAATATTGCAGATATATCTTATAGAAGAAGTGTTATAGCAGTCCAGAATGACGAAGGGTGCAATAACAGGTCACCCAGGGGTCGATAAAAACATGGGGTCATCGACCAAAGTTTCGAGAAAATTGTCGTGTATGACGTAAATAGCTCTTTACGCATTGTGTAATGTGACTAATACGGTGACGCTAGGTAAAGGTAGAGGTTGAGCGGTAGAGAGGACTTTGTAGTCCTAACTTCGCCTCGTTAAACAAGACAAACTTTACCTTTACTTTACGCAAAGTTAGATTGCGCATTAATGCCACCTGGCTGAGGCAGGAAAATCAACATAGTTCGGCAGCCCAAGCACAGATAGTGCTGCGAGAGAATTATTTTAAGAATCTCAAGTAGAGCCTCTGACGCACGCGAAAATGGTCACATTTAAGTCATCGACATCGGACAAACTCGAGCATGTGGAGCTGAGGGGGGAGAACGACGGCGAGAAATGGCAGCGCTATCTGTGCTTAGGCTGCCGCAACTATGTTGATTTTCCTGCTTCTATGCCCAATCTACGTACCACAACATTATCTTTGATTTAACCTAACACTTGGAGGAAAAATTAGCATAACTAATTTTGCCAATTTTAAAAACTACTTTAATTTAGTTCGAGCTAGAAAATTAGCTTACGTAACGACAGCTTTCGTACAAAAAGCTTATTTAAAGTAAACATAAATCAACACAAAACAAAAGAACGAGGAAAGATAAAAGCAGGAAAGGATTAGTCGGAGAATCCTCCGCTATTCGGAGTTACGCTTTTGGCTTCGATCCTAATTATTATAGGATTAGGCTTTGGCAATCCTAAGCAGAATAAAAGGGTTTTACGTCATGCTTTACTTTAGTGAAAATTGTGTTACGTACAAATCACGACTGTTAGAGTATTAATAATAAAATAAAATTCATCTTTAGAAAATTAATAATAAGTCTAAATATTAAAATGAGAAATTAAATTAATTTGAAAGGGCTAACTTGGGTTATAATCTGTTATAAGACATTGAAACCTACGCTTGCAAGAATTGTCACCAATCCATTAAAACCTATATGGATTATTAGTTGACCTAGGAAGAAGTTCGTTTCAAATAAACTAATATATTTGAAGGGGATTTCAATATCAAAACGGCATCAGCTTTTCTTTCTCTATTGTCACGGACGTATATTTATATACTAAAAATTTCTTAAGTTTTTCCTTACATCAATTTTTATTAGGCTATAATTGCATTTATGTTACAAGTCCTTTTTTATTTTTGTAAATGCTATTTATATATTATTATAAGGTTAAGTGTAAGAAAGGGCCATGAGGCCCTAACTTCGCCTTTTTTGTAAATGAAAAACTTTGCAAATAAAGAGATTTTCTATTCTATTTTACATTAGTAGTTCGTGAAAGGAAAGAAATAATAGTTTAACAGAACAGATTTCATAACTATAGTATGATGATTAGTTTTTACAAACCTCCAAACGGGTGAACGGGTTAATGAGACATATTACAGTAAAAGCCCCATTTATAAGAACAGCAAATTCTCCTTTAAAAACTTGATAAGACGACAGGTTATTGAAAATTTAAAACAACCCATTGTAAAAAATTATTCTTTTATCGTCCAGAATCTAGAGGAAAGATAATATTTATTTTCATTCAATTAATTATTGATCAAATATTACACTCAAAACTAAAACAAATACCATACAAAACATATATAATTTAAAACTTCAAACCCAATATTAAATTTTATTTAAGCTAAATAATATTGTATTTCATATTGGTTTTGAAGTGTTAAATTATATTTATACCTACCAATATTAGAGCTCTTATCCCTCTTTACACACGAGTACCACAACATTATTGCACCGATATTTTTACCCTGAATAGCAATTAAAACTAATGAAATGAAAACAAGGCTAAATATCAAAATATATAGTAAATACATGTTTCGAAAATCAACATTTTCCCACTGTTGCCCCTCCCTCTACGATAAAAGTACAAGATGTATCGAACTGTAATTATGTGCCAGCTTGGAAGCATTGATCATAGTAACATAGATTTTCAGAAGAGTAAATAAGCCAGGTGTAATCTGTGGTTTGTTTTGACTCGCATCTTATTGATTTCTGAACAGCTGACTTTTCCGCAAGTTGTGACATGAATGTTTACAATCAATAGCTTGCTTTTGCGTTCTGAAAGTATCGTTCGTGAGTGTCTAGTGGGTTATTTAGGTTTTTAACCAAGTTTATTACATTTATTTTAAATTTCAGTGTTATGTGAAAAGTTTGGAGTGTGTTAACTACAGTGTTGTTGTGAGTAACAGTTTCCAGCCTAGCCTAAATGGAATTCTACAGAAAGGTAAAACATTATACTCGTTAAACTGATATAAATTAGACGTATGTCCGGTGTTCAACTAAGTTGTTTCGATAGGCACGAGACAAATATAAAATTATTTTTCTATGATACAGATACGCAATCATTGAGTGTTTGTATTTCTGTGTTAACCTAAATAAGTAGTGACAATTTAAAAATCTTACGAGTCGAATAAAAGCTCGGTTTAATTCCAACAAGTTACGATTACAGAATAATTTTCCATTCAGCGTTTTTCCCATAAAACTCGTATTTGTAAAAAGGAAGGTTGTTGCTGGGGTACTGACTAACCACCGATCCTGTGTTACACCTGTCTCTGTTTTTTTTTAATGGACATAAAGTTTCTATTTTAAACCGACTTCAGAGAAACGAGGAGGTTATACAAGTTGACCTGCGGCGATTTTTCTACCTCTTTTGCTCCAAAATATGTCATTTAGAAATATCCGCCACACTTTCTTGCATTATTTAGGGTGCCCAGTAATTACGGGATCAAAATTCACCAGGTGATATATTGAGTCAAAATAAACAGCACACAAAGTCTTAATACAAAGTCCTATCTCGCTTGGTTTTCCGTCTGCCTATCTGTCTGTTTTTCACGAAGTAATTGTCATCTCCGTGGTAGAATAAGGTAGGACAATAATGGTAATATAATTGTGCATAGCTGTTATTATAGTCAAATTCAACATTTAAACCAGGCCGACACGCAGCTAAGCATGAGGGAATGGAATTTCCTTTGCTATTTAATACTCTTAATCGTTCCGTTCACAGCCTAGCTTTGGCATTCGGCCGTTCTATTTATACATATACATATATAGCATGTGAGCGTAACAAATATCCTCACTTCGGCCTTCGTGTTCTTTTCTTGCAAGTGTTATTACATATCGCGAAGGTAAAAAGTGTTTTAAATGTTATTGAAATGGAACTACTAATAGCGTACCATAGCGAAAAAACACTTTTTGGCCACCATTTGAAACGACCCAATGACTGAATTTTCTTAGTTTATAGTATATTGATGGATACCTTGACCGAGATATTTACAAAGAAACATGATTGTGTACCATATTTCATGAAAATCAAACAAAGATGCGACCTGTAGAGAGTTCTCGCATAAATACATACATATATGTATACGTAGGCCTACATACATATATACACACTTTTTATGCGAAATGTAGCATTTTAAACCCGATTTCTTGTAACCTTTAAATTGGTATTACAACAAAAACGAGTCAAGATAAAAGAATGTTCTTTACGTCGTTGAATTTATATTAAAATTCCCTTTTTTAAAGTTCCACAAGGGGGTTGTATTTCAACAATTTAGGGGCCCTCCCCTCCGGTTTTGGGTGGGGGTAGGTGACGCAAAATATGTAAAAAAAACTTTAGAATTATATGAAAGTATTCTCCAAAGAGTTTAAACAGTTTTTCCTTTTTAAAAGTTTAGATGGGGAACATTTAAAACACATATATAAAGTGTAGAAAAAAAACTCAAAACGTGTTCTAGGGGTCAGGATTGGTGGCGATCATGGTCCCAGCCCTGAGTCTTACATGCTGACGGCATGAATATCTCATTTTTCAAAAGTAAATACGCTAAAAACTGTAACTATTCAACGCCCTGAATGTCACACGGGCGGAGCAAGAGATTGCACGGCGTTGAACGTGAAATCACTACAGGCGTGTGTTGCGGGTCTTGTCTGTGTGAAAATGAAGGCGTTATAACTAACCAAAGTGTTCAGCTGGACTACATTTAAAAGGAAAGAAATAGTTTATTGGTGCTATGTTTCTTATGATCTTTTGTCGAATTATACTATAGATGATCACCAAATACACTAATAAATAAAATATGGTTGTTTTACGAGACATAGTAATTATTTAGTTGGCTAGATTATAACTTTTTTCATACAATGTACTTTTGACTGGAACCTTGACACCAAGTTCTCTTAACTTTGAAAACATAATCAAATAATGTGAAATTTCTTAAAAATTTCAAATTGTGCAAGGATTATTAAGTCACAAGTACACAAATTTCGCGATATTTACATCTGATATTACTAAAACCATGGAGAGGAAAGGTAAAAAGGTAAAGTTAGTCTTGTTTAACGAGGTGAAGTTATGACTACAAAGTCCTCTCTACCACTCAACCTCGACCTTTACCTAGCGTCACCGTATAGTCACATTACACCGGAGTGATGAGTCGCGCGCGATACCAATCCGCCACGGATCCGCTAACAGAGAAACTAAAGTAGTGTCTTTTACAAGCGAGTTTTTAGATAATTTAAACCAAACATTCTATTGCCATAGCAATAAAAAAATAATAGGGATGCACTCGCAGAAGGTCATGTTTTGTTTAATCTTTGTAAAGTTTGTTGTTGTCATTGTTGATTTAGTGATTGATTCTTTCTCACCAAACTTTGCCTATAAGTCATCGTCTGTCACTCCTCCCCCCCCACAAATCATCCCCTCCTCAACCCCTGGCTTGAGGCTAGAATCTATTTACCCGGTCGATTTCATATTCATTTTCTAACCAATTTGCTTATGATTGAAAGCAAGTTTGCTGATTCGATTTCTGCCTTGGGCACGGTATTATTTTCACGTTCATTACTTTCACAGGAAATTTTAGCACAAGTAAAGACTGGGACTCGTGGCGTGGTCGTGTAATCCAGCTTTATAGAGGTCAGGTTTTGAGGATGATATAGGTCTAAAGCGGTTCAGATAGTCTCAGTGATCATCTGATGATACCCGCATCAACTCCCACCATCGTTTAGACATATCAGACCATCGCCTGCGTGGTTCGGAAGTCACGTTAAGCTGTTGGTCCTTGTATTTCCATTGGTCATTGCGCTATTAATTAATGACCCATTCTAAGGAAGAGTCGGCCTTAGTTTGTAACAGGACTACACCTCATAACACATTACTACCACTCATCCTTCACCACATATTTGCCTTAAAATATCCTCATGAGAGTGGTCGGCATCTCAAATAGTGATTTAGTGATTCTGTTTTTAACACGTTTTAATCCGTTTGATAAGACCAGCTGATTACCTAGCTGGTTTACCATTACTGGTTTTTCTTCAGTTCCTTCCCTGGAAATAACACTCACTTATTACAGGTGAACGTCAGATGGGGTTTAAACCGTGTTTTCCTTATTAATACAGTAATTGTGGAAGTTTTCCTGAATTAAACTATCGTGAATCGATCATCGCTTCGAGAAATCGTTAGAGAGGGAGGTTAAAATAAATTGCTTGTACCCGCGGTTTACTTCCTTATTAAACTACTTTTTTCCTGATGGTTCTGCGGAAATTTAAGTCAGAGAGAATTTTATTAGTATTTTCAAAAGTGTTAGACATTAGGTTTAACCTATGCGTTTACATTAGTGAAAAAGGTGACACGTTTTACTATTTTTTGGTGTTTAGAGTTTAGAAAAGTTGTTTTCTATGTTGTCAAAGGTTGTCTCCAGGTTTGTATATTCTGGTTTTTAATTAATCTTACGCCAAAGTTATAGCAAAAAGAATGTTAAAGTTGGCCAAAAATAGGCTATTTTAAAAGTGTATTATATTTTTTCACAAGCAGTTTTTGCCTTCGCCGAGTATAAGGAACATTGAACCACTCTTTACCTATCATATAAACCCGCATTTGTACGTTTCGGGTTTTAAACGGCGTCGAAAACGGGGGACTACGAAACCATGTTTTGCCAAAGTTGGAATATCGCTACTAACATTTCTCTTGACTGGTGAGGTCGGCGGCACGCGCGACTTTTCAAAGAACTAAGCCAGACAAGACAACCCTACTGGAGCCGATGTTTTTGAAACCGAAGGTAAACTTGATTTACCTACCCTTGATTTTCTACCCCTTGTCTAATGAGAGAAATAATCAATACAGTGGTAACCATGGGTTCTTCCTTGTTGACTAATTCTTAAGGAATACAAATTTTTCCAAGACCTACCCTCGTCTACCGGAGAGAAATAATCAATACAGTGGTAACCATGGGTTCTTCCTTGTTGACTAATTCTCTTAAGGAATACAAATTTTTCCAAGACCTACCCTCGTCTACCGGAGAGAAATAATCAATACAGTGGTAACCATGGGTTCTTCCTTGGTTGACTAATTCTCTTAAGGAATACAAATTTTTCCAAGACCTACCCTCGTCTACCGGAGAGAAATAATCAATACAGTGGTAACCATGGGTTCTTCCTTGGTTGACTAATTCTTAAGGAATACAAATTTTTCCAAGACCTACCCTCGTCTACCGAGAGAAATAATCAATACAGTGGTAACCATGGTTCTTCCTTGGTTGACTAATTCTCTTAAGGAATACAAATTTTTCCAAGACCTATGCCCTACCAGTTCAGTGGTAACCATGGGTTCTTCCTTGTTGACTAATTCTCTTAAGGAATACAAATTTTTCCAAGACCTACCCTCGTCTACCGGAGAGAAATAATCAATACAGTGGTAACCATGGTTCTTCCTTGGTTGACTAATTCTTAAGGAATACAAATTTTTCCAAGACCTACCCTCGTCTACCGGAGAGAAATAATCAATACTCCGCTATTTCAGTGGTAACCATGGGTTCTTCCTTGGTTGACTAATTCTCTTAAGGAATACACATTTTTCCAAGACCAGATCAGTATTTATTTTTCTCATAACACTTGAAAACATTGCACCAAAGTCCTGTTCGAGAACTCGCTTACAATTCCTGTCAAGTTTCGTTGCTTGTTCTCGTTTTGTCACTACTTTGGCTGCTTTTGTATTCAGTTTCCGTGTGACGAGGAACTCTTACCCTGCGTTACTGGCGAGTTTCACATCAAGTTACGTTGTGTCCGGAGGCAAACTGTTATACAGGGTGTTCAGTTACACTGCCAATGTTACCATAAATATTTCCATGATTCTTATGTGTTTGAGCAGATCAAATTCTTAATTTTTATGAGTGAATTTCGTATCTATGACAGAGTCAACTACCTAAAAGAGTCCATTGAAATATAACAAGAGTGGAGGTTCTTTATCATCGATTCTACAGTAGTGGCCGGTCAAATCTAAGGAATGTAGTGGGGACGTATTCGACTATTGGGTAAATTGTGACCATATACTTACCAAAGCCAAATGAAAATAGAAGATGTACCAACCTGAAACCAAAACCAATGTTAGAATCAAAAACTTATTAGTAAAACACGCTTTTAAAATTATGGTGAGAGTTAAAAAGAATATTGTAAAAGCCAAGCTGCCCTCGTTGTGGTCTTTAATTCTTCTTTCTTTGTAGTAGTTTAGTTTAGCTTTACTAAGTACATAGCTAAATTAAAATTAAACAGATGTCACGCTCAACTATTTTAAATGGTGTTTAAAATGATAAACTATAAATTTACATACAAATTAGCATTTACGATGGAAAATACATGTTTATAGCGCTTGTGTGCTAACGGTTTAGAACTATTCTATTACTATCGGGCAGTGGGAGTGATTTGCAACTAATCTTTAATTATAAATCTTAATTCTTTTCACCAAAGATTGTGTTATGGGAGGTAGATTGCGCATAGATATCACATGGCTGTGGCAGGAAAATCAACATAGTTGCGGCAGCCCAAGCACAGATAGCCCAGCCCAACTTTCCTCCCTAGGCTCCACATGCTCGAGTGTGTCCGATGTCGATTACTTAAATGTGACCAAATCGTGCGATTTTCGAGAACGAACAAACTTGCGCGTGGCTCTACTTGAGACTCTTAAAATAATTCCCTCGCAGCGCTATCTGTGCTTGGGCTGCCGCAACTATGTAGATTTTCCTGCTTCGGCCATTTATGTTCAACCTGGCTACTAAAACGTAATCTTTGTTTTTAACCACAATATTTCAAACGGCCTAAATGTATTACTACACCCTCCCCTCTCCTATACTGCCCCTCCCCCCCTTAAACTGAATCTCTCCATTTGAAGTTGGCCCAGCTTCAACTCATCTGACAGTTCGACTTTTACTTTCAACGAATTCGAACTTTTATCTTTATCTGTTTTACATTTCCATTACACAATGTGTTTAAAAAATATTTAGTTTCAAACAACGTTCACGGAGGAGTCTAGGCAATAAAACTGTCAGTCATTGTCGTCTCTAGGTGGGAAAATGCCACTGGCCGAAAGGACAATTATCTCGCTCTAAAAGGCGGTTTCCATAGACCCAGGCACCCACCACAATAATTATGATAGAGATTATAGTAAATGTAACATGCCTTTAAAAATCACTGTATCACTATTTGAGATGCTGATTACTCACAGGGTATTTTAAGGCAAATATGTGGTGAAGGATGAGTGTGATGAGTGGTAGCAATGAGTTATGAGGTGTAACTCTTCTTCCTTAGAATGGGTCATTAATTAATAGCCCAATGATCAATTGAAATACCTTAACGTGACTTCCAAACCACGCAGGTGATGGTCTGATATGTCTAAACGATGGTGGGAGTTGATGCGGGTATCATCAGATGATCACTGAGACTATCTGAGCCGATTTAGACCTATATCACCCTCAAAACCTCACCTCCATGAAGCTAGATTACAGGACCACGCCACGAGTCCCAGTCGATCCTGTAAGAGCAGCGTGGACACTATGCAACGCTTGGACAAAGATGCATTGTGCATATAAAGTTCTCGGCTCTCGTATCACGTCAACTCTATACGCTCACACTATATGTGAAGTTGTTTAACTACTTCAGAGTCTACAACTTGAGTTGATATAATTGACGCGTGTCTCATAATGATGAGAAACTTGGAGATGTGAGAAACTGTGTACGAGAAACGCGCCCTTTTCTCATCTCATCTTCTGGATGTGAACACTGATATCCACCTCCGCCTCGTGTAGTTCAGAAACTTATTCTTCTTTAGTTGCAGATTCTGCAGTAATCTGTCAAGTGTTTGTTAGTTGTTCTCGGCAAGTTTCTAGATAAACAGAAATATTTCGCTTGTATTCAACCAAGCCCAAAAGTTATTTCCAAATAATAAACATTATGAAATGTTTTTGACAAAGACTAGCATCTGCATTAATACAACCTAATAAAAATAATCATAACATAAAATTTCGGTAGGGCTCAAATTTCTTTCCATATAAATGGAAAACTCAGAGGTGTGTGTTCTCGTGGACTCTCGACTGTAAATGTTAGGTTAGGCCAGGCAGCCCGCCAGGGGGTGGTGAAGAGACTGTTGCCATGGTAACGGTCAACCCCCACCCGCTCTCAGTGGTGCAGTGTTGCCGCTATTCCTAGACGTTCGACATGCCTCCGGTGCCAAATATACATGTCACTTGCTCACCTAAATATAGTACAGTTTAAAGTTTTCAATTTTTTGTACGTTAATTAATTTTTTAAAGGCATTTAAGTTTGTTAATTAAATATGTGTCCAGATCAACCAAGACATGAATACTATTTAGCCGTGTATTGAGCGGATAAGGAGGGGGAAAAGGTGAGAGATAATCGGGAGGACCAGTGGCAGATAATGGGGATAGTAGTCACAGATAATGAAGGAGGAGCAGTGGCAGATAATGGGGGGATAGTAGTCACAGATAATGAAGGAGGAGCAGTGGCAGATAATGGGGATAGTAGTCACAGATAATGAAGGAGGAGCAGTGGCAGATAATGGGGATAGTAGTCACAGATAATGAAGGAGGAGCAGTGGCAGATAATGGGGCAGTAGTCACAGATAATGAAGAGGAGCAGTGGCAGATAATGGGGATAGTAGTCACAGATAATGAAGGAGGAGCAGTGGCAAATAATGGAGGGGCAGTAGTCACAGATAATGAAGTGGGAGTAGTGGCAGATAAAGAGGAGGGAGCAGTGATATAATAATGAGAGAATAGTAGTTGTAGATAAATGTTTATCACGTTTTCATAATTTCACAATCGAGTAAAATGAGTAAAATTCTTATGTATTAACAAAAACTAAAGACTGTCACAGTTACTAGTACTAGTATAGCGATCTCAAAGTCTACTAATAACTGAAACGAGTAAGGTTAGAGCCTCTGAACTACAGGGTGTGTAGGGCTTGTACAAAGTGAGGAGGGGGAAGAGGGTTGATAAATTACGGTCACTAACCTACAAAGCCTGGGTTATTAACAGCCCTGCATTCATTCTCGCTGTCATACAAGCGGCAAGGCGCTTAGCCCTGCATCTCCTCCTCCTTGAGTAGACTCACATGAACAGATATACTCGTAAACCATTCAGTCAGCTCTCACACTGGCATTCGATGTGAAACAATGTTCAGGAGTCAGTTGTCATAAGAGATAAATTGTAAAACCTACAGTTTGTTGAGAGTCGATCGTGCCAGTGCTACTATATTAGCTTATAACCCCCATGGGATACTGGTTATTATGTTCAATCCCGAGTAAAATTTGGTTATTAAAATCTGAAGACCCATTAGAGTTAATTCTTTTAAAAATCACAGTTGGCTGAATATTTTTCTCTAATTAAAACAGGTTTGGAAATTGTTTCAGTTCAAAGTTTCATTTTGAGTTTTAGTCGAGCAAAGTTCAAAATGTTTACACATAATTTTAATGAATTTTGAGACGCATTGCCAATTTAATAACTTGCATAGTTTGAAGAAAAACGCAGAAGGAAGGGGAACTGTTTGACAAATATTATTATGGAATGAGGGAAATGTTCTGGCGCCACCCTTTTAGCACACATAGAGTCTCGCCTCTAGCTTAATGTGTTTTTAATGACGTAAGAGTTCGTGTGGTTAAAGATGAACCTTATAGAAAGTGTTTCCTTTAATTTTTGGAATCGCGTGTTTGAATTAATCACTAATTTGGCAATAATTATTATTATTCACGGTTGGGATAGCAGGGCTGGACGATGTTTGAATCGGGACGAGGAGTTAGTTCACTGTGAACACGACATAGTTTTGATTCAGAGTCGTAGCTAGTCACGTGAGGAATGTGGGATACATTACGAAACACTCCTCGAACAACAACTTCTAGCTTTCTTCAAGATAACCAAAGATTCAGCAAAACAACAATGTTTTGCGATTAAAGACAAAAATCTCTACTTTACATTGGAAATTAACGAGCTTATTACTTAACGGGTAATTTGTTACGCTAAAAATGTGGTAATGGACCGCTAAAGTCGTTAACATATGCTCAGCTATGGGCCTGACTACAACTCACTCACTTCGAAAGCGCTAGGCCGTCTGTACGTTGTTATACAAGCCGCTACAGGGCGCTTACATTCTATATTGCACTGTATCGAGGAAAGCAGGTCACTGAGATGCTGACTTGTTCCAGAAACCAATATGTATTGAATATAAAGTAGCGACAGAGTAAGACATCGATACAAGTGAACTGCTGTATTCTTCTCTTCTCCTGATACTCTAGTCTCAGAGATAGGAACTGCAACAGAGGTCTAATGGGATAGGCGAAGTGGTTTAATAGTCAAACCCATCACCGGGCGTGAATGTCACGTTGTGCGAAATTCAGAGGGCGGTCCACGATTTGGCAACCGTGCTCGGTGATTGAACTAGTGTTTTTTCTGTGAAGAATTGGACGTCTGCAAAGAACTTCTTTTGTCTGAGCTCTCTTCCCAAATACGTTTCTGCTTTTTTGACGAGCTGAGCAGCTAGAACAAGCTCCTTAAATTTTCATTTGGTAATCTAGTATTCGACTTTGTCTTTGCCACGACATTCTGCGTTTTTATGCTTGTTTCCAAGAACCTTTTCTGAACTAATTGCAGAAACCAAACGTCGAAATCGCCGTGAACAGTGACAATCTGGTGTAAAAGACCGAGAAACGTGATTTCTCTTTACAAAATATGAACTGGTTGGTCTTTTCGCAACACGAAAGTCCTGAGTTCAGCTCTTCACGAGCAAAGTGAGTTCTGTTGAGTTGTGCGCAGGAAACCACTGTCAGGAAAGTGGATTCAAACTTTATACTTTTGTGTTTACTTTTACTCTTGAGTGTACCTGGGTTGTATTACGCATACAGTTTTGCAGTTTGTGTTTTACGTCATTGTTAAAACGACATCGTACAATTTTTGAACTCATATGATTCCCCAAAACGTATTTAAGTAAATTTATCCGAATTTGTGGATGTCATACAGCGATGGCTTTATCTGAATTCGTGAAATGAGATTATTTTGTTGCATATATACCATGCCTATCAAGATCAAAGCATAAAATCGGACGGAGAGATATTTTGGCGAATAGATCGGGGTCAATAAATAAATTATATAGAGAACAAAACCGTAAGAGCGGCAAACCTTACGTGCAGTATTAGTTTTATTTTGAACATGTGCCTGTCTAATATCTTCTTGAAAGGTTATTATAGAATTTCATTTCGAAAAGTGAGATATTCAAGCCTTCAGCATGGTAATGTCCAGGCCTGGGACCATGAAATGAGCAGTGATCCCCAGAACACGTTTTAAGCATTTTTTTTCAAAACTGTATATACATATGTTTATTTTTATATATGTGTATCTTTACACGTCGTATTTTTGTCCGATTGTCACCAAATTCGGTACAAATGTTTCTTTTGTAAATACCTTGGTCGAGTTTGTTAACCATCAAGATCGGACAACAGAAACCTTCCTTTTCGGAGGGATTTTTCACCAAAATAGAGGTTTCAATCATCTAAAAGCAGTAAACTACTTCGGATTTTCTTGAAATTTGAAATAAATATGTTTTTTGTTACTATTCATCAGTGAGGAAGAAAATATGAAAATCTATCAAGCCGTTTCAAAATGGCAACCAGAGAAGTAGTAGAACATACGGCGTTGTAGCACTCGTCACAACAGAACAAAAAACCGAGGCCGTAGGTCGAAGCGAAGCTGTGAGTGGAGCGGATCAGAGTGACAAATTGCAAAGGGAATTCAATTCACCCATACCAGCGGTGCTTTAGTGCTTAGCTGCGTGTCGGCCTGATTTTAATTGAGTTTCTTTGAACTTATCAAAAGTAACAAAGATTTAAAAGTGGAAATTAGAGTGGACACTAACGACCTTTCATTAAAAAACACTTATATTATGTTAACTAAATCATTTACATCTCATCTCGAGTTTTACAATCAGCACTCGGACAAAGAGTAACAAACAAAACAGCGCTCGCAATCATTAATTAACTCATTACTCTATTCACGACTGATACACCAGGTAATTAATTAATACACACAACGCTGATTCTCCATTTATAATCATGTACTTCTCGGAATCGATAAATGATGCTAGTAACTTGTACGGCTGAGGCGAGGTTAGGTTAGGGCACTGCAGCGGAGGAGGAGTGGGGGGTTGAGAGGTGACTGTTGCCATGGCAACGCTACCCCCACTCCCGCACGCACTCGCCTCTAGACCACTCAACGCACTCTTGTCAACGTACAGCTGTCCCTGGAGCTGAAAGAGGGTTCAATTAGGAAAAGTAATATAAATAGTTTTTTATCGAATTCCCTCTGGAAAAATGAGATATTCATGCCGTCAGCATGGTAAGACCCAGACCCGGGGCCATATAATGAGCACCGATCCTGACCATCCCAAAAACTGGGGGTTCGGCCCCCAAATCTTTCAAGTACTTGTGACACCTCAAGAGAAAAGGAATTTTGACACAAATTGAACGACGCAAAGAAAATATTTTGATCTCAACTAGGGGTTTGTTATACCCATTTAAAGATTACAGACAATCCGGTTTAAAATTTAACATTTCACATGCAATTTCTTATGACAAATTTAGTTTGCAAATACTTTATGGGATTATGTAATAGGTTTGTAATGTTTTTCTCAGAGAATTTTCAAAAGAATTGTAATGCAAAAATATTGTTTGTGAAATGTAGCATTTTAAACCTGATTTCTTGTAATATTTAAATGGGTATAACATAAAACGAGTTGGGATACAAAGTTTGTTTTGCGTCGTTGAATTTGTGTTAAAATTCCCTTTCTTTTGAGGTGTTGCCATGAGGGAAAGGTATATTTAAAAATTTTGGGGGCTCTCCCCCCCGGTTTTTGGGTGGGGTGTGAGTGACACTGAGTCCGTCAAAACAAACTTGAGGATCCTATAAAAACATTCCCCAAAGAGTTTCACAAAATATTTCCTTTTTCGAAAGTTAATTTGGGATTTAAAACTCACCCTGTATATGAAAGAACTGTCAGGGCACGTGTCAAACGCGTCTTCTTTGTTATTCATTGTGACAGAAGTGAGTCGGACTAGGTGAATGACTGGGTAAGGCATCTTTTGTCAATTCAATATTTGAATACAGCTGGGAGGGAGGGAGAGAAGGCAGCCCCTGGGGAAATAAGTTTTCACAAGTGGCAGCCCTGCACACACGTCACGTACGCCAACATTGCAGCAC
The DNA here is from genome assembly GCA_018831715.1 of Matsumurasca onukii. Classification (NCBI taxonomy): domain Eukaryota; kingdom Metazoa; phylum Arthropoda; class Insecta; order Hemiptera; family Cicadellidae; genus Matsumurasca; species Matsumurasca onukii. Next base: position 4,129,627 of record CM032060.1, read on the forward strand.
AAATGTTTGTCAAACGTCGTTTATATGTATCGAAGTGTCGAGAAACGGGTTGTTGGTGCAGGAAAATAGTTTTCATGCGTGGTTGAAATTCAAGGGTTAAAGGATAGAAGGGGTGATAAAATTATAAAATTGAAACTTTGTGTTTCTGTTTTAGTTACTTGTTAGACACGACCGATGGTATTATTCTCCTGAACATTAAAATTAGTTCAAGGATACTAATGTTTTCTTCAAAACTTCAAAATAATTAATAAATAATATTGATTGAATAATATTGATAAATAAATCTTAGCTCTTACTTGGCTTCCTTTAGCTTTCTCTTTTTATATAATCTAAAAGCTGAATTATATATTAAAAGCAAGCAAAACTTGATTTAATTCGTGCCAACTGTTCATTTATTTGGCCCGAACCACTATTTTGTTAATCTACCTAATTACTTTCAAAGCTACTAAATAAACTAAATCGTAGATTTGCTGCATTGTGTTGACACAACTCAAGTGAAAGCGAAAGTGTGGTCGATATTTCACAGAAGATGGGAGAAACTTGCTGAGGTCGAGATATCAGCAACTGATAAGAGAGCAAAGCTCTTGACTCTGTCCTTGGTCCTTTGTCCCGCCAGGATTGCAATCTCCAATTTACTTTTAATCACAGAGGAGCATAAATCCATTCTCTGTTTTGCTTCGTGCTAAATTGTTTACAGAAAAACAACGTTTAAAGAATAACTGTTTACCGTGGCGGGTTGGTATCGCGACTCCGACTCATCACTCGCTGGCTCGGGTTCAATCCCCGCAGTCACCACTTACGGTAACGCTAGGTAAAGGTCGAGGTTGAGCGATAGAGAGGAATTTGTAGTCCTAACTTCGCCTCGTTAAACAAGACAAACATGAAGATTCGAGTTGGTTTTGAGGTCTTTATTACATAAATACGTTTATAAACAGCTTGGCTCCATCTTTAGACGAAACATAAAATTGCATTGTCTTAGAGTTTTAATTTGATATTAATATACTAAAAAGCCGAATAACTGGTGACTGAACAAGTAAATGTTTAGGCACTTCCCGGCCCTCAAACAAAACCTTTTTCAAGCTCTTTGTGTGAAGCCTTCGTAATAATCTGAAAACATTCTTTTTTTAAGGTTCTGACAAATTGGTGGCAAAAAAAGTCTGAAAACCTGCCATGTACGTAGCATATATTGTGCATCATAGTGGTAAAAGAGTTGCGAACGCTCCCAAAATACGAGGCCACAGGCCGAGTGGGGGTTGGAGGGCGCAGCCCTCCCCCCACAGTGAGCCTGAAGGGTGAATTTACATTCATAAACGAATCCAATCTCTATTGTAAGAATATTTATTATTTGCAACAACACTGTTTCATATTCGACTCTTTTCTATGTTTTTATTTACTTTCGCTTTCTTTTTAAATGTTTAATAATTAATATCACAAAAGTCGGACATTATCCCTTTATTTGCTGTCAGTTTTGTTTACTAACAAATGTTAAACAAAATGTTGGTTAGACAACTTTAAAATATCTGTAAAATTACAAAACACACACGACGGCTTAAAGGCTTGGTTCACGTTTCTGTGCGTGATGTAGGTTTTACAAAACCAACCACACAAAACAAACTCGGGAAATTTTACAGAAACCACAACTTTTCCCTCCGCTTGGGGACCACCAAACTCAACCGGAAGTCAATTTCCACAATCAAACTTTTGATGTGATAACTTCTCCTAGTGGGCCTGTGACCAAACCAAGGCAACTTTGACGTTTCCAATAGTGATGAAAAGTGTAAAATGTTGTACGGGCGAAAAATTTGAACGTGAGTAATTTAGTTCCGAACTATTTCAAAACAATCTGATCTAAAATGTGGTGAAAAAGAACTTTTAAATTTATTACGATATTATTTCTACACGTTCTTACACGTAGTTCGAAAGAGTGTATTTGACATTTGGCGTGCTATAGGAAAGGATGGTGTGAGAATGTTTGACCTGCCTTTGAATTTTGACCTGCACATTACGCCACCGGCCTTGTTTTAACTTTTCAATTCTATAGTGTGAGCTGGAGTGAGGTAGTGGGCTCCAATGATAGAGAACACCCACAAACCCTACACCCAGAAAAATGTGAGTTATAATTCTTTACAGGATGCCTCATCAATAGGTGGTATGGAAAATCAATGATATAAATTTCAATCGAATCCTTTGGGTTTGCCAAATGACAGTAGGATTTCGAAATATGCCATCAAAAATATGACACAATTCTTAGCACTCATACCAAAGATAATGTTATGGTAGGTAGATTGGGCATGGATGCCACATGGCTGAGGCAGTATAATCATAGTTCAGCAGCCCGAGCACAGATAGCGCTGCCGTCTCTCACCGTCGTTCTCCCCTCGGGTTGACATGCTCGAGTTTGTCCGATGCCGGTGACCAAATCGTGTGATTTTCGAGAACGAACGTTGCACGTGCGTCAGTGGCTCTACTTGAGGCTCTTAAAATAACTTCTTCAAAGTGCTCTCTGTGATAGAGCTCCCGTACTATGTTGATTTTCCTGACTCACCTATGCGCTATTTACTTACCATAACATAATCTTTGTTATACTAGAAAATACGTACGCCTTATTATCTAAAAGCACTAATGCAAATGATTTCTTGGCTAAAAGCCCAAACGTGAAATTTAATTCACCCCACAATACTTGAACGGTTTGGTCTCCACAGTCAAATATGTTTTCAATTAGGAAAGCAAGAAATGTGCGTGTAGAGAGCTGACGGCTCGACTGATGGTAGATTAAATATTTCACAAACAAACAGACAGACAGACAGACAGACAGAAGGGTGAAAGCAAAGCTAGATTTAATTCCGCCTAGCTCCGCTTGGAGCGCGTTATTCGACGCATTGCAAAGTGTTAGACGTTGACTCTGCTGGATTCATTTGTCCCGTGGAAATTAAATGTTCTAAGAGAATATATTTCTAGTTCAATAATTGTTTGGGAGGTGCTTTTGAAGAATATTTTATGTTGTGTGAATTGAAAACTTGTGTCGAACGTATAGCTTGATCTGTTTCCTACGTAGAGTACATGGTTTAAAACTGTATGAGGTCGCTTTTTCAAGTTTTTTTAAACACTACTCAACTCTCTAAAGGGTGTTCAATAGACCTAATGCGCCATAACTTTAACTTAAACGCGAGTCAAAAACATTTTCTACATTTAAGAACGTTACGAGCGGGTGCTTTAGAACACCCTGTATGTTATGAAAAGCACACACTATACAGAAGTGTATCAAGATAATGTATCACATAGAGAAGCAGAACACTGGTATATATGGAACATGCAGGCTGCCATAGTCGGGAATAGAGTGCCCCCCGGGGGTAGATTTCTGTCCCTCTCTTCTCCCTCCCCTCCCGCACAGCAACTACGCTATCCAGTCAGTTTGACCGATATTCAGATACTGCACTGAGTGCCGGCCATGGTTTGTATCTTAAGTTTTATCGTTTTGAAAAAGAACACGACGTTTCAGAATCTGGAATCTGGCTCCGTCTTCAGGTGAAATCACTAAATCACTATTTGAGATGCCGACCACTCTCATGAGGGTATTTTAAGGCAAATATGTGGTGAAGGATGAGTGTGATGAGTGATAGTAATGAGTTATGAGGTGTAGTATTGTTACAAACTAAGCCCGACTCTTCCTTAGAATGGGTCATTAATTAATAGCCCAATGACCAATGGAAATACAAGGACCAACGGCTTAACGTGACTTCCGACCATGGTCAATCCCCATGGTTCGGGAGTCACGTTAAGCCATTGGTCCATTCTGTTGGTTGTTAGGTTGTTTATTAATTACCAAATCTGGGGAACAGTCGGGCTCAGTTTGTAACTAGACTACACCTCATCATTCATCACACACACACAAAAACTCAACACACTCACCGTTCATCCCATATTTACCTTGAGAGAATTGATCGCCCTTGATAACGTTGCTCAATACATGCTCTCGTAATCTCCCGTTTAGGACGTTATTTTTGGTATAGAGATAAGAAAAGTCGTTTTACATGTTCTCAAAGGTTGTCTCTAGGTTTGTATAACCTGGTTTTAATCTTACGTCTGTATTAGCAAAAAAATGTTAAAGTTGGCCAAAAATAGGCTATTTAAAAGTGTATTTGTTCACAAACAGTGTTTGCCTTTTTAGTGTATAAGGAACATAGAACCACTCCTACTCTATCATATAAACCCGCATTTGTACGTTTCGGTTCATAGACGGCGTCAGAAACAGGGACTACGAAACCATGTTTTGCAATTTTGCGTAAGCTGAGCAAAGTTGGAATATCGCTACTACCATTTCTCTTGATTGGCAAGGTCGGCGGCACGCGCGACTCTTCAAAGAACTGAGCCAGACAAGACAACCCTACTAGAGCCGATGTTTTGAAACAGAAGATAAACTTTTCCACCTTCTTCCACCGGAGAGAAATAATCAATACTCCACTATTTCAGTGGTAAACATGGGTTCTTGCTTGGTTGACTAATCCTCTTAAAATACTCTTTAAGAGTGATTCTAAGATTCAAAATCAGTAATTTTCATCCTCCTACACGTAAAGGGACCATTTACCCCTTGGCCCTTTTTGAACCGTATATTTCTAACTATTCAACACTTTTGAGAGCCACACACTGTGCCGTGTTCATGCAACGCTTATTTAATATCGACTGCATAAATAATTGGAAACAAGATATTGGAGCTGACAGACTAATTTATTTGCAACCTAATATTCATTAGTGAACCAATCATTTTGTACGTAACTAACTGCATTCTAATAAACAACTAAATCCTACTTTGTACATGTAGCCTGCATGGCTTTAATTACGTTCAGCTTCAACTGTGTACTGTATAAACTGATGTTTTGTTATTAATTTTAACCCTGTTTGCTGAAATATTACCGTACCTTAGATACTTTATTTGGACGGTTTTAAGACAACGTGAATTGAGAAGATTATCTGATTTCTGAACATTGTATTGGCATTTGCTGGTTTTTCAAATAGAGCTTCTGAGTTAGATTTTAGTACGAATTCAAAAGCATGAATAAAGATTCATTTCGTTAAACAAACTACGTGTTATAAAATCGTCAGAACTTATTTTAGTATGTTAAAAAGAGACCCTCGAAATCCTAACTTCCACCTGAATTTCTGATTTCATTTATCAATAATTCTTTTATCCAGCATCTCAAAGGTACAACGGTTTAACTCACTCATTCACTTACATTCGAATTATATCCAACTCTATCTTTGGTCTATGATGCGGTCTCCCAAATGTTGCCACGAACTCGTCTGGGCTGTAAAACTTTTGAAGTCAAAAGGTTTAAGACGAGTTTTTAATCTCTTGGGGGAACTTCTGGTAAAGTTCTTATCCTGTTATAGGAAATTCGATAGCCTTTACGGTGGCGCTTGTGACTACGCGTCGGCCATGTTTTGTGTTCCATCAAAGATAATGTTAGGGAAGAAGATTGCGTATAGATGTCACATGGTAGAGGCAGCAAAATCATTGCCGCCTCTCGCCGTCTTTCTCCCCCTCGGCTTGACACGGTCGAGTTTGCCCGTAGCCAATGACTTAAATTTGGCCAAATCGTGCGATTTTCAAGAACAAACTTGAGCGTGCGTCAGTGGCTCTACTTGAGCCTTGAAAGAATTCCCTCGCAGCACTATCTGTGCTTGGGCTGCCGCAACTATGGTGATTTGATACCTTTGCTTTGAGACACCGACGACGAATGATGGTGAATGTGATGAGTGTTTTGATCGACGATGAGGTGTAGTCTTGTTACAAACTAGGGCCGATGTTCCCCAGATTGGGTCATTAATGAATAGCCCAACGATCAATGGAATCAACGGCTTAACGTGATTTCCGAACCACGGGAGTGGCCATCGTGAAAATTTATCACTGCGCTCGTGAATCAAATTCTCCTGCTCAGCCATTCGGCATCTATGCGCTAACCACCTACCATAACGTTATCTTTGGTTTCATCAGCTTCTGTCGACGAGATCAATGCTGGTTCACCCTGTATGTAAAGTCAGCTTTGAATATGAATGAGAGGCAGATGAACTCCGTGACATGGGTAAATATCGCGGACACAGAATCTGAATCTGGATTTACAAGGGTCGTTGAATTCAACGCTTTAAAAGAAATGATTATTCTGTGAATATTTTAAATCATTATACCTTTTGGCAGAATAGTTCAAACTTCGTTTTCGATTCCCCTTTTCAACACACAAGTACTTATACTTCAAATATAACTAAGGCGTAGCCACAGGGTTGTCGTATGTTTAAAAATATTCTACAAATAAGAAAAGGTTTTGGTATAATATTTTAAATCCTCGCAATACAACGTCCAGAAGCAAGTTTATACTCTGGGTTCCCACATAACATAATTATTATTCTGTAGTGTTTCCATGCTTCCGTACTTTGAGGTTTTGGGTACAAAAGGAAATAATGATGACTTTCCATCACATAGAATAAATTAACAACGTAAAACCATCTTCCCGACAAATACATTCACAAAGCGCACATACTTTTATACTTTTGGACTGGGACTCGTGGCGTGGTCCTGTAATCCAGCTTCATGGTGGTCAGGTTTTGAGGATGATATAGGTCTAAAGCGGCTCAGATAGTCTCAGTGATCATCTGATGATACGCATCAACTCCCACCATCGTTTAGACATATCAGACCATCACCTGCGTGGTTAAGTCAGTTAAGCCGTTGGTCCTTGTACTTCCATTGGTCATTGGGCTACTAATTAATGACCCATTCTAAGGAAGAGTCGGCCTAGTTTGTAACAAGACTACACCTCATAACTCATTACAACCACTCATCACACTCATCCTTCACCACATATTTGCCTTAAAACAACCCTCATGAGAGTGGTCGGCATCTCAAATAGTGATAGGGATAAGTGATATATTCAACCTATTCGTTTATTGTTTTAGTAAACGTTCGCTAATTGGATAAACCTATTATTAGTGCAAGTGTATATTTATTGAACAAATATAATCCCTAAGGCCTTTATTGAGATGCAATTTTACCTGAAACAATTGGACGTTTCGGAATAAAGCAATCCTTCCATGAGGACTGGTACCAAACTCAGCTCGTTTACTTTGATACTCTGGCTTGAGACACTAACCATTCTTGGAGGGTATTTTAAGGTGAATTTGAAGTGTGATGAGTTTTGACGCATGATTATTTGTCGTCTTGTTACAAACTAAAGCCGACTGTTCCCCAGATTTGGTCATTAGCTAAACGCCCAACGACCAACGGCTCAACGTGATGTCCAAACCACACGTTTACTAGCCATGACACTGTGATGGAGCACCTGGAGAGTTTTCAGTTGGAGTTAAAATAAACTTGACGACGAGTGTATATTTAACTGCCTGGAGACAGTTTGAGTCAAAGGGGTTTCCAGTGAGTGTGGCGTCGTGACAACAGAAATAACCAACACTACCACACGGAGATGAGTGAGAGAAACGTTCCGTCTTTAACAACTCGGGCGTCTTCAGTTTCTGAGCTATCCAAAGTGATCTAAAGCGTTGAATTTACTCTTGTAGAAACCCTAGGGAATGCCAATACCAATTATTATGGTAGGTAAGTTGCGCATAGATGCGCACGTGGCTAAGGCAGGCAATCAACATAGTTGTGGCAGCCCAAGCACAGATAGCGCTGCCATATCTTGCCGTATTTTCCCCCTCCTCGGCTCGACACGCTCGAGTTTGTCCGATGTCAATGACTTAAATGTGACCAAATCGTGTGATTTTCGAGAACGAACGAACTTGTAGTACGTGCATCAGTGGCTCTACTCGAGGCTCTTAAATGAATTTTCTTGCAGCGCTATCTGTGCTTGGGCTGCCGCAACTATGTAGATTTTCCACTTCAGCCATTCGGCATCAATATGCGCTATCTAACTACCATAACATAATCTTCGGTAGTGTCATCTGCATAACGGAAAATATACCAATGATCCAACTTACTTAACTTTACAATACTAAAAAGTCACCACCATTGGGCCTAAGGCTTTTCCTTCTCGAGTTCTGGAACAAATCCAAGATGGCGGCGGTACAGTCAGTGCAGATAAAGACGTCTTTATTAGCTTGACTTGACTGTACCAGTGCCAACTGCTGCGGGCTCTTCAGTCCCTGTGATAACCAACTCTACAAATCAACATTGTCTAGTGCTAATCCAGTTGAATCCGGATCAAAGGAAGTCTGATTGTTGTGCTGATTAAGGAAAAATTAAGTCAGTATTTAGAAATTTGGCAAGCTTCCATTTCTTTGATTTAAAAGCTGATTTTTATGTTGTTGTCTCGTCTGGGTGGACCGTGGCTCAGTGGCGTAGTGCGCGCTTCGCACCAAATCAGCGCGGGTTCGATTCTCGGGCGCAGCGATAACTTTTCACAATGGCCCCTGTGGTTCGGAGGTCACTATTGGTTGTTGGCTCTTAATTAATGATCCAATCTGGAGAACAGTCGGCCCTAGTTTGTAACAAGGCTACACCTCATCTTCCATAAAATACCCTCTAAGAGTGGTCGGTGTCTCAAAGCAAAATGATCAAAAACCCTTTAAACTGTATTTATAATTGTAATGGACATTACTGCTACACCTTTTTGGAAGATACAGGTTGAAAGCAGAAATTGTAAACGAACTATTTAAGAATGCACAATGTGTATACTGATTTCATAGAACTGAGTGGTTATAACAAGTTGACAGGCATGCATTTCATTGAATGCATGTCGGTCACTGACTTATGGACCACCCTGTAGATTAGGTTTGGGGTCGAGGTGAAGAACCTCATGACTGATCGACTTTCAGAACGAAATATCTTTAAAGTTTATACGATGATGAGCTCATAGATATCTAAAAAACATAAACACTCTATAACCTTTAGATGCAGAAGAGGTACTTGACTACTCAGGGGGCTGAAAAGAACTGGGGCATTGATTTTCTAACAAAACCTACCGCAGGGAAAACCTAACCGCTCCCCTTTCACAGGAAACGCGTAAAACTCTTCTCAAGTCGCAAGAATACTTAAAACAGCTGAGCTGTTAAGAGGTCGCAACCCCGCCCTGATAAGATCTTTACAGCTTTAAGGTCAAACTCGTCGTAAATATTTTTGAATGTTACGAACATAACAAAAATTTTCTAATATAATCACTGTAACGGTTGCAAGAATGTTTGAACACCACAGCTTAACTCTAATAGATCTAACTTTAATAAGTGTTTTACAGAAATAAATTAAAATATACGAAAAGTAATTACACTAGAAAACGCTGTTTCGGTTTTAGCCAGCAGTTTTTATAAAGTTTTCTGTATGATAAATTAAGACGTAAAAATCCAAAACTACTCTAAACTAGCTATCCTTTGTAAGAAGCTATGCTCTTTATTATTTTTAAATTGATTACTGATTAAACTAGACTTTACTTACAAACATAGCAAAGATGGTACCAACCTGAAACAGAAGAAATGCATTATGCGTTATTCCTCGTGCAAAATACTCATGCATTAAGTGACAACTCATGTGAACCCGTTTCTTACTGGCCAAATAGCCTCTCATTGTCTTTCGGAAGTCACTTAAGTCCTTGGTCCATTTCTATTGGTCATTGGGCTATTAATTAATGACCCAATCTGGGAACAGTCGGCCTTATTTCGTAACAAGGCACCGTACAACAAACCACCATCAACCTCACATTCACCTTAAAATACCCTCTAAAAGTGGTCGGCCTCTCAAGCCAAGTACTAATAACGTTTTGTCTAGGTATGTTTTAATAGTTATACTTTTAATATTGTTTTAAGTAGTTTCTTCTTCGGTAGCTTCATTTTTAGGACATTTTACAAGTTCTATACGATACTAAAACGTTAAATAATTATTGTTATGAAAAAAAACAGTTTTGTCTGAAGAGATGTAATTTTTTATTTAGTTAAAGTCTATGATGAACTGACGACAAATAATGCTTTGTATTGTAACCTTTGAATGCTTACATAAGCAATGTTGTGCGTGCGATGAGACCATTATCTACGTGTATATTCAGACTAGATATTCTATAACACTTAACTCAAACAGCTGGTCTGTTATCAACACTTCAACACGGTAAAGCCAAGGTCTCTAATGCAGCAAGCAGTCCACCTCTAAGTTAAGGCCTACATTTCCCTTGTGCGTGTATCTTCTTTTGTGCTTAGCGTTTTATTGCTCCGTTTTCCCTTTGTAGAGGGTTTACACACAGAAAGTTGGAAATTAAAGCACCTGAAGTGTTGGATGCATTGTTTTTTTTTAACTTGCGGATAGTAAACATAACTCTTAGGCTTCTGCGCCGGTGTCACAACTATAATCTAGTTCAAACTTAGGTTGAGATATTTCGGCCTCGCTGTGGAGGACCATCTTCAGTCACAGAAACTGTTAGCCTTCGTCTTAGCGTAGCTTTGAGCACTAACGTCAGCGTACCCGTGGTGGATTTGTTAAGTGACTTTACATCAACGCTAGGTAAATGTCGAGGTTGAGTGTGGACCTTGTAGTTCTAACTTCGCCTTGTTAAACAAAACAAACTTTACCTTTACCTTTGCGAATTTTCTTTGGAAGTGAGATATTCATGCCGTTTCCTCCATTCATGCCGCGGGACCATGAAATGTACACCAATCCTGACCCTCAGAACACGCTTTGAGCATTTTTCAAAACTGTATATAAAGGTAAAAAAGTTAAGTTTGTCTTGTTTAACGGGCGAGTGAGGACTACAAATCCTCTCTACCCTCAACTTCGACCTTTACCTGGTACCGTATAGTCACATTACAAATTGTAAGTGGTGACTGCGGGGATCGAACCGCGCCACCGGAGTGATAATAGGCTCCGGAGTCGCGCGCGATACCAATCATACGGTTTTCGTATACATTGCTGTATATACATATGGATATGTGTGTGCTCTCTACAGTCGCATTTTGTCCGATGTTCAAATTCGGTACGAATGTTTCTTTGTAAATATCTCGGTCAAGTTCGTTAACCAAAATCGTACCACCGAAGTACCTTTTGGGGAGATTTATCAATAAAAGATGTTTTAGTTAAAAGTAAACTTTATCCGAGTTTGATGAAATATATAACAAATATATATTTTAATCCATCAATATATTAAAAATTATAAAAATCCATAAAGTCGCTTCAAAATGGCGGTCAAAAATGTGATTTTTAGCTCTAAGAGCGTTATAACTGGTCCAATTTTAATGAAATTTGAAACAAACTTTCCATTCATGATACATAGTAACACGTGCAGTAAAACCCACGTAATTCTGAGCCGCAGGCCGAAGCGAGGCTGTGAGCGTAGCGAACAGCCTCGTAACTCCTATCTTAGCTGCGTGTCGGCCTGGTTTTAAACGGAGGTGGGCCAGTGAGGCGTAATCTCACACAGGTACAATTACAACCCCTTTCCATTCCGCTTCAACCCTTTGAGCTCGAGCAGCTCATTTCCCGTAGAAACTCATCAACAATGAACCTTCAAGTCATGATCTTTAACAGCTCTTAATTACTCTGGTACCTACTTTCCATCTTAACTAGCTGCCGGGGGGTTGCCCCTACAAAGACACGTGGCAGCCACGTACATTGTTACCTGGGGGATGATGGAACCTTGTGATGATTGTAGCTGTCTGTTGGGTTTTATTTATTGGTGGGGGAACGTAGTTGATGACAGTGCGTTACCGGGGGTCTTGTTCCGTGAGGGTCTGAGAGGTAATAGACTGCATCATTCTTGACTGAAGGGAATAATTTATCTACTTTGGTGCACAAATCTTAATTGTATTGCAATTGTTTAAAGGCTTCTTTGGAGAACTATAGCTGTTTTTATATTCATTACTAATTTAAGTTTAGTTTAAGGAAAGATGATGTTATGTAGATTGGGCATAAATGCCACTTGGCTGAGGCAAGAAAATCAATTTAGTTGCGGCAGCTAAGCACAGATAGCGCTGCAATCTCTCGCCGTCTTTCTCCTCCTCGGCTCCACATGCTCGAGTTTTTCCAAAGACTAAAATGTGACCAAATCGTGCGATTTTCGATCACGAACGAACTTGCGCGTGCGTCAGTGGCTCTACTTGAGACTCTTAAATGAATTCCCTTGCAGCACTCTATGTGCTTGGGCTACTGTAACTGTGTTGATGTTCCTGCCTAGCCATGTAGCATGTATGCGCAATCTACTTACCATTACATAATCGTTGATGCAACATTCGTGACTGAATCAAATAATTTAACTACTTTGGTGCCAAAATTTGAATTGAATTGCAATTGTTCAAAGGGTGCTTTGAACAACTATAGTTTTTAATTTATTTATGATTATTCACTTGGTATCACACAACAAGTTTGAAGCAAGTTCCAAACATCTTCTTTAGGCTTGGGTCGTATTTTATGTGATCAATCTAACGAGGGTACGAAATGAAGTATGGGTTTTAAACAAAAAGTTAAAATTACACAAGTTTCATATAAATCAACTTCATACAAGAGCGTCCATTCCATTACTGGTGGTTCTTGCTTCTCCTTTACTTCAAATACTCTTAGTTTATTGCCATAACTTTTAAATTGTGGAGGATTTTTATTCAACTTATTTTGTTTGTAATTGTATTTCAAAAGATAAAACTGTAAGTTAACATACAAAATACTAATAGTTAACTGAAATGAGCTCGAGGTCTCTTAAATTTTATGTGATTCATCTCTTTCATCAACTCTTTGACCTTGAATGTCTTTCGTTGTTACTGAAAACTTTAAACTTACTTAAATTGCTACAAGTTTAAACTAAAAAACCGAACAAATGGGTATAAAAGCTATTAACATGACTAGTAAATTAACTAGTCAAAAATCTAGTAACATGTTGAACTTTGTATCGTCAGATACTCATGTACACGTGGATTTGGCAGATGTATTATTGAAGGACAAGGAAGGGAAGGAATTGCTCTGTTACACCCTTGGCTAGGGGAGAGAACCACATCCCCTCAGCAAGCATCACTCTGAGGATCAAATAAACCAAGCCACTGTATTATACAGGGCGTTACCGAGTAAACTGTAACTGTGGAGACTACTTTCTTAGCTGTATGCTAGGTATAACGGGTCTGTTTTTAATTTGTGTTGATTGTTTTATTGATTTATACTCTTAATGTGAACCACAAAATGTTTACTTCATTCAACGCTAGTACCGTTTTTAATACCTAAACTCTTAACTTTTACAGCTAAAAAGCCACCTTGAAAGTTAACCATCTCTAACTGCTGAAGTTATGACTCAAGTGGGAAAACGTCCTTTCAAGCTCAAGGTTTTTGTTCAAATTTTTACTTGGAAAGTAAAATCCAGATTTTATATTTTGCATTTCCTCTTAAAAAGATTCAACTTCAAAACCTTTGGATTGTGGCGGCCTGGAAGTGAGGTTAGAGTCAGCAGGAAATACGTGCGAGCCAAATGAAATCCGATTGTTGAAAGTGGGAATTTTAGTCGTTTAGGTGGAACTACTTGAGACTCTTAAAATGATTCCTTCGCAGCGCACTCTATGTGTGGGCTGCCTCAACTATGTGGCATCTATGCGCTGTCTAGCTACCATAACATTGTCTTTGATATAACTCACCCTTCTCCCCTAGCCACACGAGGCGTTCTACCGGAAACCCGAAGCAGTCTGTCTTCTCGCAGATGGAATAAAGATAAATTGTGTGTGTTATCTGTCCTCGTGTGAGAGGGGGACAATATTGTTGTCAGACAGGCAGATCACGTGACGCAGGGTGTGTAGAGGGGGAGGGAGTATCACATTGCTGTGATGTGTGACTTGTAACAAGAGAGGGGAGGGGAACGTGTGTTTGAGGGATGTGAACATCGCAAGTTTTTATAAGAATTGTTTCCGAGAAGGAAACCACATGTTCTCGTCGTGTGATGAATATATTCCATTCGCGGTTTGGTTGGAGATGCACGAGGCTTGCAAGTTGATTGTGTAGCAGTTGGTGGAAACTGTACAGAAGTGTGGTTTGTACACGTACATCGTGCATCAACAAGAAAATCAGCGAGCGATAAATTAAATACTCTTTAGGAGACGTCCGACAAGTCTTATTGAATGTTTCGCTTGAGGGGTAATGATTGTGAGGGGATAAAGTTCTTTCCTGGCTGCTCTTTTTCAAGTATAAGTTCTTCTAAACCAAAAACACTGCGTCTCAAAATTTCCTATAGGAAAAGGAAAAGTGACTTGCCATGCCCTCCACACTTAAGAATAGTCAGTACTGTATACTTTTTTGACAAATTATTAATGGATAATAATAATCCACGGTTAAGCCCAGAAGGACCAAAGCGTAACCACTCTCTTGCCTCACGCAGTTCAGTGGACTTTGAGGGTAATCCACTCAAACGTCAAAATACCAAACGCCAAAATTACAAAGATTTGTATATTTCTTTGCACTCCTCTTAGACGAAAGTTCCCAAGGAAAACTACGTACAGCCGTAACCTCATTCCCTGAAACGTAAGTAATATCAGCGTGAACGTACTTGTCTGTTGAGAACAGCCAACAACAGTTAACAGCAGCTGTTGTTCTGTGTGTTTAACCACACAAAGGTTTCTAATAAAGGAAGACAAAGGTTCTGCTAACTCTCTCTCATGTAAACCTTCCGACCAAGTCTTCAACCTTCCTCTTCCTCGCTGAGTGAAACCATTCATCAAATCTAAACCAGCAACACTTCAACATTCTTAGACAAAAATAGTGTCTTGATGGAAGAAGTGGTTGTTTTTTAAGTTTTAGCTGAAGGTTCTTATTGCCATACTGAAGGTCCCCAAACCTAACCACTTAAAATGGATGAACATTCCTTGAAGGTACTTTGGCCCATTGTAGTACTCGTATCAAAGATTATGTTATGGTAGGTAGATCGCCTCGTGAAACTATTCATCAAATCTAAACCAGCAACACTTCAACATTCTTCAACATTATTAGACAAAAGTAGTGTTTTGATGGAAGAAGTGGTTGTTTTTAAAGTTTTAGCTAAAGGTCCCCAAACCTAACCACTTTAAATGGATGAACATTCCTTGAAGGTACTTTGGCCCATTGTAGTACTCGTATCAAAGATTATGTTATGGTAGGTAGATTGCGCATAGATGCCACATAGTTGAGGCAGGAAAATCAACATAGTTGCGGCAGCCCGAGCACAGATAGCGCTGCCATCCCTTACAGTCTTTCTCCACTTGTTTGTCCGATGTTCTTGATTAAAATGAGAGCAAATTGCAGCCCAATCACAGAATGCGCTGCGAGCGCTGCCATTTATCGACAGCTTTCTCCCCCCTCGGCTCCACATGCTTGAGTTTGTTCGATGTTGTTGACTTAAATGTGACCAAATCGTGTGATTTTCGAGACCGAACGAACTAGCGCGTGCGTCAGGGACTCTACTTGAGACTTTAAAAGAATTCCTTCGTAGCTCATTCTGTGCTTGGGCTGCAGAAACTATGTTGATCTTTCTGCCTCAGTCATTCTGCATTTACGCAGAATCTACTTACCAGAACATTATCTTTGGCGGATTTCAAATAGTAGTCTTTAAATACCTACAGCGTTTGAGCTAGTGAAAAGTCACTAAGCATCTTTAACGTATCTTTACACACATAGTTTCAAACCGTGGTAAAAATATAGAACGAGGCAAAGCTAGGACTACAAAGTCCTCTCTACAACTCAACCTCGACCTTTACCTAGCGTACCGCAAAGTAACTTAACAAGTTGTTAGTGGTGACTACAGGATCAATCCGTCCTAGTAGCAACTCAACCTCGACCTTTACCTAGCGTACCGCAAAGTAACTTAACAAGTTGTTAGTGGTGACTACGGATCAATCCGTCCTAGTAGCAACTCAACCTCGACCTTTGAAAAGACCCGATCAATTTCACTGTTTCTACCCAAGCTTAGAACTACTGTATTTCACAAAGAAAGCTCCACGTCACAACGGAAAGTAGTTGTTTAAAGTCTTCAGTTTACAGAACAATGCGGAGCACAGCAACATAAATTGCGAGACTGAATTGAAGACAGACTTGACAGGTGAACATATTGTTGTGCTTGAAACCTTGCTTACAAGCTAGCTACTTCTACTTCACTTTCTTCTGCAGAGAACTGAGAACTCCTTGCTCTGTGAGAGTGTTGTTTGTGTGTGGGAAATTTCGTTTTCGTTGAGATGAGAAACTTATCCAGCAATGTAGATTTAGAAAATGGGATTTGTGTAAGAAGACGTGTACTTTGAGCAGAGTTTGGATTTGATAGATTAAGTTAGTATGAGTGGTTTAAAAGCAAACAATAGTACGGGTTGTTCGGATTTTTCTTTTTTACGTTAAACTTTGAACGTCTGAAATCCTTGAAATGAGGTTAGCAGTTATTTTTAACAACCCGGTGCATTTTTGGCGCTCGATTGCATATTTGTCCAAGGTCTTAGTTTTGACCCTGCATTGAAATTTATGGGGTCTCGACGGGTAAGTCGCAAATTTCTGAAGAGATTCTCCTGTTGACTCTCATTTCAAAGAAAAACACACTAATAACACTAATTTTTCGGCGTCCCGAATCACGGCTTAAATCAGCACAAACCATTCTCGACCATATATCTTTTTCAGAAACATTTCAACAACAAAAATTGTAAACTGAAGTTATTTAAACGCCAGTACGGTTTATTATGCCTTGATATTCTCAAACCTGACTGCAGAAATCTTTTTGTAAATACTATATACATTTTAAAATATCATTATGATTTATTACTAGTTCAAAAGGTACTTGCTAAAGTACACGATTTACACGTATTGCTATTCTTAGAGCATTTAAACAGGAAAACAAATTTCATAATACAATATTTGAAACAAACCAAATTTCCCAACATGTAATTTTTCACCCTGTTTGGTTTTTATCTTATTCGTTGTCCTTGCCATCAGAAAGTTCATCACTGTACTTTCTAACTATACAAATCCAAATACTTCAGAAATATTTACGAAATTCGAAATCCTAATTGACCACAAAAAGTACTTTCGATGTCTTACTTTTCCTCACGACTGAGATTCGTGGCGTGGTCCTGTAATCCAGCTTCATGGAGGTCAGGTTTTGAGGATGATATAGGTCTAAAGCGGCTCAGATAGTCTCAGTGATCATCTGATGATACCCGCATCAACTCCCACCATAGTTTAGACATATCAGACCATCACCTGCGTGGTTCGGAAGTCACGTTAAGCCATTGGTCCTTGTATTTCCATTGGTCATTGGGCTATTAATTAATAACCCATTCTAAGGAAGAGTCAGCCTTAGTTTGTAACAAGACTACACCTCATAACTCATTACTACCACTCATCACACTCATCCTTCACCGCATATTTGCCTTAAAATAACCTCATGAGAGTGGTCGGCATCTCAAATAGTGATTGAGAATAACTTGATATTCTCAAAGATCAATAACTTGATATTTACTACAAAAATCTTCTACAAATCCAGATACTTCAGAAATCAGAGTTGACCACAAAAAAGTACTTTCGATGTCTTACTTTTCCCTCACGAAGACAAAACTACCCTTGTAGAGACAATCAAGTATTCCAGCAGCGTTGACACTCCCCGAGCTTGACAAGGCAGGCTGGCCAACCCGGACACTGGATTTCCCTCGGGAGTGAAACTTCCTCTTGTCACCCTTCATCCCTCATCTCTCGGCTGTTATTACATGTCTCGCCACCCTCGTGTGATTATGTGTTGACATGTATCTTTGTAAGTAATGTTACCTTTGGATAACAATCAACACTGGATGACCCCAGTGAACTTAAAAAGACAAAAATATTTTGGGATAAAAAAAGAAAAGTCAAACTTTATAACACTGGTTTTGAAATTTGTTGGTAAATAGGTTTGTTAAACATAATTTTTCGAATTTAGGAAACATTTTCTCGGGGCCCATTTGTTTTATAAAGAAACCGTTTTGAATTGATTATAAAGTGTTTGTAAATTATCTAGCTTAGCATTAGACAATGCCGAACTGCTTGAAAAACACAACAGTGAAATGACAACTTTGTAACACTTTTATTTCGCTTTGAAAATCTTTTTGGGGTCATACTAAAATTAATGTCTTTGATTCCTAAGAACAAGTTCTTTTTTATTTTGATGTACAATTGAACCTTAGAAATAACTTGTTTTAATACCAATTAGAGAGCCTGAAAATGGTCTGGAATCACAATGACAATACTTTCTTAAGGTGTAGCAATTTTTGGTGCATTGATAATGCTTGAATTTACATGTCAGATGATACCTTTCTTAATCTTGCACGGAATGCTTACAAAAATATAATTATATATTTTATAGTTGTCTAGTTTAACTTGACTAGCAGCAGGACTTTTCGAGACAAAATTCTTGGCCAATAAATTTTAAGCACACCAACTTCTCTGACCCATTTAAGGTGTTTGTTCACTACGTTGTCGCTAAATGTTCAAAATCATAGTGTTTATCCTCCATATTATTGTTCAGATTTGCTATAAAATCTTGAAAACATTACGATAACCCCAATTCTGTTAAAGAAACATCCATTTACTCCCCTCTACCCTCTCCCATGACACTCACCCCTCCCCCACCATTCCTACAAGCATCAAAAAGCATAAAGACACTTACACCAGCTTTTGTCACAGAGCTTTTTGCATCAAACACTTCGCAAGATTGTCGCCTTGGGCTAAGAAGGGGGAGGGTGATCGGGGGTGCCAAGGGTGGGGGAGGGGGTCTTCAAACGAAATAAAGAGGTATAAAAGTAATGCTCTTCCATTCGCATGGAAAACCAAAGAGTTTCAATTGGTAGATGATGTGTTATACATTTTGTTAGGACACAAGAACAAGGTTGGAACTTTTTAGAGGGGTTTGATATTTTACTTCGATTGTTTCCAACATTTACTCGGGTAGAATAACAAGTACGGATAAATCATTGAGTTGTGCTGGTTTACTTCTGTCTACTCAAACAGATTTATCGCAGTTGCCGCCTAGTTCTCAGCTTAGCTAAACCTAAGATAACGTATCACTAAATCACTATTTGAGATGCCGACCACTCTCATGAGGGTATTTTAAAGCAAATATGTGGTGAATGATGAGTGTGATGAGTGGTAGTAATGAGTTATGAGGTGTAGTCTTGTTACAAACTAAGGCCGACTCTTCCTTAGAATGGGTCATTAATTAGCCCAATGACCAATGGAAATACAAGGACCAACGGCTTAAAGTGACTTCCGAACCACGCAGGTGATGGTCTGATATGTCTAAACGATGGTGGGAGTTGATGCGGGTATCATCAGATGATCACTGAGACTATCTGAGCCGCTTTAGACCTATATCATCCTCAAAACCTGACCTCCATGAAGCACAGAAGATTTCACAGATTTGAAAATCCATAAAGAATCCATAAATCTATAAACTCAGTCCATGGTTCAGTGGAGGAGCTACGGTTCTCGGTGGAAGGGTTCGATCCCTGTCGCAGGCGAAGGTTTTGGTCCACTTTACCACAAAATGTTTTCTTATTTTTAAATCTACATCCCGTTTACTCTCAGTTGGCAGGGT
The DNA here is from genome assembly GCA_018831715.1 of Matsumurasca onukii. NCBI lineage: Eukaryota > Metazoa > Arthropoda > Insecta > Hemiptera > Cicadellidae > Matsumurasca > Matsumurasca onukii. The sequence continues at coordinate 4,149,144 of CM032060.1, forward strand.
GAAAACCAAATGCCATTTTATTTAAACATTTGGGAATTCAGACAGAACTATCCACAAGAAAACCTCGACTCTCTTCCGCTCTGTTTTATCAAGACTGCCTTTTAGTTCTTTCAATTTTTATTATTTTAAATTTCTTAGGATGCCCTTTTTCAATAGTCCTGAGTTGAAAAACCAGAATAAAACCCCTTTAAAGGTAAAAATAATATCAGCTGCTTTGGATTGAGTTGAAAAATTATATGCAAATAAAATAAGTCGTAATCTTTGCTTCCACTCATAGTACCGACTCAGTGAACATATTTTGAATTGAACGTCTATAACGCATATAGTTCAACGATTTTAGGCCAAATCGTGAAAATTTAAACTATAAAAATCTTGGGTTTGGACGCATTTAAATGTACCTTTATTGGTTATGTAAAACAGTAATTTTTACATCCATCTACTTGTTTTCTCATCACGTTTTATATTACACTAATGTTGTAACAAGATTGAATTAAGAACATTTGTTATTTGTCTCTGTAAGGTATCCTCTTAGATAATAGCATTACATAATATAAAACTAAACCAGTAAGATAAAAAGTAAGAAGTTCCTTTTTTATTTTGTGTTTATCGGAGAAACAGTTGAAGATCAGTCAAAATTGTCTTGGGATAGTAAAAATGAACTAATACTAGTTTGAAATAATAAAATTTGTAGATAGTAATCTACAGTTTTGTCTCACAACTAGTCGTAACATGTACAAGTTAAAACTCATATAAAACATATTTAAAACTCCAGTTTCCTCAGCGTTACTCGGTAATATTTAAGAAGCAACATTATTTCAAGTGACAGAATATGGAGAGAACGGGATTTTGTAAAAGATTAAAACAAAGGGAAGCTAAAAGCTTTGCTTCGGTGTCTAAAATGCTTTGTAAAAGCTTCTTCGCTCTTTCCAGAAACATAATAAAATACGTAATGCAACGTCTGCGTCGATACATTTACAGTAACTTTTCCTAGAGAGCTTTTCCTCATTTAGATTGGCTTTGGTAGATGAGATTGGCTGTTTGGGGTAGTTTCAAGGATATTTAACTATTTGCGAATATAAAATGTTCCATTTAAGTGACGGGATTTTGTTCAATTTTTCAACGAAATTAAATATATGAATAAAAGAAATGGCTGTTAATGTGGCAGCTAATTTAATAATTGCTCATGTAACCCCCTGAAATGTGTTACTGAATTTAACACAATTTTTAGTAAATTTCTATAGAAAATAGAGCTGTTTATTTCTACCGACTTATAGATAAAAATGTCGCAGAACAAAACACAAAGCAGTTTCGAGCTTCTTAACACTTCCTGAGTAAAATGACAAAACTTTATATGTATAGAAGTGAAGTTTACTTTATGCATGTAAAGTGTTTGAGACTCCGCAAGTCCCCTGAGGATGCTCGATTGAAAAATGAGCGAAACGTCTGACACTGTAGATATGCAAATAACCACTTAACGCGGTCTATACCAGAAGCCTAAGTTATAACTTCGGGCGCTCAATTTATGTGAAATAAATGATGTTTTCGATCTAAAAACGGCTGCTTTAGACATGTAAGTATTGACGTGCTAAAGTTTCACTTTTACTCTTAGGGACATGAAGGTTTGATTGATGACTTTTTCTCTTTAAGGAGAATCTTTTTCTGCTCAGAGAGAAAAAGAGAATTTTAATAATATCTATGTGACGTGGAAATCAGCTGTTTAAATCAGTTGTTTTATTGGTTCTACAAAACAATATAAATTAGACTGGTGAGTTCAAAACACTGTTTACATTAAGTTTCTTTATACTATTGAAAACCTTTACTGACACTGATCTCCCATTACATTATTTCCATCATGACAGCAAGTATCGTTCATCACTTGTGCCACTTGCTCCCTCGGACGTAAACTTGAGCTCTTGTAAAAAAGCGTCACTTAAGGACCTAGTGAAGAATTAACTACGGTATTATTGATTTTATAAATGGCTGAAAGAGTGACTTTACTTTGCTGATATTGTTAAAAACCTCACTCACGTAGAAAACACATGTGCTGTATCCACGGCAAGGGGGTGTGCGGGGGGTTGTGACTTCTATAATCAGGAAGGGATGAAAGTGACAGTGATCCCTAGGAGCGAAAACGTGGAAAATCCCTGAGAAGATTTCCCCTGAGTTTCATCCTCACACACACGCCGACAAAACCCGGCAGTGTTACAAATACTTAATACAAAGTTTGTTAGAACTGCCCTAAAGACTTAGACGAGTAGACCCCAACTCCATTGCATATTCGAATGAATAAAAATCGTAGTCACACTAATCTCAAAATCGCTACCAATCCAATTTCGGCCCATGCAATGGACAGTGGAACATAACCAAACTTTGTATGAATGTTTTTCTTTAAATTGGGTCTATGAGTTTCAAAATCTTAATAGCGTTTCATTGACCACTTTTAAGAACAAAACACCCTAACGACATTATTCACCTATGATTTGGATACCTTTAAATTATTCTCCATATTTCTGTTACAAATTATAGTATCACAAGTTTTATTTGTCCTCTTTTGTATGTGTTTAACTTGTCGCAATGATTTACTACGTTAGACATCTGTTTTGCAATGGATGCATTTTCTCGATTCCAGACATTGCCGCAGTGATGAGCACAAACATTCAATGGTGCCTGCTGGGTATCGAACCTTCGCCACCGGTATGGTTGGAGTCACGCTCTACCAACTCGCCATGAGTCCGACACCCATGGATCTATATACATATAACTCACCCTCTTCCCCTAACCACACGAGACGTTCTACCGGAAACCTGAAGCAGTCTGTCTTCTCGCAGATGGAATAAAGATAAATTGTGTGTGTTATCTGTCCTCGTGTGAGCGAGGGGGACAATATTGTTGTCAGACAGGCAGATCACGTGACACAGGGGTAGTTGAGGACACGTTGCGGCAGCCCAAGCACAGATAGCAGCCCAAGCGCGGCCATCTCTCGCCGTTTTTCTCCCCCTCGGCTCCACATGCTCGAGTTTGTCCGATGTCAATGACTTAAATTTGACCAAATCGGGAAATTTTCGAGAACGACCCATCTTGCGCGTGCGTCAGTGGCTCCACTTGAAACTTGAAATAATTCCGCGCAGCGCTATTTGTGCTTGAGCTGCCGAACTATGTTAAGTTTCCTGCTGCAGCCATGTAACATTTATGCGCAATCTACCTACCCTAACATACCATAACAACCTTAATAGTATATTATAATGACCAGCTGACAGCTGTGATACATAAACAAGTGGCGCACCTACTGGCATCAATCCCGAACTACAAAAAAACAACAATAGTTTCACGATTTACTTATAGGCTTCTATATCGTATAAAGTTAACAGTAAAACCTCGTGTTTTCCGTTGGTTATTGTTGTATCGTAATGTAAACAGGTGGCTTTTGCTGTAGCCACTGAAGTGACATTCGTGGATATGTGATGTCAGATGGATGTGACATAAAAATACATTTTACACAGAACGCACCCGTTGGGGGAGGAGGATAGTCATGTTGCGTGCCGCGTTCACTTATACATATATGCTACTCTTTGTGTGCTATTTTGTTTACACCTCTATGTACAGTGTTTTGTTGTTGTTGTTACCGTTAACGCCAGAGGCATATGAATATAACCTACACTCCGTTCCGTTATCAGTCAGTTGGCGGTATCCCGTAAGAACGGGAGTTGGCTCGACAGTTTGTCCGATGTCGGTGACTTAAATGTGACCAAATCGTGCGATTTTCAAGAACGAACGAACTTGCGTCAGTGGTTCTACTGAAAAGAATTCACTCGCAGCGCTATCTGTGCTTGGGCTGCCGCACTATGTTGATTTTCCTGCCTCAGCCATGTGGCCTCTATGTGCAATCTACCTACCGTAACATAACCTTTGGTAGAAGTGCGTGACTGTTTGGCGAGTACATTATATTGTGTTACAGTTATAACGTTCGGTTGTTAAATATGAAGAGCGCATTTACAGACATCATGAGGGAACCACGTAAAAAATACAGTTTGCTGCGAAATATTTTAACATTTAGCTAAAACCTAAAGCAAAAACTAAAAATACTCTTATATATAATTATTTAAAGCCACAGTTGGACAACGGTTTTGTACCTGAGAACGTTCCATTCCTAAAATTTTGCTGATATGTTCTGCAATTTGTTTATCATTGCCTCCTCGGGGTTCGGAAGTCACGTTAAGCCGTTGGTCTATTCATTAATGACCCAATCTGGGGAACAGTTGGCCCTAGTTTGTAACAATATTTCCTCTCATCATCCATCAAAAACACTCAACCCACTCAACATCATCCCATATTCACCTTAAAATACCCGGTAGTCGGTGTCTCAAATAAAAGTATCAAAGTACCGTAATTGGAAAGCTTCTTGGTTAGGCCCAATGTAATTTTTTTCGATATGTATCGCATAGTTTTACAAGGTTTGAAGACATATCTATTTATTTTCAATTTTCAAACTGAAGTTGTTAGTCATTTCAAAAAGTATTTTATACAATTAAAATATTTTTATTGGTTTAATAAAAAAGGGTTTTGAATGTATCTATTTCTCTAATGGCTTGTTAATGGTACTTATTAATGTATACGCGTGTACAAACTGAACAACGGTTCACTTAACTGCGAGGTTAGATGCTAAGGAAGTGTACAGCGCCTGACGGTTTTCTAGCTGCAAAACCCGCAATACAGCTACGTACCTAGATTGCGTTCTCGCTTGTACGGCGTTCTGCCCAGCTCAGTCGCCAATTGCTAACCTATTGAAGGGCATTCGTAGCTTCGTATTTAAGCATTTAATTGTTTTTTTTTTATCACGATGAAGGTTGTAGTTAGGGTTACAATTTTTTCCAATATGGGATGTATTGAAATTGTGAAATATAATTACTAAATTCCTCATGAATGTGAGCCGGTAGTTGATTGTATATGTTGTTTTTGCGGTATTATATTAAAATAAATATTAAATTAAATAGGCCTATGAGTCTCTTATTTTTAATTTAAATGGTTGTTGGGACAAAAAATGTTTTCTGAAAGATAATTCTTAATTTAGCATTTAAGTATGCTTGAGCGCTTATGATATTATCATGATGTATACGTATTGTGAGAGCCCAATATTCAAATGTTAATTTCCTAATACCATAAAAAATTGTGTTTTTAAATACACATGTAACCTTTAATTATTGTATTGTATTTTTTTGTATTTTTTTAAATGACTTTTCATTTTCAAAGTTCCTCTTGGTTTTCTAATGCATTTTTGTTTGAAATTTTAAAACTTTCTCACATTTTTCGTCATTGATAGGAAGCAAATAATAAAAACCCCAACAGAAGTTACTTTTAAAATCACTTTCAAAAGATTTATCATGTATATCAGAGGCAGGTAGAGCTATCGAACTGGGAGACACAGAACGATAGTTCATGAACGTTTGCCTCACAGGCAGGAGTTCAACTAGTCAAGCGGTTGCCAAATTCAATAAAAGTGCTTAAATGCCGAAGGCGTTCAAAGCTTGTCTAAACCAATCTTGGCCACAAAGACGTTTTACAGTACAGATAAGTTTATGGCACATAACTGGGAGACTGCAGAGTGCTAGAGTGGAACAATTCGACGGAGTGAGAGAGAGAGAATGAACAAAATGTACGTTTGAATGATACCTCGATGTCAGAATGCATGGAAAATTTTAGTGCAACCCATTAATGCCGATTGCATTGTAATGTATATGTTTCTACAAGAAACTATCTATTTATTTATTTTATTAAATCAACAATTTTCTACGTTCTTCCACTTGGCAACACCCTACATACACAAAACGTCTGTCCTCGTCACATCCCCTACACCAAATGAATCGTGATTTTAATTCATCCCTTGATAAATCTGCCCCGGGGGTTGATGCCCTGATCATTGAATGGTTTCCCCTACTAACCAGTAACCGCGTTGTTGTGGTGAGGGGGAAGGGAGGGGGAGAAGCTTCACTAAGTAAAGGGGAACAACTTTAACCCTCTGTAACCACTGGGGTGTCTGCTGTGCAACGTGTTATGCGTTATTCACTAAGGGGTGAACTTGGAGAATTCATTAAGTGTTCATTGCTTCCCTTTTTCATTTTTAAGTGTTGACTTTCTAGGGATGGAGCTAAAGCGGAAGTGTTTAAAAAATAGTACATAGTTTTTTATTTTTATTGTTATTATTCACGTATATATCAATCATTTGAGATGACCACTCTCATTAGGGTATTTTAAGGCAAATATGTGGTGAATGATGAGTGATGAGTTATGAGGTGTAGTCTTGTTACAAACTAAGGCCGACTCTTCCTTAGAATGGGTCATTAATTAATAGCCCAATGACCAATGGAAATAGAAGGACCAACGGCTTAACGTGACTTCTGAACCATACAGGTGATGGTCTGATATGTCTAATCGATGGTGGGAGTTGATGCGGGTATCATCAGATGATCACTGAGACTATCTGAGACGCTTTAGACCTATATCATCCTCTAAACCTGACCTCCATGAAGCTGGATTACAGGACCACGCCACGAGTCCCAGACAAAAAATATTGTCTGAATGTGTTTATATCATAAATGTCCGTATGTGACTTACACGATGCTCTTAAATATTTCTTAACTGTCGCGATGCACTTGTTTCTACATTTCTACTTATTTCGCTTTACTCCAGGTTTCATAAAGTTTAAAATTTGCTTTGTTAGCCAAATTGGCTGAATTTTATGCTGCATGTATTACATTTCAATATCAAGAAAAATACTAAAAACTTAATGAAAATGGGGTAGTTTTCTTGTGCCAAAAACGTTGACTTTTAAAATAAACAGGTTAAACTGTTTCATTACCCAACTCATGTCCACTGTATTTAAAACGCAGTTGTGAAATAATTTATGCTCATATAAAGTTAGTCAACGTTTTGTGAAAGATAAATTGAATGTTTAGTTCAACCAATAGGTTAACACGCCTACTACACAGCTTAAAAACATAGAATGATAAAATGTTAAAAATATAAATCGTGGTTATGTTGGTTTTAATAGTATAAACTCTTTAGCTTGTTAACGAAATGTCTGATAGTAATCATGTGAAAATTGACAAATTGTTGAAAAGTGAATAAAAAAAATAGAATTTCATATAATTTATAAAATAATATTTTAATAATAATCCCTTTCCATTACTGACGTCGTTTTTTTTTCAATTTGATTGAAATGGTTCGTGTTATTGGATTCAACCCCTAACTACTTCGTATGAACTACGAAAGGGTTGCACTATAAATTGTATTTTATGTATGTTATTCCAATTAATAATTCGTGGATCATTATTTTGCCGTGGCATTTTTTATTTGTGAAGTTTTATATGAATTTAGTCCAAATAATAAATATTCAAATTCGTATGAAGGGGATGTATATACATCTATCTACATCAATTTGTGAATTTTTCAAAGTTTTTAATCAACGTAAGTTTAAAAACCCGTACTAACTTCAAAACAAAAAATAGACGAAAGACACAAATGAAGAGGAATGGTACACGAGAAGGACGACGGGTTGACTACAGTATTGCAGACTAACCTCAAATGAAATGGGTCAATACGAGGAGGTAAACACGGGCTAGAACCACGCCTTGGGCCTCGAACATTCCGCAATCTCTCAAAACCTGCTCTAAACTGCTCAAACCCCACTGGAAACTGTCCAGGGGACACGTTTGCAACAAGGGATGACAGCTTTCAACCCTTTGAGTCGAGGCTGATGGCTGCTGCACCTTAACAAGATGGAGGTCACGTCAAAACTTCTCTGCACTCTGAACTTCCTTCTGTGTTCTTTTTTTTTTTTACGTTTTTTAATGATTATGTTTTTAGAAACTCACCTGATAGAACTGTATCCCGAGTCGGTGTCCAGGGTTACTGGTTGCAATCCACTATTAGTATAACACACACATTTATTTTTTCTCTTGGTATTTTTGAACTTTTCACTCACTTTTTTATGTCTAATAATTTTGCTATTTCATTCACTAGATGCAAACTGAAATGTAGGCTTTTGTTATATGCTACGTTAACAACTGCGTTTGGATTTTCTGATTTTTGCGGTGTTGAATGATTTGTTATTGACGTACGGTGTATTTTTATTTATATTTTGTACGTTGGCAGCCTACTCTGTCACCTGATCTAACTGACAGTTCGGCTCAGCTGGCAGACGACACAGGCTTGTACACACGACCGGAAACGTACGCAAACGACCGGAAACGCACTTTTAACCACTGAACACAACTTAACCGACACTCACACACCGGAAACTCCCCGGTACCGATGGATCCAGAGATTTTCACTGATAAAAAACAGCCGGACGCGATTTCGGTCTGCTAGCAGCGAGCTCGTCTGTCGTCTGCTGCGCGCATGCGCCTTGGGGAACAGTTTGGGTTCGAGACTAGAGTCTCCAACCCGGACTAGCCTCACCCCCTGCCGACGCCCGGCCCGAATCAATAATGGCCCCATCTAGTACAACTCAAAATCAGACTTATAATCTTTCTCGACGAATTAATTAATCTGAAAATTCACTCTCAGGACGTATTTTCAATCAACTACTAGTCCCTTTCCTGTGGCAACGACCGATATAGACTTTTCATTTGTTATTAAGCATAAACGAATGAATTGGCAGCTTGTCAAGTAAATTACTTTAGCTGTGTTTTTTATTTTTTTATTATAGTGTTTTCTAAGTACTCTGTAATATTTTGTTTCAAAGAAGGCTTTAGCCGTAGTAACCTATATGCTTTAGATTGCAAAACGCGCTTAAATATTCACCACAAAACATACATCCAACCAAAACCATCAAATTGTTAATATGATTTATCCAAAACGAGAGACTAGCTTAACTTTGAAGGTCTAGTAAATTAAAACATTTAGTTCATTCAGTGAAAACCACTTTTGACTAGACGAACAGTTATAACGACAAATAGCTTTTAAACACGTTTTAAAACATTAATATCAATAATTAATGTAAAAAGGTTGTCTACAAGCAGACTCACAGTGAAGTGGTTGAGCGGCTAGAGCGCCGTACTAAACATAATGCAATCTAGGTACTTAGCTGTACTGCGGGTATTGCGGTTCAAAATATGTCAGGCGCTATCTACGCCCGTACTCCATAATGCCTAGCATAATAGTTATGGACAAAACGTTATTAAATTAAGCTAATGAAGGTTAGGTAGAATAATTTCAGTAAATAATCCATCTTAATGAAACAAGTTTACGTCTAAATAAGTAGTAAAATATTTATGCATTTATATTTGCATATACCGGTACATAATTTATTGCAATTATACACATTTATCTTGTAACTTGTATACTGTAATTTGGTTTTAAATAATACATAATGAAAGGTTGTACAATATATAGATAATATAAAATTAATAGTTTTAATTCTAGCTCGTTATGTAATTAAGGATTCTTTAAAATAGCCTTGACAGGTTTTGTTAAACATGTTAAACTTGCCTGAGGTGTCAAATATACTCCTTATTTAGCAGGACCGGTTTCGTGCTTGTAACGGCATATATTCATCTGCTTTTGGGAATTTGAAAGCTTTTAATATCTAAAAATGGTTACCTGATTAAAAATCAACAGAACATTTTCTATTATATCCCGTGTAAATAGATTTTCTAAAGGGAGGAGCATGTAGGGCCTCACCCCCTTCCCCTTGCCACCTAGGATTCACCTCTACCGACCCCAAGAAGCTCAGGAAACGGATAATTGAAATAAGAAATATGAAAATACTAATAAGGAAGTAAGACCACGCAGCAGAGTGTATAATGAAAATACTCTTTTAATTGTTTCTGTTTTCTAACAGAGTTAAGCGGGTTGCCGGTAGGTTGCAGTGCCGCAGAGTACCGATTTTCCGCTATAAAGGTTACTATAAGTCCCGCTAGAATGCAGCACGTATCACTTTGATTATTTCTGTATTCTACCACACCTAACAAAGTTTAGCTGGTTGCCGGTAGAATGCAGTGGCGTAGGCGCAAGGCCATCTAGAATACCTCAACGCGCGGCCAAATCAGGACGTCACAGCGGTGTCGACCTAGCAGGCCTTGGGTTGGGCTAGAGGTTGCTGTAAATGCCGCTGGGATGCAGCATATATCAGTTGAGTATGAATTTCGAACACATAATAATTAAATTTCTGCACATACGATTATGTTTTGAGTTGGTTCGTTAGTATTTATCATTCAAATTAACTATGAGCTCATTTGGTGTTATTTTAACAAGGCCTGTTAATTTTACATGAGAAATTTATCGCAGAAAAATGTTAGCCTCCCGCGGTGCTGGTTCACTTGTCAGTGTGCTATTAGATTTCTGCGTATCTCGATCTATACTAGGAGGGACGGCCGCGGACCACAAGTCATTGGGTACACCAGCCCAGACACTTGAGACATAATTGTTGAATCTGTTATTAGGATGATGATCAAAGGCAATAAAGAGTCTTGATTCTTAATCGCTAATCGTCAAAAAATCTGTTAGTTATGGACGGTTCAACGAATCTCTTAATCAAAAATGAAGATTTGAAAAACTGACACCAAAGGTCGAAGGTAAACTGTGTACGTGGTAAACAGCCTCGTACCTTCGTGCCACCGGTAATAATAAAGGATCATGCAAGCTGAGGCTTAGAGCGTAGCGAACAGCCTTGTAAAGCCTGTACGCAAAGCTGAGGCCGAAGCTGTAACCGTAGTGAATAGGAGTAAAAAATTGCAATGGAAATTCGCTTTAGTGGCCTGGTTACTTGTGTACTAACAACTGTTATTGACTTTAAATCTAATACTGTATTTGAAGACAATGGTGATATGTTATTTGATGCTAATGAGGGGCTCGTCAAAGCAGTATAAATGATATATTTATTTTTTACTTAATTGGATTCTGTCTTATCGTAGTAAGAGGTTATCCCCCCGTGCCATAAATGCGCACCCGAAATTAAAATAATTGCTATTCACATAGCATTCACATTCATACTAAACGAAGATTTGATTCAATCGTTCCAGTGTAATATACGCCTTTTAGGACATTAGAGTCTAGAATGTATGAATAAATACAGAATTAGTAATGAACCCTCTAAGCAACTCGACGGTGTTGTTATAGTACCCGCTATATTACTACACACAATCTGAATCAACTAAAGTTGGCTACACCTTTGAAATGTAAAAAAAATTGGTGTTGGATATTGCAAGGTTAGTTGATTTTCTAATTTCTTGTCGAGTTGTTTGAGTGAAATCTGGTCAAAATTTTGTCTCTGCTTTCGAGTTTTCGCCATTAAATATTTTTATGGTCAGTATTAAGATTATTTGATTACTTTATATATTTTAAAGTTAATATAAGAGGTTAAAGCTTTTCGGATGTTTATGGTTTTAAATCGAACCCTATTGGGAAAGTTGTACGAAGTCTTTGTTATTGTACTTCAAAGAGGGTCAATCTTTGTTCGAAAGGAATAACAAAAGGCTTTCTGTTATTATTAATAATTTGGGACTTAAGCTGCTCCACGTTTCGACATTGAATTAAAATGCATGCTAGCAACGTTGTTTAAAATATTTACTCGGAGAATAACTACTTGTTTAGTATATTGCTGAAAACATTTAATGACTTTTCTATCCAATATGGTGGTCCACTTGGCCTGCTTAGATTTAGAGCCTAGTTTCCTCTTTTTTGGTAACCATTTAGATTTGGTAACATTTAAATTAGTAAGATTGAAATTAGTATAATTCAATTGGTGTCTGGAACTACTAGTAGAGTTTAAACCAAATCATTATCAAATCTTAAATATAGGCCTAGAACTAGTAAGCTAGCCTACATGTGAATTTACTAGATCCATCGCAGCCTTTTGAGGTATAAAACTTAATGGGTGAAGTGAGTAAAAAGTAGTAAGTACTTCATACTCTCAGATTTAGAGTAGATGCTTTGTTTGAAGTGAATAAAAGGTAGCATGTACTTCACCAGGTATTAAGTGCTACATATTGTAGTAGATACTTCAATTTATTGATTGAATGAAGTGAATAAGACTATCACTATAAACTACTGTACTATAGTAAATACTTTGAATTATTGAAGTCTGATATAAGGCAGACTACGTTTTCTGTCAGTCTGTATCATGGCTATTTTTATGAATGTTCATGAGCGCAAGTTTTACCGTGATCTCTGTCTAGTGACTGGTAAACAACTACTTAGTTTTGAAGAAGAAAGTGTTGATTTTTTAACACGTGAGTTTTTGCCAGAACATGAAGAAACACGAGGAGGAGCTCTGTCCCAAAGAAATAGAATGGAGTTATTTTTACGATCGGCTGCTGATCCCAACTTTCCAAGTGATGTTACAATGGATGTTGCCGTTGGTGTGGATCGGTCGACTGCCTGTAAAACCATACATTTTGTTATGGATCAAATATCAGATAGGGCCCATGAGTGGATCAAGTTTCCTAACACTGTGCGCTAAAACAATGAGACACAACGCTTGTGGCAAACATGATTTAGAATGCCTTCTGTGATAGGTGCTCTTAACTGTACACATATAGCCCAAAGTTTATTATTAGAAATAACATTAGGCCACCATATTTTTAGAGTGGACCAAAGGCACTTGTTAACAAAAGTTTGTAATTTTTCAAGGTAACATTGGTTATCTTCCACGTTTCAGAGCCATACAGCAGCAAGTATTGTAACATTCAGGTTGAATATTTTAAGTTTTGTTTTCCTTCATTCATTTTCCTGTGTGTGTGTTTTCAAGTGTTTTCCTGCTTTCATTGCTTTTTCAAACTGGTCTTCTGTGCAAATGCTGTTTTAGCTTTGTTGAGGCGACTTTTAATGTATTCATCTGCCCCTCCATTTTTGGTCAAAAAGCTGCGCAGATAGCAAAATTATCCCACCATTCAATAAATATCATCTTCCTCCAATTTAAGGACAGTATTGTTTTGAATGTTCAACCTCATCTCCTTGGTCTTATTGGGATTAATTTCAAGGCCTACTATCTGTCCTTCAACTATTAAGATCATTTATATTCATTACAATATCCCTGAAACTTTGGGCATTATGCATGTTAAAAGTTAGGCTAGTTGAAAAGTTCTTGGTTCTAAAACCTCATGTGGAGACACACTATGGATCCACTACACAAGTGTGCTTGTTTGTTTGCCTAGGCAACAACATGTTTACAGTAGGGTTAACCACAACAGGTGTTTACAGTAGGGTTGGCAACAACAATGAACAACCTTGGTTCTTTGTTTGGAAGGCCAAGGACCCTGAGCTTATGTGTGGTGATGACCTCTTCTCCTCCTAGTGTGTTTCTTATCAGCATATCAGCTGATAACGTACCGACTTGGCCTACATCTTTAACTGCTTTGTTTGTAGTTCTGTCTGTAGGTCTAAATGCTGTACAATGGAAATTCAAATTGGGAGGGTTTTAAAGTTACTGAAGAAAACCACTTTGAATAGGAATATAGAAAACTTCAAACAGAAGCATTAGGAATGTAATGGATTTTTGCCAAATTTATTCCAATGGCTCTGACCTACTATCAAATAAGGTTGAGTTGAAATCAGGAAGCCTTGTTGAAGCCAAAATTCATGGAGAATGACTAATAATACACTTTTACAGTTAAGGATCTACCTAAGCTGTGCGGCTACACTTCAATGCAAGAGTTTACGGGGGCCTGTTTTTCACATTTCAAAATAATTTTACATTAATAAACATGACATACATTTTGGAAACTAGAGAAGTTTTCTCACTTGTGTATAGTGCTTTTTTTTTTTATTTAGGAGTACTAATTAGAGTTGAAAAGCACTAAAACTTGGATAATATCAAAGTTTATTTGTGAAACTATTGAACAGCTTATGAGGAAAACTCCTCTGATTTTCATATATATATGCGTTAAAAAATGCAAAAACTATTTTGAAAGGTGAAAAACAGGCCACCATAAATTCTTCCAAGTACTTGGTTTGACAGTTAGGCTACATCAGTTGAAAGAAGGCCCGTTGTTCAGCCATTTGTTACATCCACAGTGTCATGTGTTCCTTGTGCAGACAAATAACTCTGAGGTGACCACTGAGGCGGACCCTTAATTGTCCACAAGCGACCACAAATACTAAGAAAATATTTTGCTTGCTATTTTACAGATGAGCGGAGATAATTATTGAGATTATATTTTCTGATAATAAGTTATTATGCATCACGAAAGATCAACGAAGCCTAGAGGTAAGTACGCCTACAGAGTACTTGCTCTTTAACTTAATTTGGTAACGTGTATGTTAGGCCAGAAAATCTCTAAATTACTTTTATAATGCATAGTTTTATTATTAAAGCTGATTGGCAGCACACCTTCTTTATAAAAATAAAACTATTTTTAATTTTAGAATTATATTTCGGTTTCTGAACAGAAACCCTCTTCAGATTACATCGACAAAAACTGAGCATAGTTTTATATTTAGATTCATCATAGCAAAATGGTCTGAGTAATCACTAAGGTCAGTTGACCAGCATTTTTCTACATTTTTCTAATGACGTTTAGCCTTGATTTAATTATAAATTGTCTTTAATTACACTTCACTTACATTGAAAAAGGGAATTTAAATTAAGGTTGATTTATCAGAGTGTCTAGCCTATGGGAATTCAGAGGAAAAATAGGCATTACACATTATTTGATACATGGGAAGAATTTGGTAAATTTTGTCCCTAAACCGGTAATTTTGAAAAGGGAAGATACGAAAGCCGTGATTATTTCATGGACACTAACGGGAATATACTATACAGCAACTCCAGTCCAAATATTGTTGCGATTGGTAAAAAAGTTGTGAATTTTGTCGAAAGTGGGTATTGTCTTGGAAGTCAACCTTCGTGGTCTAAATATTGTCGTGAAAGATAACAAAAGTCGTGATTTCCCCGCGAACACTAATGGAGGTCTAGAGAGGGTTGCAAACAAAATTAATGTCGGAATCTTGTCACGGTTAAGCTAGCAGTAGTTTCAAGATTGCTGCCTAAATGAGTGGGAGTAACTATGACACTCTCAAGAGTGTTTTAATAGTTTTTAAAATTTAAAAGTGAATTAAAACCTAAAATATTGTATCAAAAACCGGGAAAATCGGCAAAATTTACCCAAGAAAATGAAATTATAAGGATTTGTTTCTCCTGAATACTGGGCAGTTGACACCGTGTCGCAGGATGTCGTCTGTATCTGTTGTGTGGTGATGTTGCAGCGCTGCGGAGGCTGCTCAACTACAACAGTGGGAACGAGGACGAGCGACGGAACGGCAGAGGCAGGTCGCAGCCTTGGCTGACCACGTCGGACTCGGACACCAGCGACAGCAATAACAAGTCCTCTCCGATACCAATCCCCGGGCATGTGCCCGCACACCGCGGCTACTGCAGCGACTCCAGCCCCTGCAAGAACCTGCCCCCCATCGGCGTCTTCTGGGACATCGAGAACTGTCAGGTGAGTCAAACTGTTTCCTATAATTGTCAAAGGAATGGGACTCCTGCTATTCCTATTACAGATCTTAATTTGTGTAAATGCTAAATAGTTAATTTATTGCTAAAGAAATTTGAAGGCAAAATGTGTGGACCGAACCGGGATCTCTTTTTGCCGGATGATTATGCTAACCATTACACGGGGTCAGAGATCTCGGTCCGAGTCCCGGTTCAATCCACACTATTCCAATTACAGCAATGTTCATATGGGTGTATGTTGTATGTAAACAACTGGTTCTTCCTACGCAGATCCCGAGGGGCCGCTCGGCGCTGGCTGTGGCTCAGGCTATTCGGGACCGGTTCTTCGACGGCTACAGAGAAGCTGAGTTCCTGGTCGTCTGTGACATCAAGAAGGAGTCCTCCCAAGTCATGGACGAGCTAAACGATGCTCAGGTAAGCGACACTGCAAGATTTACAGTGAAGAACCCGGTTGTTCGAGGGCCGGTTTCTCCAAATTTTCCGTTATTCTGGTTTATTTAGTGCCAAGGACAAATTTATACCTCTGGCTTAAACTCTGAGGTGTTTCCCCAACTGTTTGACAGGCACAGCATAGATTAAACCTCGCATCAATGAGTTAGCTAACCTGTTTGATTTTGGTGGAAACATTACAAGAAAAAATCGTTTGTTTGATTTGAGCTGAGGTTATATTCACTGACTCCCCAACGTGAAGAAGATAGTCTTATTTTGTTGAGTTGTAATTTCTATCTTATTCCAATTTCTTTTCTTATTTTTATTAATTTTCATCATATTTTTATTTATTATTTTTCTATCATTTAAAAAAATTACATATGAATCTCAAAGAATCACCACTAATCAAATTGAGCATAAAAAGTGCAGTTTTCTCTCCTCATTCAAAATTTTTCAAAAAAACTGCCCAATCCCATTTTTTCTCCTGAATCCAGACTTTCATTCATTCCAGTGGTAGCTCAATATGTCCAATCAGACGTGCTTAATGGTAACCAATCCCTGGCCACTTGACCTTCAATACTGTGCTCAGTTTTAAAGGAAGCAGTCTACAGTCGGTTAATTCGTGTGTACTATGGTTGCAGGTGAACTTGAACCACGTAGGGTCTCAGTGCAAGAACGCAGCAGACGAGAAGCTACGACAGTGCATCCGCAGGTTTGCAGATCTCCACGGCAGTCTCGCCGCCATCGTCCTCATCTCCGGGGACATCAACTTCGCCCTCGACCTCTGTGATCTTAGACATAGGTGCGTACAGTAGTCGACAATCAGGTCCGGTCTAAATCTCAGTGTCTGTTACCAAACTTTGCACTGTTTACACATATCGAAGAACTCTTCTTGGCTCTCGGCTTCATAAAATTTTTCGGTGGTTACTGTTTGATTAGGAATCAGCCCCAGTAAATAGTGTAAAAAATTCTGACCAGATCTGAGCTTAACTTTCCTATGGAAGCAATATTTGGCTCCTGAGCCCTCAGTAATATTCTACAAATTTCTTGGTGGAGCGTTAGTTCTGTGTTTGACCCTTTGAAATTCCAGAGACATCAGTGAAATTCATTCAGTCTTACATTTCACTCCCATCGACTTAGAGGATTGATCCTCCAGAAAAATTTGTTCAAAACATGCTCTTTTAGTTCCCTCGTTTAGGGCAGCTTTTTATGTAGAGGTTAGTTGTTTTCCATGTTCTCAAAGGTTATCTCTAGGTTTGCATAACCTGTTTTTTTTTTCTTACGCAAAACCAGGCAGAATTGCTAAAAATAGGTTAAAAAGTGTATTACTGTATTATACTCTCAAATCTAAGGCGCTTTGTTTACCATATTTAGGAACCTAGATTGCATCTTTAATCTTGAGTGCATCTTAAGATTGGGACAATACTGATAAAATATTGAGTTAATTTGAAGAGCTACTAAAACCCTCAAACGCTCGACAAAACATTCAGATGGCCTGGTAGGAAGCCACAACAGGTTGCACTTGCACGCCTGTTTGAAGAGTGGAATGAAAGAATTTTGTGACTAGAGGGACTCGGAAATTGCTTCTTATTGCATTCATTGTACTCCATCCTTCTTGCCTCCTCTTGTCTGTAGGTTGGTGGTGAAAAAGAAGGAGAAGAGAAGGGAAGCAGTAGCATACAAGAAAGAACAACTCTATTCAAAGCAAACACTGGCCTTGAAATATGGGGCAGTCACCAGTGGCAAAAAACATGACTAACTGACTACAAAAATAGTCCTCGCCAGACCCTCAGGTGGTCCTTTATCTCTCTACCTGCCTTTCTTATCTCTCACTGCTGGCTTGTTTACAACATTTTTTGTGCTTTGAAGTGCGTGGAATCCCGCGTAGTGGTGGACTAACAGAGTTTTGGGATGGGAAAGGAGGCAATGCGTGATGCATTCTTTGTTCAGCTTTTACCTCTTAACCCAGCTGCAGCTGGCAATTAGATCACCTGGTTGCTAGGGATATCAGGGGCCTGACAAATCATAGCCCTCAACAAAAACTGTGTGAGTCTTATAGGAGGTGTAGAGTTTTACCTTATATTAAGGAGAAAATTATGGAATTAGCATCTTAAGTTAGGTGTCGGCAGACTTCGGTATATCTGATATATTTTTACAGAGCATGAACCGACTAAGCGTTATCATATAAACCATTATGCATTTATGCGTTTGGTTCATAGTAGTGCGTAGCAAACGAAGCATTCTGAAACTATATTTTGCCACTTTTGAGTGAAATGAACAAGTTAGAACATAGCTACTACCATTTCTCTTGACTGGCAAGGTGCTATAACGCTTAACTCTTCAAAGAACTGAGCTAGACAAGACAAATGTACTAGAAACGCCTACTCGGCCCCACCAAAGAGAAATAATCAATACTTCGCTATTTCAGTGGTAAACATGGGTTCTTTTTGCTTGTACCAATCCTCTTAAGAAAGTTGAACTAGCGGAAGCAAGACTAATAACGCATTCATAGTATTAAACTGTCATTTTGTATGGTTGCAGGAAGAAAATATATGTGATACTAGTGCATAACGATGTTTGCTCAGAGAGTCTGATGTATTGTGCCAACGAGCATCACCGCCTCTCGGAACTCGTGGAGAAGCTGCCTCTGCGAGGTTCCATCAAGGTCAGTATCTCACACATTCAGTCTCTGCTGTTAGTAGAAGATCGATTTCGTGTATTTTGGGTTTTTCTACAAGGTGTGTTTTAAATGTCCCCCTCTTCACTTTAATTTTTGAAAAAGGAAATATTTAGAAAACCTCTTAGGGGAATGTTTTTTTAGGGTCCTGAAGTTTGTTTTGACTTGTTGTTGTTGCAGTCGGTACAGCCGGCGGAGGTGACAGTGGGGGCGTTGCCGATGGGCTTGGAGCCAGGCAGGGTGAGACAGAGACTGAGGAGACTGGCAGACAGCTGTGGAGGCAGAGTGGGCACGGTGCAAGGAGAGCTGGCCACTGTACGCACTGCAATGGAGTGTGCTATGAGGTAGGTTATGGGAGAAGCCTATGTTAAGATTGCGGTGGGTACTGTGTGTCCGCAAGCTTGTATTGGTGGTATGGCCTGAGAGATCACTAAATCATTATTTGAGATGCCGACCACTCTCATGAGGGTATTTTAAGACAAATATGTGGTCAGGATGAGTGTGATGAGTGGTAGTAATGAGTTATGAGGTGTAGTCTTGTTACAAACTAAGGCCGACTCTTCCTTAGAATGGGTAATTAATTAATAGCCCAATGACCAATGGAAATACAAGGACCAACGGTTAACACGCTTCCTAACCACGCAGGTGATGGTCTGATATGTCTAAACGATGGTGGGAGTTGATGCGGGTATCATCAGATGATCACTGAGACTATGATACAGCTGGATTACAAGACCACGCCCCCATTGATGGCTTTGTATTGCTTTTCCCTTTTTTCTAATTCATTTAAATACTTTATCTGTTCATTGTAATTTGCATTTTCTTTCTTAACAAATTTTTTCACTTTGATTTTCCTTTACTTTCTCTCCTCATCTTGCTTGTCATATATCTCTCCTAATCTTTGTCATTTACCACTCCTCTTGCTTGTAATTTATCCATCCCCTTGTTTTTCTTCTTCGTCGTTTATCCCTTGTCTTCCCATGTCTTTTATGATACTGTAACATATTTTATCCAAAGCAAAGCGCCGGTAAACAGCCAGTTACCAATAAAGATTAACCAATTAAAAGTAAGTAAATAAAGAAAGTTACTGTTTGACAGTTACATCTTTCGAAAAAACGTTCAGATTTAAGTTCTTCTCTAAATTTGAAGGCATAAATAGTTGGACCGGATGGTGTAGTGGTCAGCATAGTCGCCCGGCAAGCGAGAGACCCGGGTTCAAGTCCCGGTTCGGTTTAAACATTTTTGTCTTCAAATTTCTTTAGTAATAAGTAAATAAAGATTGATAGTTAGTATTTTTGCTTTCAGGGCACAAAAAAGGATGGATGGAGCGGACGTGTATGGAACTCAGATAACAGTCAGTCAACCGAAAGTCACGAAAGACTTTTCTCCTTTAAAAGGAAATCAGAGTAAGTCGAATTTGTGTAGTAGGCTACCAATTTACATTTAGTTACATGGGTTTAACATGATGGTGGAAATTTGTCTAAATGGAAACCTGATCATTTTATTTGAAAATAAAGAACATTTTATGTTGTGGAGGAAACAATAGTTCTTTTGGGAATCAGTTTTGTCTTTTTTACCTTATAAGAGAGGTTTCCCACAGTCACATATTGATGTACTATTGTTTTATTTTTCAAATGCTATAGAAATTCTTTTTGTTTTGTTTTGGGATTTTAAATAATTAAATATATTACTAAGAATCTTGAAGAAGTCTGGATTGTTTTGTTGTAATGCTTTCTTTTGGATTTTACAGGAAGGCACAACGGGAGGCGGGAGGCACAAAACGAAGACACGCGTTGGAACTCTTTTGTTCCGTCAACGTCAAATCCCAATTCATGGTAAGTGATTTAACACGCTCTCAAGTTTTAAGTCATATTTACAGGGTGTCCAGTATACAGAAATTTCTTAGTGAAAAACTCAGACAGGCAGAAAACTAAGCGAGATAGATCTATGTGTTACAGGCATTTTTTTGTTTACTATGACCTGACAAATCACCTGCTGAAGTTTGATCTTGTAATTACTGGCCACCAGGTACGAATTAGATGCGTAAAAACACAAAGAAAGTATACGATTCTCATTTGTTTGCAGGTATTGCAACGGAAACTCTCAGCCGCAGCCTGTGCCTCTGTTCAACCAAGAGAACATTCCCACGCTCTTCTCTCGCCCGAGCAACTCCACTCAACCCAGGCAGAACTTTGCACACCGCAGGCATAACCAGGTGCAGTTGGCCTACCTTAGACGCTGAGAACTTGTAGATTAGAAGAGATTTCATAGATGTTGAAAATTGTTTACATTTTACAACAAGTCATAGAGAGAAAAAAACTATGTTTACTTAATAAACGTAAAGATACACATCCACAATGTGAACAGATTTATGGATGTACCAATTACTATATAGATGTTGTCAAGAGGATTTTCAACAACCATTCGGACAACCAGTCTTAATAAGCAAATAACATATTAAAGAAATATTCATAATTAGTTTTTCTAATCAAATTATTTGTTTATGATACATTCTTACAACAAATTTAAAATTAAACCAAAGTATATCTACTATTTTACAAACCACTTTACCCATTTACAATGAATAACACTGACTTACTTTAGCCCAAACATTGCAAAACAGTTGAAGAGTCGGGTAATGAGTAGAGAGAAGGAATCAACTTCAGCTACAGGTGCACAAGATGAGGGTGAAGGCAAAGAAAGATGACAGGTGGAAAGGACAAAAGAGATAATGAGATCAAGAGGGGAAGACAACACTGCAATGTGTAAACATTTCGAGGCAGTTTTTCAGTTTTTTGCCAGACAGCTATACCTAAAAGTTGTTCCACTATGTCATTAGTGTTCTAGAAACACATAGGCGGTGACTAGCCAATCAGAGCATTTTCTGTCCACTTGTGATATAGTGAGAAACTTTTCTTGAGAGGGTATGTTACCAATATTTCCTTTTCATCTACTCAATGATTAATTTCATTTCCCAAATAATGTTTAACTAGGTTTGAATTACAGTCAAATGCAAAGGTTTAGTACAATAAAAATAGATATTACAAGCTAGAATTGGATCTAGTAAAGTACACAATGGATGTTTGGTTCTGTCTGAGATGGTTATCAGCCATCCTGACAATGGCTGCGGCCTCCATTGAAAATGCACTCAACCTGCAATTAGGGGAGAGGTTGTTTACTTAGAACTGCTCGGCTCTAGTTCCTTATCTTATCTTCACCAGAAGTACAGTACACACTCACAACAAAAAACATCAGTAGGTTTACTTCCCGTCGAAATTTTGGTACTAGAGGGAGCGAGGGAAATGACCTCAATCCTGTCCGGTACGAAAATCAGGGATCCCTTTAGCTCTAACTATGAAATTGTAAAGATGATGTCAAGACCATGTCAGACATCTTCACCTCTATTCAAAATTATGATAACAGTCATCTGATTAAGTTCATCAAAATAATCCACCAGGATAAATAGCTTTTTTATATTTACCATTATACTTTTTAACCAATTTATACAGTTATTTTATTCTTTCTACAATTTTAAAATTAAACTGAAGATGTCTGACATAGTACAGATGAAACGTCTTAAAACTTGTTAAATGGTTGCTCCAAAATTAGCACTTTGGTATAAAGTATAACTTGCTCAATAAATAGTTTTAAAAAATGTGCTATAGTTTTTCTCTTGTTTGATAATGTTCTCAACAAAATAAAACTTTGCATGAGTTTTCCTTTCCAGACAGACAGTTCCTAGCAGAGCTTACTGTTGACATGATGTAGTTCTAGAAACCATCTTGCGTTGACTGATTTAATCATGTTTTTCCAGTCAAGTTACGGTCGCCCTATTCTCGGAAGACGTAACGAACCGAATTACCAAAACTCTCGTCACAATTTCTCAAGTAAGTACAACCGTTATTGATCTGTTACGTTGAAACATTTGGGTAGATCTAAATAATCTCAAGTTCTGAATTTTGTTCCTCACTCTCACAACTTGTTTGTTCGTCAACAGACAATCAGAGCGCCGTCTGTCACTGGACTCGATGCTGGACGGTAACGAAGGTGATCACGACAAACCTCGGAGACCCCCTTCGTTGGAGAACTGGACACAGGTAACCGACTTTCCCGTAGCGATGTTAGTATTAACACTTTGAAGCTGAAGCCTGAGTCCTATTCGGGCCGTCTATTGAAGTAGTTATCATGATAAGCTACTAGGCTAGTGTTCAGCGTAACCTTGAAGTTCACGTACTGAGACTACTTGGTCTACTTGGTGTGAGAATAGCCCACGGGTCTGAGGCATCAGCTGATGAGCTGCCAATCAAATCTTGCAATAGGAGCGATCCATGTTAAACTTATTATAGATCTTAATTTGTATAAACGCTAAATAGCTAATTTATAACTAAATAAATTTGAAGACAAAAATATTTGGACCGAACCGATTTGAACCTGGTCTCCCGCTTGCCGGCTGGTTATGCTAAACCACTACACCATCCGCCCAACTATTTCTGCCTTCAAATAAGTACTTAAATCTGAATGTTTATCCGAAACATGTGACTGTCAAATAGTGACTTTAAATCAACAAGCTGGAAATATTACAAACAGAATTTAAATACTGTGTCAAATGACTTATGAGTGAGTCTCCATGTTAAACTTAGTTACGTGTCGTTTAGTAATAGGGAGGGCCCAGCTTAAATAAATGATGACCGGCAGGGTGGAAGTTGACGGAGTAAGGGAGTTTAATATAGATTGTGCAAAACATCAGTTTTGCTACTTTTTGCTTTGTTTAGAGGAGGAGGATTAGTTTTTTGTTGTATTTGGGTCTATTGCACTTCCATTATGAGATTGCAAGTAACGTCATTCCGTTTAGTAACGGCATAAGTAAAATAAACAAACAAGACAGAAAAGTGTAATTTTAAAACATTGGGACTGGCTTCAAAGTGTTAAGAAACACCCAGACGCTATTAAACTGGCTAGATACTGGCTTCAGTCCCTCTCTACGCTCTTCCATATCAATGTGAGATTTGTTTTCAGAACGGGCTGCCGAGATCTGACTTGATGGGAGTGAACACTTCGATTCCCCCGCCTCCTATAGTCAACCTGCCTCGCAAAGAGAGTCAAGTGAGTGTTTCTTTGTTCTACTTGTTAGCTTCGTGATTAAGAAACCTATGACTTTTAGTAATAGAATTGGCTTT
Source organism: Matsumurasca onukii (assembly GCA_018831715.1). Taxonomy (NCBI): domain Eukaryota; kingdom Metazoa; phylum Arthropoda; class Insecta; order Hemiptera; family Cicadellidae; genus Matsumurasca; species Matsumurasca onukii. The sequence goes on from CM032060.1 coordinate 4,172,878, forward strand.
TGGATTAGTGTGCATAATGCAGTAACTTCTGTGTAACATCTTACCATACAAGTAGAAGGGTACTTGGCTGTGAGAGCAAACATAACAGGGATAAGTAAATCACATATAAATTCAGTAAATTTAGTTCACAGAAAGGGATACTTTATTGCATAACCAAAAGGGGAAAAAGTAAACTTTGAAGTACCCTGAATAATTTAATTTGGACACTACTAGTTTCAGGGCTTAGCCCATTTTCAAGTGTATAAAGCTTGTGTTACTCTGGAGTCCCGTACGATACCAGTTACAAACAACAGTTATGTAAATAATAATTTTACTAATTATTTGGTGTTGTTGCCAGTACCTGTTTCATCCGATACCGATGAAGTCTGTGGACGGCAGTCTACTCCTCGCCACTAACCTGGACCAGAGAGTGGAGCCCCTGGAGATGAAGCGATGTCTTAACGCTCTGCTCAGTCAGTTCTGTCTGGTCAGTATTACGCTCTCCTGTAAATCCACCTAGTTATTCTACAGTATGTGTCAAATAAAACAATACTCAAATTTTAAGATTGTATTTACAGTATTGTAACAAGTTTAAGTCATGTAAAATTTCATTCCTTTTTATGGATTAAGAGAGGAACTAACTGGAGGTACGTAAAAGAATATTCACTCTTGAGACTCAATTGGCTGAAGAGAGAGTGAACATTTTTGGTTACCTCCGGTTTAGATCTAGAAGACCTCTGTGAAGCAGTTTAGAGACAACTAATTTAGGTGGCAACCCCTTCATCCTGGTCAGATCCAAATCAGTCGCCCAAGCATGATGCTAGCAGACCCATTCCCTTCCCTATCTTGTTTCATATCCATAGGCTAGCAAAGCCTACAAAGGCTTAGTTTGCCCAGCTAAAATTTTCCTTGGCTGGCAAACCATGTGGCCAATGTTAGCCCATCGTCCAACAAAATTTAAAAAAGAAATAAAAACAGACAGAAGAACTAACCTTTACGCTCACTGTTGTCACCAGGTACTGAACGTGTCAGTGTTCATGCAACAAGACGGCGTGTACGCGGCGTACATCAAGGTGCAGCCGCAGAGCGTGAGCCTGGTGATGCAGAAGCTGCAAGGAGCGAAGATCGGCAACACCAACGTCATCGTCAGTGTGGTACAGACCAACAGCGAGAACAGTAACGGACACAGTCCTTCACCCGCGTCTTCCACCGTGAGTAACCTTACGTGAACCAGATGAACGATCTCTGCCTCTTTCAGTCTAATATTTAGTCCAGGGTGTCCAGCATTATGCGGGAGTTTCATTCCTAAACCGGGAAATTTTGCGAAAAGGATTGTGAAAGTGGTGATTACGTCTCGGACTAGTCTAGATGTCTAGAGTCAAGAGATTGCCGTGAACGATTACGTAAGCTGTGATTGAGTCGCGAACGCTAGAAAAAGTTGTGTTTTTGTCAAAATAGCCGAAATGGGTGGGAGTAACTATGAGCCCTGTAAGGTAGCTACATTCAGGAAATCAGTAAAATTTTCCCAGGAATATACAGGAATTTTGTTTTTTATGAACGCTAGACACCCTGTTAGTCTTATTATTTTTTCAACATACCTTCAATAGTCTGACACTACTGACCTTTGTTTAATTTCCAGTCGGACAGTGGGGAGCTCTGGTTCTGCCCTCTCCACAGCCGCCAGACTACCGTGTTGAAGAATCTGCCCAGTGTGACGGTGAGGTTCAACGAGTTCACCACCAGACTACAGAACATCCTGGCTTCCCACGACAACCGGTTGTTGCTCGCCAGGTGAGCTTAGTTGGCATACGTGCAAACGTATAGATGGAGCTGTCGCTCGTTGCTGTAACTTGGTGGTACACAACCGGTTTTACCGATTAGTATGCTGTTCCCATGCATTTTCATAGTGTCACTGACTATACATACTGTTTAGCTTTCCCCAAGATTGCGCATGGATGCTGAACGGCTGATGCAGGAAAATCAACATAGTTGCGGCAGCCCAAGCTCAGATAGCGCTGCGAGGGAATTCTTTAAAGAGTCTCCAATAGAGCCACTGACGCACATGCAAGTTTGTTCGTTCTTGAAAATCGCACGGTTTGGTCACATTTAAGTCATTGACATCGGACCAACTTGAGCATGTGGATCAGAGAGGGGAGAAAAACTGCAATTTTCGCAGCGCTGTCTGTGCTTGGGCTGCCGAACTATGTTGTTTTTGCTATTTCTCTGTGATTGAAATATGGCGAAAACGTCACATGTGCTGATATCCAAAACAAAATTGGGAAAATCTCAGATTCTAGGACACCTAAGATGTTTTTGTGTCAGTAAAATACACGAACTTTATCCAGATTCACTCACATTGACAGTATTGGTATTGTGCGCGACCCCGAAGCTCATCACCCCGGTGGCGCAAGTTCGATCCCCGCAGTCGCCACTTACAATTTGTAATATGACTATATGGTGACGCTAGGTAAAGGTCGAGGTTGAGTGGTAGAGAGGACTTCGTAGTCTTAACTTAGTCTCGTTAAACAAGACAAACTTTACTTTTACGGTGACAAGGTAATTTTGGCCTATTCAACTCTGACCTCTAGACTGAGTGTTGTGGTTGTGTGTTGCAGCCTGGTGGACTGCCATGAGGCTATGTACGGACTGCTGACCACGGATGAGTTGAGTGTGCCGCTCGAGCACTTGGTCACTTGTGTGCCCGGCATAGAACTCGTCACCACCGCAGGCAGGAAGTACCTCCAGCCCGCTGCTACACATTGTGAGTTAAAGAGTTGTGGAATGTACTAGTTCCTGGGTTTTAAGTCAGGACACTTGTTTTTCATGGCACAAATTTGTAAACATTCTTTTCCTTTGCTTTTGCAGAGTATTTTTTATGAGAAAGCCCGCGTTATATAGAAATTTTAATTATGTAGATATTTTGTCCTTGAAACATTATTTACTCGAGATTTAACAAGAGGTCGTCACAGACGGTAACATTGTTGTGTGCAACAAATCACTTTCTTTGTTTCTACTACTGGCAAAACGAACAATGGTTTTATTTCAAACTAGCATTAGTTGAGGTGGCATGTACATTTCACAATAAAATAATGTAATAAAGTCCCTTGACTTTTCGAGCATTTTGAGCGTTTGTGTAAGATATTGTACGTTTACCTGCAAATTTGAGCATTCTACCTCAATCTTGGAAATTGGTGATTGGCCACATTAGGTAAAAAATGTACAGTAGTTTTGTTTCGAAATGTGGACATGTTGCTCTAGAGCTAGTTCATTAAAAACTCCTCTTATTTTGTGATTTGCTGTTGCAGGCCTGACACCGTCGAGCCCGAAACTGACTGCGGAAGCTGAGAACGAACTACGGGAGAAGCTGGTGGAACTGCTGACGAAGCAGCCGCACTGCCAGCTTCTATTTAACCGGTTCATACCAACGTACAAGCAATATTACGGCACACAACTCACATTCTCCGACTACGGGTGTAGGAGACTCATCGACGTGCTCAATACCATTCCTCGTGTGATCCAGGTGAGTTGTCTGAGAATTTGTGGTGAAATTCGTTTCGGAGTTATGTCTACAAAGCATCTGGAAAATATTCTTTTTGATTGCCGTGCACGAACCTAACACACTCTAGCTGTTAATCAGGAAGTCTGTTATGAGGAATCTGACTGTATGGAATTACCCAGCTCACACCTGCTATTTCCATTCAGACAATTAATAATCCTGCAGATCTTTACGGTCAGAAGCTCCTTGCAATTCTGAAATTAAATATAATTTAAGCATTTTTCCGAAGGCCCCGCACTTTTTCGCTTCTGGGAGGTATTCCATATCCCCCGTAATGATACCTCCCTTCCGAAGTCCTAGACACGCCTACGCTTGACAGTACTATGTGTTTGCAGGTACTAGGGGCTGGCGCCAGTCGAGTGGTCACACTGTCGCACCAGTGTCAGATGGAACGCCTCACCGCGGAGCTGCTGCATTTGCTGAGTTCCAAGCCTGACCGGCAGGTGGCTCTGCCCGACCTGTCCATGTTCTGGCAACGCACTTCCGGTAAGTCTACACGCGAGGTGTTTCTTCTGAGAAAGAGCAAGGGGTTGGACGAGGCAAGATTAGACAATTTTTCCTTAAACTCAACCTCGGCAGTGCTTTTTCTCAACTAATATTATCGAATTTCCTTTGGGAAAATGAGATATTCTTGTCGTCCACATGGTAAGACCCAGACCCGGGACCATGAAATGAGCACCGATCCTTACCCTCCATTCGAGATCATCGTTAAACCTACTCAAAGTTATCGACCAGTTACATAATGATCAACAAATCTGTGATGCAGGGAGGAGCTTGGAAGCGACCGACTACGGAGTCTGCTACTTGGATGACTTGTTATCGATGGTGTCCGGTGAGGAGGTGGTAGTCAAGGAGCAAGCGACCGGCAGAGTTATTTCCGTGAAGAGGAGAGACCCGGCTCAAATTCAAGACAAGCTGAAACAGTTTGCTCAACAGGTAATTTTAAGTACTGTGAGAATTTTGTCCCTGAACTAGGTGGTTTCGGGAATGCTGAATTCTTGGATAGCATTACTTCTGTAATTACAACTGTTGCCCCAAAAAATGGGAATTTTTGCAATTAAAGCTGTATTTGTGATCCAATTTTGATTGAACTCTGTATAAGCATTTATGGCACTGTAGACCAAAATGCCGACAGAAAATCGTTAGTGAAAATGGAGTGTCAGCTAAATGTTGTTCTATGATTCTCTTATGTTGTTATTCTATGAGTTATGTTGGTAATTTATTCTTCCATCCAATCAGGAAGACTCCTTTTTCAACTAATAATTATTGTTTGTGTTGTAGGTCGTGGAGTTATTGAGCACGGAAATGGAGTGCACGATAGAGCTGAGCAAGTTCAAATGTGCGTATTTCAAACACTTCAACGCGGCGTGTAAACAAAGCGAGTACGGCTTCGACAAACTGGTCGACCTGGCGAGAGCCATCCCACAAGTCGTAGAGGTGAGCTTCGCGATCACGCTTCAGCAAAGATTACGGTTATGGTAGGTAGATTGTAAGATTGGGCATAGATGCCACATGGCTGACGTAAGAAAATCAACATAGTTGCGGCAGCCCAAGCACAGGTAGCGCTGCGAGGGAATTATTTTAAGAGTCTTAAGTAGAGGCACTGAAACACACGTAAGTATTTTGTTTTTGAAAATTGCACAATTTGGTAACATTTAAGTCATTGACATCGGAAAAACTCAAGCATGTCCTGCCGAGAGGGGAGAAAGACGGCGAGAGGTGGTAGCGCTATCTGTGCTTGGGCTGCCACAACTATGTTGATTTTCCTGCCTCAGCCATGTGGCATATATGCGCAATCTACCTACCATAACATTGTCTTTGCTTTCAGTACTGCACAAACACCTATAGACGCCCACACAGGGACGGACAAATCCCCTGGATTTTTCCGTGACTCCGGGGAATCTCTTGCAACACCCGTCCAGATCCGCAGATTTGTTAGCCTGCATGTGGCCGCCTAATTGGATTAATTTTCAATTATTTCTTGTAAATTCTGTATAGAAGTGGTAAATTTCAATAGTGATACTTTTTTCTGGTGAATCCAAACTAAGTTTTGCCTGGATTAGTTTGGATCCGTGGGTTGCATGAGGAGACTGAGTGGAACGTTTGATCAGGTCGGAGAGGGGCGGATGACGCTGACACTGCCGGAGAGGATGAAAGTGTTGTCTAAGCAGTTGCACCAGCTCGTGTCTGCTCACCTGCCGACCGGTCTGGCGCTGGACTCCGTCGGCTCCAACTATCTGTGGATGTTCGGCTACGCGCTGAAACCTGCCGCGTACCAGTGCGTCAACCTCGCGCAACTGCTCGGCAAGATGCGCCAGTTCCAGGTGAGTACTTTGTTAACTGCAGTTGGGTTGAAGAGCGATACAAATTTTATGTGCAGGTAGGTGGCCACACTGATAATTGCGTGAAAATAAAAATAGTGTGAACTTTTATTAGGTGAGAAAAACTACGAATTTCATGAGAATTCTGTGTTTAACCAAGAAAGATCTTGTTTTTAGATACCATAATGTCTCCATTTTTTAGTTAATACTGGTAAAAAAATATAAGCTGAGAACAATTATTTTTGAAAGTAGCAAAGAAAGTAAAACAAGCCTGAAAAATATGCAAGAGTCAAACAACACTCAAAACATAAAACAGAACAAAATCATCGCAGGAGTAAACTTTTCTTGTAATTTCACCTAAAAAATAAAACTGTATGTTTCTTCATGTATTTCTATTTTGACTTCTGACTTCACTGTTGGCATCACTGCTTCCTCCTTTATTTCTTTGTTTTATTGTTAAGCCTACTACTCTTTTAAGTGCTAACTTTTTGTCTTTAAAAAGGCCCCAGTAGAGCTAAAGATTTTACAGTCTGTGTTCTCCTTTGTGTTTCTACTTTATCCAGATGAGCCTGCTCTCCTTTCTATCCCTTTCTGATAGCATATTAAGAGCAAAACTGTTCTTGAGAATCGTCACAGTAGTAAAACAGAACTTCAAAATGTTCAAATATCCAAAGTATTTAAATCCGCAAGAGATGTGATAGTTTGTTGGTTGTTGGTGCAGGTGGTGGTAACGGAGGAGGGCAAGAAATGGCTGCTGCCAGCTAACTCGACATTAGGCCTGCCACAAGCATCCTCTGGGAGAAAGGGAGTGGACACATGAGCGTGCGCGAGTTCCAGCAGACGTACCTGCGCTACTACCGGGAGCCTTGTGAACTTGACGTGCTGCGCAGTGAGCTGCACGGCATCGTAAAGGTTAGAGAACTCCCTCCTGACTTTCAGTAATTTAATTTTTGTCAGTAATTTCCCGATTTTCGGGTCCTGCCCACCCTTAGTATTAAATACACTTAAACCGAGTGCTACGTTGCTATGTTCCATGTCTAGGTTGAGGGTGAGGAAGTGTGCCTCATCGCCAGCTGCTGGGGAGAGACTTGTACCGACTGATGTGTGTCAGTGAAGGTAGACTGCCTCTGGTGCAGCTGGACGCAAGCTTCAAGCGAGTGCTGGACACCAGGCTCACCGAGCAGCACGGTACCTGAGTACCCCGGAGTTGCTAAAGCACCACCACATCGTCACTATGTTCCATGTCTAGGTTGAGGGTGAGGAAGCGTGCCTGGACAAGCTGCAGCTGCTGGGGAGAGACTTGTACCGACTGTTGTGTGTCAGTGAAGGTAGACTGCCCTGGTGCAGCTGGACACAAGCTCAAGCGAAGTGCAGACACCAGGCTCACCGAGCAGTACGGTACCGAAAGTACCCGGAGTTGCTGCAGCCGCCACTACATCGCCACTATGTTCCGCCGCAAGGCTGAGGGTGAGAAGCTGCCTGACAAGTTGCAGCTGCTGGGGAGACTGAAAATCGACTGTTGTGTGTCGAAGGTAACTGCCCTGCGCAGCTGATACAAGCTCAAGCGAAATTGACCACCAGGCTCCCTCGAAAGAAATTCCTCTAAAGTACCTGGAGTTGCTGCAAGACTCAAATGGCCACTGCGTTCCATGTCTAGGTTGAGGGTGAGGAAGCCGCCCTGGACAAGTTGCAGCTGCCGGGGAGGGACTTCCACCGACTTTGTGTGTCAGTGAAGGTAGACTGCCCTCGCAGCTGGACACAAGCTTCCGTAGTGCTAGACAACTTCAGGCTCCCGCCTCGAGCAGCACCGGTACCGGCACCGGAGTTGCTGCAGCCACCACATCGTCACTATGTTCCATGTCTAGGTTGAGGGTGAGGAAGTGTGCCTGGACAAGTTGCAGCTGCTGGGGAGAGACTTGTACCGACTGATGTGTGTCAGTGAAGGTAGACTGCCTCTGGTGCAGCTGGACGCAAGCTTCAAGCGAGTGCTGGACACCAGGCTTCTGCCTGAGCAGCACGGGTGTTCAGCACCCGGAGTTGCAAGCACTCACTCACATCGTCACACTCACCGGCAAGGGCGCAAAGAGAGTGCTCGTATTGAATAGCCAACTCGCAGGTCAGTTGAACAACTATGGTTGGACGGAATTGAATTTTTCCCTTCGGGTGAGAAAATTTTCTTTTGCTTGATATCAGAAATTTTTTATCAGGGTAAAATTAACAAAAAATGAGGTTGTTTCGAAATTTCCTCAAATTATAAGATCTGCCAAAAACTCCCTTTAAACTTCAATTTTCACCAAAAAATACCCAATAATCCCTTTCAGAACAAAAAAAAATCCATCCCACCCAAAAAATTATGTTTTAAAATTTCCGCCTGATTTTCTTTATTTTATTTTTGTTGAGAATTTCCCGATTTTTGGTCTTGTCCCCTATAAGCAACTGTGATAGTTTTAGTAAAAGGAAAGAAACGGACTTTTCCTGCCACTTCCGGAGAAAAACTACTCCTAACGTTTCCAGTAGTTAAAAACTCCACCTGTCTTCAGAGGACTACACTAATCTACACCATTTAATTAATATCTTAACTTAAGATCTAACCTAAGACTATTCCAACCAATATTTGAAAATACCGCTACACCATAAAAATTGATGGATTGTCAAAATTACAATTAAAAATATGATCAAGTAAAATGTGGACACGTTATAGGAATAAAACTACATGTTAGCCTTAACATAAAAGAATTAGCTGAAAAAAACAAATAGCTGAAAAAACACAGTCATGGGGTAGGCAATTATTAATTGAAAGGATCTCACCCAGACTGACGAACCTCGCGCTACGGGGGACACGCACTAACTAACCTCCCCGTAGGCCGGTAGCTTGACAGCCCGGTCTGTAGGTGAGTGGTTGGGGGAGCGGGTGTGATAATGTCTTGCAAATATGACCCTTAATCAGGATTGATACTGTGGTTTACTGAAAATTTCAGATTAGTACCTAAATGTTGAAAATGAGTAAAAGATATGAAAATGCATTTATAGCACTAAGGACACCAAGTCATTCTAACACAATTTTGTTTTTAGAAGCTGGAATTTTCTTACCTGCGGAAATGGCCAAAAATACAAACCACAGTGAAGAGTTACCTAGTAAACCAGGTAAGTTTATTTTAAACAAAAATACTTGTTGGTAGAGAGATATCAAAAGATAACAAAATTCAGATATCAAAAGTCTATTAATAATATTAAAAAACCTTTTTAAAGACAATTGTGAAAGTTTCAAAAACAAAAACAAAAAAAATAGATCTTAATTTGGCAGTTATTAATTGTTACTTATTTTTGTGTTCAATTATTATATAACTAAAGAACTTGTGTTCTTTTTACTTCTACATCAATAGCATTTTTCATTAATATTTCAATATGGGATTACGTTTAAGACTTTTCCCTATTTACAATCCCAAGCCGTAGCCACCGTACTAGAGAGGTAGAAATAGATAAGAAAATGTTCATTTGTTTGCTTGAAACTAAAGTAATAAAGGTTCAAATTTACTGAGCTCACTCTATGTATACGCTAAAACTACTGGTTTGTTCTACCGCTTTTGTCATTTTTTTCAATGTTAAAATGTATTTTTGTTCCAGTTCTTTGTAAAAGTCCAACAGAACTGCCAATGAATGGACTAAAGCCAAAGGTAATGTACCAACTTTATTATTCATCTACCGGTGTTTATATATGAATCGACACAGTATTTTCAATAGATTCTTTTTTATCTAAGGAGAAAATAAAACTGATGATGCATTTTCGCATCGTTTAAATATTACCTGTAAGATTTCATGTTGCTTACCATAACGTACATGTTGCTTAAGATATTTAATTATTTTCTTGATTCTTACTAGCTTCTTCCTTTTCTAGAAAAATGGAGAGATAACTGTTCCTTCAGCTCCTTTGAACTTTTTTCCGGAAAATTCAAACTCACCTGTCAACAGGATTTCTTCAAATGCTACGAACGGTGTCAAGCCAAGACCTGCTTCGGCCAAAAAGGTATGCCTACAAACATTCTGCCCTTTAAAATTCTTGCATAAATCTAATCTACTCTTTATCCCTTAAAATATGGCCTTTTTAGCGGATCCGGTATGGATTGGTATCATCGCGGCGACCGAGCTCATCACTCCAGTGGCGCGTGTTCGATCCCCGCAGTCACCACTTACAATTTGTAATGTGACTATTCGGTGACGCTAGGTAAAGGTCGAGGTTGAGTGGTAGAAAGGACTTTGTAGTCTTAACTTCGCCTCGTTAAACAAGACAAACTTTACCTTTACCTTCGACTGAAAACTTGGCCTAAAAACTTACATTGATGTTGGTTGTACGACTTGCAGGTAGAGGAGACTGTGAAGCTGACGCTGCTCTCCCCGGAGATGTTCTTGAAGCCGAAGTCGAACTGCGATCTGAGCTTCACCCCCGTCTCCCCGGACCCGTCCTCCCTGCCCAAGCCGGGCAACTTCAACCTCGTCAAGTCCCTCCCGGACCAGGTTAGTCCCGGTCACACAGTGTTACTGGCAAGTCAGGAATGTTTTGTTTTATGAGTTGAATGTTCTCTAGGTGACTAGTAAAGGAGTTTCACATGAGGCTAGTGGGGTTTACACGAGTGTTGTCACCTTGTGAACTAGCTCTAAGGGAACCAGTGTTGCTGTAACAACTGGCTCGTCCGTAACTATACTGAAATACAGTAGGACATCGATAATCTGAACTAACTGGGACTAAGGGTGGTTCGGGTTTTCAAACAAAAGACGCTTGTGCTTTAATCTAGATATTTTAATTCATTTAAATAGGTAAACTGCACATACATCACCTATAGAGCATCTTAGTAAGGTTAAGTTTCGCTTTTTTCCAGTCTGTTTGAAATGTCCACTTTATTTTTAATGGTGAGGCAAATATGTTTCCTTTTCAATTTTGTTGCCGTAGGACAAAACTTTACACACTACACGTGAGAACAAGCAGAAACAATGAAACTGTACATAACTGGCGTAAGAATGACTTGTCACTGTTTGTTGTGGCAGCAGCAGGGCAAAGGGTGATGTATTGCACTAGCAGCTGATTGTGTGGAGTGGATGGAAGGTAGTTTGGTTAAAAATTTCAAATGAGTGTGGAACCACACTCATTTGAAACTGTTTTACGGGTAATTTACCACTTATATTCTCGTAGTCTACTACACAGTTTTGTGGCTAAACACAATGAATTTCAATATTTTAGCTCGCGCAAAAATCGTATTTGACAGAAACATATTTTTAATTTTCTTCCAGACTTTTGATGTTTGGATTATCTATGTCCTACTGTAATCCCATTTGCATAGACACCTAGTGTCACTTTACTTGTTACCGTGAAAGCCAATACTACCCTGCTTTTATTCTCTATCTTTACCTTCCTTCCTTATTCGCGCTGACCCTTGTTTACAACACTTTTGTGCTGTGGAGGCTTAGTGGTGGACCAGCAGGACGAGGTTTGGGATGGGAGAGGGAAGGCAATCATGTAATGCTCTTTGTTCTGCTTTTACCTCTTGACAGCTGCAGCTGGCAATTACATCACTGGTTGCTAAAGGGTCAGGGGCTGACAAATCACAGCCCCTAACTGTTGACATTATAAAAACTAAAAGGCTCTTATGAGGGTGTAGAGTTTTTTACCATATATTCAGGGAAATTTATGGGTGTGTCTTAGATTCACATGCTTAGACTCGAGTATCTAGTCTACTACACAGTTTTGTGGCTAACCAATATTTTTAGTCGCTAAAAATCAGATTTTGACAGAAACATATTTTTAATTTTCTTACAGACTTTTGATGTTTGGATTATCTATGTCCTACTGTAATCCCATTTGCATAGAAACCTAGTGTCACTTTACTTGTTACCGTGTGAACAGCCAATACTTACCCTGCTTTTAACAATTTTTAAACCTAATATTTCTAGGTTTTGAATCAATTTTCAATTTTGCTCTTAAGTTTTTTCCTGAATTCAAAGTAATATTTTATACGACAAGTTTCTTGAATTCATGTTTTGTTTTCCACTAGTCATTATAATTTGCTATTTGACTATCAATTTGGATTAAATAATCAGTTTGATAATTTGTTAATTTGGTTTGCAGGTTCAGATATGTAAATGAAAGTTCTCACTCGTTTTGTCCCTAACTTCTTTGCATGCTTCAAGGTTTGTAAATTACGTCTTTTTATTTTGAAGAAGTTTTTGTTTTGAAGGGTTAATTAGTTGTATCTAATTTATTACAACTTGTTCATGATGTTTTTTTTATTATTTTAATTTCATTTGATAATTATTTTGTTTTTTATTGGAAAAATTTCATAATTGACTTAACGAAAGAAGAGCCTAAACATACAATTTTAAAATCTACCATGGAAAGTATACAAAAGAAGCTCATAATAGTTTTACCGCATTGAACCATTTGCGTGTAATTATTGTTCTTATGTATAAAATTTAATGAAATTGCCAAATGATGTGGTTTTGTTTAAGTAGTAATAAATTTCTTCGTAATGAATTATTTTAAATTTTTTAGGGACAAAGCGAATACGAGCAAGTGAACATTGAGTCTCTTGATGAAAATAAAAGTAAGTATTTTCTAAAATTGGTTTGTAGTGAAAAGTTTATAAAACCCATATATTACTCTAAGTTCCATTCTACCTGTCAAAAGACTCAGCTCAGCGGAGAAGAAGACTAGGTACATGGGGGCCAAGATGTGGAACTTAACCTTCCAGAGGTTGCATCACGGAGGTTACCGCCGTGTGTATCTGTGTTCGTTAATCAAATCGTCAAGCCAAAACCCTGTGAATGTACCTTCGCTCTTCTTTCTTAGAACATGATAAAATATAATTTATCGACTTACAGCTTCGATGTAGTTAGTTTTAACTGCTTATATTAGAGCCCAGAGGTAACTTCCCATAGCTTAAGGCAACCCAGAGTTAACCGTAGCATCCTGCTTGTAATAGCTGAACTCATTGTATGCTTTTTAGTTTCTGTGTTTCACTTCACCAATTGCATTTTATTCTGGTAAAATGATAAGACAAATGCCATACTGTAAGGTTAACGATAATCCAGCTTCATGGAGGTCGGTTTTGAGGATGATATAGGTCTAAAGCGCTCAGATAGTCTCAGTGATCATCTGATGATACCCGCATCAACTCCCACCATCGCTAGACATATCAGACCACCACCTGTGGTTCGAAGTCACGTTAATCGTTGGTCCATTCCATTGGCTAAATTAATGACCCATTCTAAGGAAGAGTCAACCTTAGTTTGTAACAAGACTACACCTCATAACTCATACACACTCATCATTTCACCACATATTTGCCTTAAAATACCCTCATGAAAGTGGTCGCATCTCAAATAGTGATTTAGTGATTTGCTGTTTTCACTGAGGTTCCCACCCTGAAGTAACCTCCGCAGCGCTCTCTCCTGTTTAGAAAACCCATGCCCTCTGGAAGGTTAAAACCAAGAAGCGGCTGTTTGCTCAACATCTGAAAATCTGGCTTCAAGACCATTCTTTTATTCTTTAAATGAATTCTTTAATCCGATGTAATCTTTATAACCTTAGCTGTTCTTAAGCTATATTGTATGACACTAGTCTTACTTTAATGATAACAAAATACAGATATTTTGACTCAGTTTAAAAATGTTTCAAAGTTTTTCTTGTTCGCAGGGAAGTTCCGTCTCGCCCCACATTTCGGACTTCAGCTCAACTAGACGTGATATCGCACTTGCGGATAACTTTGTTCCTCTGAGAATGTAGAGAACACTTGACGTTCTCGGTGACGCCGGCGGACATTCTCACCGCAGCCAGCGGACATTCTCACCGCAGCCGGCGGACATTCTCACCGCAGCCGGCGGACATTCTCACCGCGCACGAGCACGAGCTGGCTACTAGTTAGGCTAAGGTTATTTTATCAACGGAAACGATACGAGTACTTTGTACCGAAACATTTTACCACTTGTATATTGTTGTACAGAGAGACGTTTGTGTGTTAGTTGCCAAAACGGACGGACGTTTAATTGTGATTCCGGCTTGCATAGAGAGTAAACGTACCTGCTATTTTTCTACATATCGTTTTATGTAAAATAGTGTCGTGTAAATAGTTTAAGCCGTCGTGTATATTGAAACGTGAAGACGAGATGTTTTGCCGTGTTTGTAAATATTTTGAATCGCCTGCTAGAGATCTCACGCTTTGGGTTCGGGTGTAAAGGCTTGTGAGATGTGCTTTTAAAAGTTCTAAGTAGATCAGATCGGTTTATTCTTGTTCTAGTTTCAATTAGAGGTAGTCAGAGTGTCTAGCTGTGAAAAAATCTAATCTATTCGGGGACAATAAAATTGAAAATCTTTGCCAAGTCTCAAAGAAATATATTAAAGAATATGTATTATTAGTCCAGTCTTTTGCGAAAGTAAAAGATGTTAAAAAATAAGATCAAATAAAAAAAACTTCTGAATTTCAAGTTTTAAGACCCGTTGTTTTTATAAAATCACTTTTTTTAAATTATTTTATGAGTGATTATAAAGAAATTAAATCTAGACCAAATTTTTTTTATTATTTATGTTTAAAACCATATTTCTAAGGTATAAAAGTTGTATGATGATTGCTCTTTATCTTGTTAAAACTTGAAATTTGTAATCATTTTTGTGTGGAAAATACTTCTAAATTATGAGAGAATTTTTTGAAATTTGATTTTTAGACACTCTGACACCATTATCAATTAGATTAAAATTTTAACAAATTTCCTATCACATTGTCAATAATAATTTGTTCGAGTTATTTGTTACATTTGATTGATTATGTGTATTTTATTATTATCTTGTATGATATCACCATTACGCTTCGGAAATCATAATTTTGGATTTGTTAGAATAAAGGAATCAAGTTTTCGTTTACGACTAGAAACGCAAATAGACGTAGCGTAGTTTGTTTTCTATTCTAGTGTCCCAATGTACAGAGAGACCAAGTAACTGCCAAACATGTGAGAGACATTTTATTAAAACTACAATCCACTAGTTTTTATTGTAGTTTTAAGAAGAAAATATTGATTTTGTAATGCTTACGTTTTATCGACCACGCCAAAGTTACAAACGTGTTGATTATTTTTAACTTAGCGAAATAAATCACTTTGAAATGCGTTTTGAAATCATTCTGCGTTACAAAATCAATTGTTGATGATCTCGTTGATTTGAGAGATTTATTTTAATGATTTACGTTTGTTACTTGTTTGATAGTCATAGTTTAAGGGCATTCTCACAGCAAATAAGAAGCCTTGATGATTACAAGACAATATTTATAGAGAGTATTTATAAACGGTGCATTCGTATTAATTAAGGTATTTAAGTTTAGTCGATATTATGACTTCGACCAGGCCTATGTGAGAATATGTCTTAAGTATTGTTTGTAAAATTTTATTTTCAAATATTTATATTTGTTTAGTTATTTTATGAATTTTTTAAAGGTGAAGGTAGTATTTTTAAAATTTTTGCTATTTTAGTAGAGTATTTCCTTTATTAAAAATTAAAATGTTCCAAATCAAGTTTCAAACTCAAAGTTTTAATCAAAATATTAATGAAATTAGTTCAACAAAAATTATTACGTCAATCTGTTTGACACTTTTTAAAAATTGATCTTGCAACTGCTTTAACAATTTAGTTTATTAAACGGACTGTGAGTCGAAAAATGTACAGTGTATAATACTATTTGTACAGAAATATTGTTCCAATAATTGAAGCAAAATTATATGCATGAAAAAATTAGCTTCTACATTGCAAAGTTTGGTTTGAACATTAAAAGTTAACTGCCATTTTTTTAAGGAGTGTACAAAATGTATAAATATATTTGGATGTATATAGTAAATAGTGTATTTTACGACAGCTGTAAAGTCGGTTATTTTCATATTTGAATTTTAAAATCTTGTATAATTAATGAATGTATCAGAGTTTGTACTTAATTCTTACGTGATTAAATACGATCATTAATTTAGCAATAAGCAGCAGTTGTACGATCAATTACAACTTTGGGTTAAATCACTTCGCTATTAATTTTATATTTTTCAAATTTGATTATAAATAATTATACCATAGTGATTATTTTATATTGATCAGATATTTATTGATAGATTTAGATAAAATTGTAAATGATGGGTAGACTGCTGAATTTATGAACAATTTTGAGAGTAAATAGTGTGGTTTTTATACTCTGGAAAAATTGTCAATTAAGCATTAGTTAAACTTTGAAAAAAATCATAATCATAACTTTTTTTCTGTAGTTACAAAGAATCTTGTAATTTTATTGAAAAAGCTCATGATTTTAGTTTATGGTATCATTTGTCGGAAAGTGAATGTTATAGACTAGAAATGGAATCTCTGAAGCGAGAAATGTGATTTCAGAATCAAATTTCGTGGCTTATTACTTACCAACAAGTATTTGCTCAATAAAAATAGTGTAAATATTATTTTGTGAATACAATTAATGGTAATATTTCAATCTAGATAAAAACTGCATCAATCTCAGAACTCACCCATCATTATGAATAAGTTTACGTGTACAAATATCTTTCCAAAGGCATAGTTGTGAGGTTGACAACTAGGGTTTATATTTTGTTTGTAGTAAATGACTGTTAACTTATAAACATCTATTTCTAAGTTTGTTAGTCGTGTTACGGCAAGATTTGTGTTTACCCAGTTTAGCCGAGAATTAAGATAAGTCTTAATGTTACCTTTGTGAAATGTCTTATTTAAGCTGTCGATATGTGGAGAAATTATTCTATCTCTGACCGACGATGGCACAGCGTCAAGTCGTTAGATGTGTGACATGAACAGTAGCCGTTTGACATTTTTCTCTGAAACTAATATTAACACCGTTAAAATTGTCATTTTCAGAATAGCAATTTGTGGGTGCTTTAAAATATTTGGGGAAATCTTCTGTAAGGCTTGATAATAGAATGTTCCACTGACCCATGGCACCAAATCTTTGCGTCAATCTCACTCTGATTTTAGTCTTGCCCGCTGTGAAAATCTAATTGACATTCTATCGATAACTCTCGACTATTTGTTTAATAGTGTTCTCAAAGACCAAAGCAATTTGATGTTCAACTAGTTCGAAACGTACGACATCCCAGATTTATTTCAGACGGCGTTTCAAGGGTTAAGTCAAGAACAGAATATTTTACGGTTCCCTAAAGTCGAAACCTTCCCAAATGTTCATCATTTCTTAGTAACTGTCTGGTGACTAGTATGACGACGCCTGTTCATGTCACTGCAGTGCGACTTAAAAAAGAGTAACTGGTTTTAATAACGGTGTGTACAGATTGCGAAGTTTCCAACTTGAAGATAACGTACATTTTCTTCAGCCAAAGTAGCTGAACTTCTTAGGGTCCATACATGTTTTGGGGAAACATTAATTTCCTGAAAACCAATCTTTTGTTTGGGAACTTTTTCTCTGACTAAATTCTTTCTAGATTTAGTTTTTATTTAGGAAGAGGGCACTAGGCCAGGATATAGGTATTATCAAAAGAAATAGAAAGGAGGGCAGGCTCGACCAGATAAAGTAGAAACGCAAAAGAGAACACAAACTTTGAAAATGTTGGCCCTGCTGTAACATTTATCAAAACAAAAACAGAGCACTTAAAAGAGTAGTTGAGTCGATGTTCTCTTTTGTATTTCTACTTTGCCCGTAAGCCTGCTCTCCTTTCTATTCCATTCCATAGAAAATCCTTTCTAGTTGAACTTGTCAGGGCTGCATCAACGACTGGAAAAACACAGATTTTTTCCAGAAATTTTATTTTGAAAAGGCCGTATGAACCTTGTTTTGAGACTTTCGTAGCTGAGAACAACGATTATCTCGCAAAAAATTACCTTAAGTACTCTACTCAAATTTTAGAGATTCTTTAAGAATTCAATTTATCAAAAATATAATGTTTTCTAATATCCAAGTTCCACTCTGTATTCACCTATCAGTACATGAATTAACGCTAAATTTTGCCTGGCAAGTTAAGTCCATCCTGTAAGAAAAAATGACTAAGTAGCCTGTAAGGTTTGCTCTTAGCAATACGCATGATGAGAGGCTTGTACATAGTACAGAATATCAATTGTGCTGAACGTGAAGGCTGTGACAGCTGAGGGTTTAAGTCCAGTAAAGCAAGTTTTACGCTTTGCCGTTGTGTACCCTCAGCTGTTGCAGACGTTTACGTTCGGTATGAGGCCTAAACCCGATGGGCCAAAAATTGAGGCTGTGGAAACCCACTATAAATAGAGACATATTTTACGTTTTAGGATGAACTTTGTGTATTTATTGTAAGATTTGAAATGTTGAATGTTCGTAGATTAACATTTGAAATGTATAGTTGTTAACCATTTGGTGCCATTATCGAGGGTATTACGGCTGTTTTCTGGCCGGAAAATGGTAGAGGTGACGAAAAACGATTTGATGTTAAACCAATAAAATTTGTTCTTTAAAGTTTAAACTACTCGTGGCTACGGTGACTCCAGCCAGTGTAGTTTACCTTTACATTAATTTATTTTAACAGTCAGCCAGGAGTGGGATTTTCGGATCACTACCCCTTAATAGAAACCCCCCAAAACAGCCCTTGTGTAAGATGTTATTTTTATACAAATTAATTTATTTTATGGAAGTTGTGTTCAACTGTACAACAATACTATTCCCAAAACTAAAAAACAATACTAGTAATAATATTTTGCAATAAAAAGTTTCGATGCAATGTTTGGTTTGTCGGGAGTCTCCGTGATTCTTACAAGGTAGCCGAATATTGATGTGGTTTGCTTTTTAAACAAACTTTGCAATATAAATGAAGTTATGACCAACAGTCCAATCATATAACAGTTTCTACAAACAATTTGCAATTAAGTTTTTTATATCAACTTTGACATTTTGGCTGACCGTTGATAAAAACCTAGTGGCTTGTTTTTGAACACTTCCGGGAAATAGTGAGTCTTTTTCGGGTTTAGTTCTCTGATAAAAGTTGGCACTAAAAGGTTAACAATTTTTAATTATTATTTAATGAAAGTAAGATTACTCTTGTCTTATTAAAATCTTGTGATGGATGATCAAATTTTATCGTGGTAAATATAATCAAAGATTATGTTATGCTAGAAGATTCCGCATGACTGAGACAAAACAATCAACATAGTTGCGGCAGCCCGAGCACAGATAGTGCTGCCATATCTTGCCGCCCTTCTCCCCTCGGTCCACATGCTCAAGTTTGTGCTGTGTCGTTGACTTGGATATGACCAAATCGTGATGAGCGAACTTGCGCGTGCATCAATACCTCTTCTTGAGTCTCTGAAAATAATTCCCTCGCAGCGCTATCTGTGCACGGGTTGCCGAACTATGTTGACTTTCTTACCTCAGCCATGCAGCATCTATGCTCAATCTACCTACCATAACTTAATCTTTGATATAATTGTATAATGGCAGAATAGTTAAAAGTGAAAATGAAACAGATTGTATGATTATTACTATTTAATGCAATCACACAACACAATCAATTATTTTAAATCGATCGCTCGTCTTACAAACATTTGACTCAGATATTGAGTAGTTTTATCATGTTTCTGTTATATTTACCTGAGATCTAAAGAGTTGCATTTATTCTAGAGGATTTTAATCATGTCTTTATTTATGAATACAATTGATTGACTTGACAACTCGCTGTGAAGGGAAGATATAGGTATGATATTTTTCAAGTGTTGTGGGTTTTGGTGCATCGGTTGTTCGACTGTTGTATATTTCTAATTACATCTTAACCTGTTTTCTGCTCTTTAACTTAAACGTATGACTAAATTGTTTTTATTTATTAAGGTCCTAGGTTGTAATTTCTAAATTTTCAGATATTTTCATTATTAGTCTGTTGTTTTGTGAATTTTTAACCAATTTAATAGTCTGTTTTAAAGAAGTCCTACGTAGTTGAGTGTTACACACTTCTGGTAGTATCCATCCGAATGTTATCAGCAATCCTCAGTTTCTTCTAAACCCTTAAGTTTGTTTCTCACATTAATTGTTCGATTAATCTTGAAAATTCCTTGATTTCAGGAGGTTTTATCAATTTTAAACGTGAAAAGTCTTATAACTGTGGAAGTAAAAAATTATTAAAGTAACAAATACAGGGTCTCCAATTGACCTTGAATTCAGCCAACTGTGAAAACCCGAGAATAAGCAGTGAATTTCTGCAAAACAACCTTCCTTACAACAAAGCTGCCGTACGAGAGTCATAGTTACTCCCGCCAGGGACATTTGCAGGAATAAAATGACTTGGATTTTTATTACGCAGACTTTGGAAAGATTTGAAATAGTAAATCTCGTCAGAAGTTATCGCGGCATATTGTAAATATCTAATAGCACTCAGAACGTATCGCAAGCAGGATAAAGTCTGCAATAAAATATTATCGTGGGAATGAAACAGCACATAGAACGGGCCGCCACTTTTGAAACTAGTGGTGGGAGTAACTGTGACTTTTCAAAAATACCAAGTTTAGCTTTCAAACTTGAAAATCAACCGTTCAGATCGTGAAAGACCATGATTTTTACTTTCATGGTTTTGGAGACACCCTGTAAATGTGACAAACAAAAGTAAGGCTTCGCTGCGTTGTTTCGAAAAGGTCCTCACAGAATAGAACAATTTTGACCACCAAAACTCATCGCTCGAATTGAACAGATTGTTCTAAGAAACCTTGCGCCAGTTTGCCTTTGAAGCGCAGAGTTTATTCGTACAAACTGTACTCCTTTTACTTTGTGACTGATATTGTGATCTTTGTATATTGTAATTGTACATTGTAAATATTTTTGTATAATTATAGTATATATAATTTTTTAATGTCGACTGTGTAAATTGATGCGATTTTAACTTACCGTAAAGCATTTCTCAAGGTTCCTTTCAACGGCATTGCGGTTTTATGCTCGTTATGGAGATTTTTATTTCTTAAAAAATGATGTAACGAAAAAGAGAAGTAAATTTATGTTATTTGCTTACTATAACTGGTAGATAACTTGTTTAATTTTAAAATTAGCTTAAAAAATTTACTCTTTTCAACAAGAAAAAAACAGTATTTTTGTTAAAATTAAATCAATGCTTTCCTGCGAACCTTGAGAAATAAATTATTGACTATGTGTAAACTTGTGCAATCCCTGGCTAAATTTAAAAGGAACTCAATGTAAGTAAATATTTGTGAGAACGTTGCAAACTTGTCATCGAATGTGTTATCGACCATTGTGTTTGCATACAACTTGCGGACTAAGATTTCCTTTCAATTTGGCCAGAACATTCAACGGATTTATTGAATGAATGTTGTCAATTCCTAGAAGTCGTTTAACGTCTCCACCCAAATGTTCAAAAGCAATAAGTTTAGCAATCATTATTATACAATTATTAAAATTCATGAAGTTTTATTGCTTGAAAAGTAAAATTGTGTTTTGGATCTTTTGAAGTGAGAATGAGTAGATGTAACTCGTTTAATTGGACATTAACCCTCTTAAAGGTGGTCTAATCATTTTCAGTTTTAGTTAACTACAGTTTTGTAAAGATTTTCTGCAATTTATTTTGTTCATTTTATTCTCTACGCTTCGTTTCATATCATTCTACATTTCCCTTTAGCTCAGTTTTATCAGCTTTTATGTTTTCCAACAATTAATTGTTTTAACTCTTAGGCCGCTTTCAGACGCTTCGACTTTTCGCTGTGCGCCGGATACGGCACGGCGCGAGTGAGAGTTTGATTACAATGGCAAACGGCCGGGCTGGCACACGTGAACAGCTCCATATGTTGCCATTGTAACCAAACTCACTCGCGCCGTTCCGTATGAAAAATATATATAAAAATAAATATGAAAAGTCCTAACGTTTGAAAGCGGTCTTAGGCTTTCTTAGCGGCCGTTGTCATAACTATAATCTAGTTCTTCCGTTTCACACCGCACCCAAACTTCATAATGGCTGAAGATGGTACTCTACAGCGAGGCAGAAATATCTCAACCTAATTATGATGTTTGGACGCACTGTGAACCGGAAGAACTAGATTACGTTTTTATTGCTTCAAGCACTCGCTTAATGTGAGTTTCTTTTCTTTGCGTTTGGCCTGTTGAATAATTATTATCTTCTGTCATTTTTAATTTAATTGTCAGCTACAATTTATTTCTTCTGCGGGCAAATGTAGGTGTGCATTTTTTAATCCATCCAAACATAAATAGAGAATCAAATTATATTTTTGTTATTTAAATGATTTTATTTTTGCTATTTGAATTATTTTATTTGTCAGTTTATTAATCTTAATCCTTATCATCTGTCATTTGGTTTGCATGTATAGATCATTTACCATCTTTATTTTGATATATTTTCTCTACAAAACTTTAAAATTTGTTTCTTTTAATTTAGTAGATTATTTTATTTAATAAAGTCATTGCGAGTGTTAAGTTCACCAATATTTATACCACTTTATGGTTTCATTTTAAGTGTAAGAACTCTTGAATTTCATTTTTAAATAGTATTGGCTAGTAAATTTATTTTCATCTTTTCTGTGATAAATCTTCTCTGGTCTTAGGTTTTTAGCGTTCCTTCCAATCCTCTTTTCTTTAAAATTTCAATATAAAATCTGTTCCAAACTTTAGGAAATTGTTATTTGTTTCTTTTCTTAACATTCACTTTCTTTTTACATTCACATTGTTTACCACTAATGTAAAA
The DNA here is from genome assembly GCA_018831715.1 of Matsumurasca onukii. Taxonomy (NCBI): domain Eukaryota; kingdom Metazoa; phylum Arthropoda; class Insecta; order Hemiptera; family Cicadellidae; genus Matsumurasca; species Matsumurasca onukii. The sequence goes on from CM032060.1 coordinate 4,195,432, forward strand.
CTTTTGAAGAGTTAGTTAGGATTTTCAAAATTATGAAGATCACCCAGAAAATAAATAGTTTGAATTGTTTGTCACCAAGTCCAGTAAAATCTCACAAATGTGAGTCCTTATAAATTACCTGCCATTTACGATCCTTACTCCGAGATTTGTTGCTGTTTATCACGCATCCCAGTTCCAAGATGACAGGCCTAAATTCGAAATGGGTTAATTGTTCAGTGTGGTTTCCCTATTTACCTGTTAGATTTTGTAAGGAAACCAAGAACTTTTATGAGTTGTAACTCTTATCGTACTTGGTAAAGTAATTTTTGCAACCGATGAAAACCTCAAGCTATAATTCACAAAAAACAAATCTCACTTGTTTGAGGTTTTTATTGCTTGCAAAAACTGTTTTTAAGTTGTCTCCTAGGTAGGGTCAGGGAAAAGCCATGAATTTTGCAAACTTGCGAATGAAACCCTAACCATTGTTTGTCTAAAGACGTGAAAATTAAGGAATTTTTGCACCCCTTGGTCCAACTAAAATCAACTTTTGCTGTTTTACAGTAAACCCATTCTTTAAAACATCGGAAAGTTTACATCGGAAATCAAAATTATTTGCCTACATTGAAAAAAGCCCAATCAAGTAAATGATTCCTAAAATGTAAAATTTAATACCTTTTGGATAGTAGTAAAAGATGCAATACCACAAATTTCTTGGCCTATACACAAAATCTTTAAAAATAAACTAATTTAATTTTCGAAACCCTATAGACTCCCTGGATGACTAAAGCTTATTACACATAGGGTAGTGTTCTTTGAATTAAAATAATGTTTGCATCTAACAATTAATATTGCAATATTTTCCTTCCAGGCAAGTTTTAATTTGGCCTTCAAAAAAACAGAGAAGAACTATGGCTATGGTGAACGTTTACAAAGCAACATATGGTAGTTTAGATCAACCAAAGACAAGAGATTCTAGCTGACAGATAATACGATGTGATCGTGAAGGTACAGGATTCTGCTAATATTCTTTACTTTCTCTGTGACTTTGAAATTGAACCAGTTTTCCTTGTACTCTATTTTTAAAGGAAACATTTTCTCAAAGAAATATTTAGCTGTAAAAAAAAGGTTTACTTGTATTAAACGGTTTTTAGTTTAATATCAGGTTAAGCCTTATTAACTTTCCAATTTGTGAAACAACCTCCTAATTCAACAACATCGGCTCTTGTTTCAATTTTTTAGTTATTTTTCATTTTTCTGAATATGGTTATGTTTATTTATTTCTTGACAAGACGTCAGCTCCTCACAAAGCTACGTTTCTCAAGAGTTTTAAATAAAAAATATCAAATTTTTCTGAATTGTCTTATGACAAATTTATTTGAATCAAACAATCCTATTGTAGTCAATCAATATTTTTGAAGTCAATTAATGAAAATGAATTTGTTTTATAACTTATGATGGTAACATAATTTAACCTTCTTCTAAATTGATGACAAATAAAAAAAACTTGTATCAATTCAAAGTGATATTCAACTTATTTTTACGGTACAAGTAAATTTAGTTTCAAAATTCAGCAGAATTTTGCTCTTTTATTAAAGTCAATTTTAGGTTAGTTTTTAACTTCGTCTCTTGCAAAAAAAGTGTTCCAAAATTTGTTTTAAAATTAATAATTATAAACAATTGTAGTTTTATTGGCTATTGTATTTAGATATAAGTAAAAATAGGGCACAAATTTGATTTTAGAATCTATGTAAACATCAAACATGATTGTTGATGAATTGATACTTGTACTGAATTAATTGAACTGTACTCAGGAATAAAACCTTTGACTATATTCTTTGGACTTTTCAATTCCCAAAACCTTGATAAATATTTAATACTTTGAAGGAGAAGAAGATTTTTGTCTGGGAATTCTCAATCGGCAGTGCAATACGGGACAACATTTCAGGTATCGGTTGATCTCGTGTGCGCGAGTGCAGATCTGTTTTATGTCAGCTGATGTAATGTTTACGGCGCAGTTCGTTCAAAAGGCCTTCTACTACCTTGCGAGAGCGTCGTTGCAGTGGTTTGCGCAAAATAAAATTGAGACGTTATTATTAATGCTATTTTGACAACATAATTCTTAAATGAAACATCAACATATTATCTAGTTTTGCCTGTTTACTATTTTTCTTTTAGCTTTATGCAGTTAGTGGTTGAAGTTAGAAAAGATTTAGTGTTTTAAGACCTTTTTTAAGAAGCTAAAAATCGGTTTATCGAAAATCTGAAACAGGCAAACACAGATTAACTCTTTCTCGGTCCATAAAATTAACATATCTTAATTTAACCTTTACATAAGATGCTATCTACTCTCTACAAAACCCTTGCAGCTGTTTAGTTTGACAGTTAGGTATTAGGTTGCATCAGTTAAAAGAAGGCCTGTTGTTTAGTCAGTTGTTACGTGTGCGGTGTCTTGTGTTCCTTTCTAATTCACCAGACCACTGAGGCGGACCCTTAAAAAGTCTCGACAGTTCCCCATGGATGGAAATATAAACCTGTATATGTAGTTAAATTTAAAAAGTAATCCTTACATATGTATTCAAATTGATTTATTTCCTCAAATTCAGTTTACAATCAATACAAGTTTGTAGAACACAATAAATCTTCTCGAAGGTGACTTGCCAATTATAATTATTTAAAACTAAAATTTAGAACTATTCACAAATTATATTTAACATAATTAATTTACATAACTATATACACTCACTGCTACAAACTAATAAACATAAACAAAGGAAATTTAGGGCCTCTAAGGCAAATGCCTGATTAGAGGTTCCGTTTCCTATTTGTTTTAGTAGTCCACTGAGTGTTCACTGTTACTAATTTCGTTCAATGGCTTAAGTTACAACAAAATGGTTCAGGAAGCGAGGTAGGGTCGGTCCAGTAAACATCTCAGAAAAGATTTTGTGTTAAAAAACCTAAAATGAAAAGTGTTATATTCCATCAGGAAGCCGAATTCAGGACAAATTAATTTAATTCACTTAAATAATTCTCCAGTTCAGTTAGTAGTGGTTGAAGCATCATGACCCAGACCTCCCCACAACAAAGTGGGTCGTACAAATAACTGTGCCCCAGTTAACAGGGGAAGTAGGGCGCCTGCAAACTGCAACTAGGGTGTGCTCTACTTTGCTGTTAATCTCGTTGCGTTTTCCAAGTGAAGGCGCTCTTTCTGACAAATAATTGTGTACTTCGTTCCCTGACATGAATACAACAGCTGGTTTCCAAATTTTTCGCTTAGATATACTAAAAAACAAACAACTAACTAGCTGCTTCGCTACGGGGTTTAAAAATGAAATTTTGGGATTAAATTTACCAAACCATTTTAATTTCTACCCAGTGATTTGAATAAATAACTTTATTCACCAAAACAGATTGTACAATCCAAAAGGCTTCGTCAAGATAATATACAAATAATAGAGTAAAATATAAGTAAAGTAAGATACATACAAATCAATGAGAACAAGAGTAAAAAATATATATACAAATTATTACAAGATCAGATCCAATCAAATATTTTGAGTAGGTACACGTTCAATAAATATAACAAAAAGATAATAATGTCAAAGTAAAGAAATTCTGAGGTAGATTTTCCAGTATTTTAGAAACCCACCTATATTTTTTAATTTACAAAATCCTTTCTTAGCGGGTGCTTATATTTTGAAAGGAGTGGTCATGCAACATTTCAAGTTTCGAGCCTTGTAGTTTTGGCTCAGCATACGTCAATGATGAGTGAGTCAGTCAGAACAAAGCCTTTTATAATTATAGATTGTTCTCCCAATTTGAGCCAAAAAATTATCATAAACCGCTCATACTATTTAAAAAAATTCATAAGAGAATAAAACTGTCTGTATGATATTTATGAGAGGCTAGTCTCCAGATTTTGTTACGTACCTTTGAACAGGGCAAGGATCTCCCCCTGGAAGGATCCCTCCTGGAAGGATCCCCTGGAAGGATCCTCTGGAAGGATCCTCTGGAAGGATCCCCCTCCTGGAAGGATCCTCCTCCTGGAAGGGTCTCCCCTTGAAAGGATCCTCCTGGAAGGATCCTCTGGAAGGATCCCTCCTGGAAGGGTCTCCCCTTGAAAGGATCCCCTGAAGGATCCTCCTGGAAGGATCCCCTGGAAGGATCCCCTCCTGGAAGGGTCTCCCCTTGAAAGGATCCCCTGAAGGATCCCCTGAAGGATCCCCGAAAGATCCTCTTGAAGGATCTCTGTTCCCTTCTCCCTTACTCGGAAACGCGTGTTCGAGGAGGAAGTAACTTGTAACAGGATGATTCGGGAATTCGGAGCACCCCAGTCTTAGCTAAAAGGAGTTCCAGAGGGTTTCATCTGAAAATGTTAAAATATGAATTCCTTAGCAAGACATCCCCATAAACAAACGATTTCGAGTTGAATCAGCAGTCCTTTATCGTTAGAAATCGACCGGCCACAAGACGTAAAACTCTTGATTAGTATTGATCTTGAATTTAATAAACTGTGAGAGTCATTGAATCTCTCGAAAATCGACTACACAATATTATTATATTTAATAATTATAATAACCCTATTATATTAAATAATTATTTGTTATAGCGGAGCCGTGGTGGGTTGGGAACGTGCGCGACTCCGGAGCTCATCCCTCCGCTAATGCGGGTTCGATCCCCGCAGTCACCACTTACAATTGTAATGGGACTATAACTAAAAGGTAAAGGTGGAGGTTGAGTGGTAGATAGGACTTTGTAGTCCTAACTTCGCCTCGTTAAACAAGCCAAACCTTGTAGTCCCCGGTAGGATCACGTGACTGGACGGTGGTTAGTTCCCTGTGAACCCGTCATTGTACGTCCTGCAGTCCTTGCAGTCAAAGACAATGTATGGTAGGTAGATTGGGCTTAGTTCAAGCCAAATGGCTGAGGTAGGGGAAACAACATAAATCACTATTTGAGATTCCGACCACTCTCATGAGGGTATTTTAAGGCAAATATGTAGTGAAGGATGAGTGTGATGAGTAGTTATGAGGTGTAGTCTTGTTTCAAACTAAGGCCAACTCTTCCTTAGAATGGGTCATTAATTAATAGCCCAATGACCAATGGAAATACAAGGACCAACGGCTTAACGTGACTTCCGAACCACACAGGAGATGGTCTGATATGTCTAAACGATGGTGGGAGTTGATGCAGGTATCATCAGATGATCACTGAGACTATCTGAGTCGCTTTAGACCTATATCATCCTCAAAACCTGACCTCCATGAAGCTGGATTACAGGACCACGCCACGAGTCCCAGAAGCGAGCCCAATCACAGAGCGCTGCCATCTCTTGCCGTTCTTTATTCCCCGACAAACATGCTCGAGTTTGTCCGATGTCAATGACTAAATCTTGTGAGTTGCGCATGCGTCAGTACCTCTACTTAAGACTTAAATGAATTCCCTCGCAGTGCTGTCTGTGATGCTTTGTTGATTTTCCTGCCTAGGCCACACGGCATCTATGCGCAATCTACCTACCATAACACAATCTGTGGTGCAGTGGGTGCTACAGCAGCAAGGGCCGTGGGAACTGACTGACCCAGATGCTACAGTACATACTGAACCGTGCGAATCAACTATACACTACAGTGCTACACTATTGACAGCGAGGGGGGCGTCACCTCACACACAGGTGTATACAGAGTACAGTGTACAGGTTCACTCGACCGTGCAGGGCCTTATATGGGCACATCTGCCAGAGGTACGCAGTGTTGACTAACATTTATACTTCAATGCGCGACAATTTTAGGGATGGAATTCGGCGGAAAAGTCAACCAAGCAAGTTTACCACTGAAATAGCGGAGTATTGATTATTTCTCTCCGGTGGACGAGGGGTAGGTGGAAATCCAAGTTTATCTTCTGTTTCAAAAACATCGGCTCTAGTAGGGTTGTCTTGTCTGGCTCAGTTCTTTGAAGAGTCGCGCGCCGACCTTGCCAGTCAAGAAAAATGGTAGTAGCGAAATTCCAACTTTGCTCTGCTCACTCAAAAGTGGCCAAACATGGTTTCGTGGTCCCCTGTTTCCGACGCCGTTTATGAACCGAAACGTACAAATGCGGGTTTATATGATAGGGTAGGAGTGGTTCCTAAAACACAAAACTGCTTGTGAAAAAATATAATACACTTTTAAAATAGCCTAATTTTAACCAACTTTAACATTTTGGCGTAAGATGTTCTTTTTTAATCCTGTTATACAAACGTAGAGACAACCTTTGAGAACGTGAGAAGCAACTTTTTCTAATCTCTACACCAAAAATTAGCGTCCTAAACGTGGGACTACGAGAGCATGTGTTGAACAACATTTTCTGGGGTGATCAATCCTCTTAATAAGGATTTATAATACAGGGTGTTTCAAAAGTCATGGTGCAAAAGCAAACATGGGGTTCTCAGAACTGAAAACATATATTTTCCATTTTGAATTAATCAGGTGTTTTCGTCAATAAATAAAAAACCTCAGCTGTTTAGTTTTACACTATGATTTCTAAAACACCCTGTATAATTTTACTCTTGACCTTTTGGAGAAAGGAATTTCAAACTATTCCTCTAGAAGAATGTGAGGAAGGATGACTTACTGGGTGTGGGTGGTGTTATCAGTAGGCCTACTCTTATCATAAAACTTCCACTTGTGTTGTCTGCTCATTCCAGCATAAAATACATTGACTGACCGTTTGTGTCAAATTTCCGGTTCCCGAGCTGGATAGGCATACCAGGGAGAGGCAGTGCTTGGGGTGGTTAAGGGTCCGCCTCAGTGGTCACCTCAGAGAGTCCGCCCAAGGAACACACGACACCGCGCACGTAACAACTGGCTAAACAACGGGCTCTTTCAACTGATGCAGCCTAACTGTCAAACCAAGCGCTTGCAAAGGTTTTTCACCATTCAGAAGTTTTTTTAATAAACATAAACATGATATTTTTAGAAACTAGAGGAGATTTGCGACACATGAAAAAAGTCCGATCTCGAAAGTTGGTCAATAGTTTCACAAATTAACTTTGAAATTGTCCACGTTTTATTCCTTTTCAACTCCATTTTTTACACTTAAAACGCATAATTTCGATCAAAACACGCTGTACGAGTATACGCGTGTCAGAAAACTTCTCTAGTTCCAAATATATCAAGTTTGTTAATAAAAAATAATTTTGAATGGTGAAAGCGGGCCACCATAAACCCTTACATTGAAGCGTCGCCGCGCGGCTTAAGGGTAAAGTAGTTTTGGCTGTGTTAACTAAAATAAAATTGGGGCGGCAAGTTCTTAAATTCGGTGTTCCTAATTGCGCAGCGGTATATTCACATTTCGAGATTAACATTTGTATAATTATTCACAATTAAGTTTCTACTCTCTGTTATTGCTCTGTGTTTACAGTTCTGTGAGCAGCGAATATTTAAATACGCATTTCGAATCTAAAAAGCGTGATGCGTCGCTCAAACGTTCTGAAGCGGTTCGCCCGTTTCTCGCATGTTTCAGACAGTAATTAATTGGAAAGGTTATTTCTATCGGTGGAGGCCTTCTATTTTTCTGAGAGTTTTGTTCAAGCCTTATTTACTGTTGGAGAAGACGTAATAAAGACTGAGTTGTAACTTTTGAATACAGGGTGTCTATAAGGTGCCAACTCCGAAATGGTTGTGGGTGGGTCAAGGGGCCCATAGGCTACCTTCCAGGGGGGCTAACATAGTTGGTGGTTTGGGTTTGGGGATACCTCAAGGAAGGAAGGGGTCCGGGGATTCAGGTTATTTGTATTCATATGCTTTCTTTCAATACGGTTTGAATACAAAATTCCCGAAGACTTTTGAATCACCCTGTATAACACAGTGGCACTACCACACCTCCCACTCCAATAAGAGTAAAAAAAATGCATTAAATTGAAATTCTAGATAATAAAAAATAAAATTGTCCCAAAAGTCTTGTTATAAAATATAACTCTTATACAACATTTGCTTTATTTTGAAATATTACAAATCATTGTTCCAAAAAGCCCCATCGAACATGTTTTTGAATCGAACAATCCTTTCATATACATTGAATTCCAAAGCAATGTGTTTTAAAATACTTATTTGTTTTTCTATTTTAGTATTTATTTTGACACACTGTTTAAACTCCCACTAAAGAATATACGCGAGGAAACTGTTATCTTGAGAAACGGATGTCCTTCTAATCAAAGCTCAAGGAAGAGAAGGTATTTTGTAAAGGTTAGTGCAGCTATACGCGTAAACAAGACTTATTCCAGGATAAAAATGTCTCCTATTATCAAAATGAGATTCTGACTGTAATTAACTTTTAAGTTTAACTTAATCTGTACTAATTTATTTAATTCTATAGTCATACACCACTACACTATACTGTACAAGTAAAACAAACATTTAATTGAACATAGGTCGGTCATCTCCGTCCGGTTTAAATCTATTTAAAATCAGTCAGCTGTAATCTGTGTCTTGAAGAAGGGAAATGCGGGCCGGGGGGAGGAGAAATCTGGACGAAAATTCCCCCCGCGCCGCCAGACGCGATAGTTTTAGTCACGTTAGGCCGTTGGTCCATTCCATTGGTCGTTGGGCTATTAATTAATGACCCAATCTGGGGAACAGTCGGTCCTAGTTCGTAACAAGACTACACCTCATCATCCATCAAAACACTCAACACACTCACCCTTCATCCCATATTCACCTTGAAATGCCCTCTAGGAGTAGTCGGTGTCTCAAATAAAAGTAAAGCCATGCTAAAAGTAAATTAGATTTTTATTCCTGACAAAATTGCCTAAAACGTCGCAAGGAAACCCGACAAAAGTTGCGCCAAGTGAATGGGGACTTTCTCCACTCCCTAGAAGGCTGTGGTGGAGACTCCTGCTCCTTGTAAGGGGCTAACCTTCACTTCTCTGTGGAGCTGCACTATAGGAAGTGCCGCGCTGCCGCCTCGGAGGCCAAGGTTCGAGCTGCGAGCATTCGATCAGTTGCGCTCTGCGAGCTATCGACTATCCGGAATAACAAGTTCACTAACTCTCAAGTTCAATCAGAATATAACATCGATCAATCAGATATATTATACGTTAGAGTAAGCCCATTATAGAACCTTGACGATAGTAGCCTAAATCTTTGCTTTGCTTTGACACCGACCACTCTTAAAAGGTAAAGTTTGTCTTGTTTAACGAGGCGAAGTTAGGGCTACAAAATCATCTCTACCACTCAACCTCGACCTGTACCTAGCGTTGCCGTATAGTCACATTATAAATGTTAGCGGTCACTGCGGGGATCGAACCCGTGTCTGCGGAGACTGATCAGCTCCGGAGTCGCGCACGATTCCAACCCGCCATAGGTCCGCTCAACCCTTGGAGGTCAGCATAGCCCCAAGGGTACCCTTAGATACCCTCTAAGGTTAATGTGGGATGATGGTGAGTGTTGTGATGGATGATGTGGTTTTAGTCTTGTAAAACATGAACGCCATCTTAAGGGTCCACCTCAGTGGTCAAATGATAGGGCCTAACTGTCAAACCTAGCGCTTGCGAGGCTTTTGTAGAAAGTAGATAGCTCTTATGTGAAGGTTAAATTTGGATATGTTAATTTTTGGGGAACGAGAAAGAGTTTATCTCTGTTTGTCTGTTTTCAGATTGTTGAAAACCCTATTTTTAGCTTCTTAAATACGGTCTTAAACTCATTTTTTCTAACTTCAACCACTGATTGCATTAAAAGTATAAGAAATTTTGACAAATTAAAACCAGGCAAACCTATATAGTATGTTTATCTTTCATTTAAGAGTTGTTTTGTCAAAATAGCCCCCTTCAACATCCTATATTGTCATTTTATATCTATAGAATTATAATTTATGTAATATACATAAATTTTATATATTATACTTTATACATATAATTATGTGTTTACCTTTATTATGTATTAATGTAAATTCATATTTCGAAATAAAAGGGACGTTGACAGTAGTTCAAAGACTATGAGATAATGGATTGGTTTGGGGTGGGCGGAGGAGGGGGCCTTGTCTGTTTAATGGGGTAGGGCTGTTGGTTTGGTTGGGGGTTGGGGGGAACCAAATTTATAAAATAAAACTTTGCCTTTTAAGTTTTAACATTAAAAATATTGTTTATGGTCTTTTGATCAATATTTTTACGGCAAGGAAATTTGATGGTCACCAGAGTTTATTGGGAGTTTAACATCAAAACCTTCAGTGCAGGCTTCTCAAAATGGCCTGACTCGTGTTTGCTATATAATTTCGTCGAACACAGCAAAGAATAAATATTGTAAGGACACAACGAGGAAAACAAAAATTCTGTTTAGTTAAAAGTGTTGTATGTTTGTTTCTGTATAAGTTTATGGTTTATCAGATGTTTATTCGCGAGACGAATATAAAATTGCTGAAACACACAGCACGCGAATTCACTTATTAATTTTAAAACAATAATTCGTAATACGTACAAAGTGCGTTTACAAGTGACAAAGCCCTGTTGTAGTGATAATGACAGATCGAATAACCATCGATACTCGAACACAGCACCGTCGATACAAGATCGACTAGCTGGTTACAAGTAGTGGAAGGCTAGCCGGTTGAAACTCCAGTAGGTCCCGGTATGGTATCACCCTGTATCTCGCCTTACTAGGGCAGACTGTCCAGGCTGATACACTCTGGTGGGGTAGGACCGGGTTTGGAGTTACGTGTTGTTTATTTGAGACACAATTCTTCCACAATGTCTGGGTTTTATTGGTAAACATCAATTAATTTTGTTTTATATAAATAACGGATATACGGTTTTAGTAAAAAACGCCGGTGCTCAAAAAATTATTATTAGGTAAAACGGATTCGTGGCGGATTGGTATCGCGCGCGACCCGGAGCCTATCACCAAACATCTGACTTCGCAGTCCCCACTTCCAATTTGTAATGTATTATACGACGCTAGTAAATGTTTATGATAAATAAATAAAATAAGTGGTTTATTGGTGTTCAACATGTTAAATACGTAAGCGTCACTTTTGAGCTAAAATGTCACCGGTGGATCGAAATCCTCCGTCAGACAACATCATTCTCTCATTCAATTCGAATTGCAACTCTAGACTATACAGTTGTGTTCCGCGTTTTTGTGTAAAGCCATGGTCAATTGTTGATGGAGTGGTAGAGAGGACTCTTTGGAGTCCTAACTTCACCAAACAAGACAAACTTTACTTTTTTACCTTTTTTTAGGAACTCTTTTAACAACTTAGTAGTATAGAGGATCCAAAAAATAAAAAACTCCGTTGGAAAACAGCTGACGCGTAAAGCCACAAGCGCTACCGTGAGTCCTAGCGAATTTTCTGTAAGCGGGGAATGATTTACACCGGAAGTGGCATTTATGGAGACGGGTTCTTCCAAAAATGTATTTATGATAAAACTTGTTATACACATTTAAAACACCGTACCCATAATGTGTACCAAAAATCGACAAAACTCACTTCAGCCAGACCAAAATTGTCTATATTTTACATTTTATACACATAGAAGTGATAGGTAACACTTAAATACTTACGAGTATTTATTTGAAATTACATAAAATTTAGACCTATTTGAAAACTCCCCTCGAAAAGTGGACTTCCAATATTCCTGTTTTGTTGAATGACCAACTGGACCAAGATATTTACAAAACCTGTGTATTAAATTTTATAAAAATCGGACAAAAGTACGTTATGGAGCCTATATAATATATTTAAATTTTGTATAAAAAAAACTCCTAAACATTCTGGGGGTCAGGATCGGTGCTCATTTCACGGTCTCGGGCTTGGTCTTACCACGCTGACGGCTTGAATATCTCATTTTTCCAAAGGATATTCGACAACAAGTGTTCAGGAAAGATAAGTGAGGCGGGTTTGGAGGTGAAGGCTAGACCCAGTATGGGCATTGACCGTCACCGCAGACCAGACTCAGCCTTATACAGGCATCAGATGTACTGATAGTGAACACTGATAAGGAGATAAGCGTAACTTTGCATAAACACTTGGCTCAGAGTCCGTGGACTGCACGAGTTTCACTTTCCAGCACTCTCTCCCGTGTCTTCTTCTCCTGAAGGATGTCAAGAAGGAAGTCTTTCCTCGAAATTAATTGAAGCAATTTGCTAAACTTAAACATTCGTTTATTCTCCAGTTAAAGGTCGACAAGTTCTTAAGAGTGCGCAGTAATGACCGTGACCTTGAATTTCGTATCACTAAATCACTATTTGAGATGCCGACCACTCATGAGGGTATTTTAAGGCAAATATGTGGTGAAGGATGAGTGTGATGAGTGGTAGTAATGATTTATGAGGTGTAGTCTTGTTACAAACTAAGGCCGACTCTTCCTAGAATGTGTCAATAATTAATTAATAGCCCAATGACCAATGGAATTACAAGGACCAACGGCTTAACGTGGCTTCCCGAACCACGCAGGTGATGGTCTGATATGTCTAAACGATGGTAGTTGATGCGGGTATCATCAGATGATCACTGAGACTATCTGAGCCGCTTTAGACCTATATCATCCTCAAAACCTGACCTCCATGAAGCTGGATTACAGGACCACGCCACGAGTTCCAGTCGTACCTTATGAGCAATGTAAAATACATTTTCCTGGGACACCTCACACGTCATCGATTTTATAAAAAAAGCTTGCTCAAAACCCGGCTGTTGAACCTCGCTTGTTACAGTGTCCAAGAGTTCTTAACTCAAAATGTACATATGAGTAAATAGACTAGTTGGTGCCCTATTGTTAAGAAAAGTGTTGTATATCTTTTGTGACTTACAATGCATTGTCTGTTAATTTTGGCTCAATAAAACATTTCTTGATTTCCACAATGTCTGGGTTTTATTGGTAAACATCAATTAATTTTGTTTTGCTATAAATAACGGATATAATTCCTGTTTTAGTAAAATGTGTGAGCCGGTGCTCAAAAAATATTATGTAGGGAAACAAATATTATTCAGCGGTTTCGTGGCGGATTAAAGTCGGCGTGACTCCGGAGCCCATCACCATGGGTCTGATCCCCTCAGTCACCACTCCACCGGTAAAGCTAGAGTCTCCCAGCTCGGCAAAAGTAAGGGAGTGCGCTGCGCACTTTGTACCCGCAAACGCAGGGGCTACTCGTTTCATGTAATGTGATTATACGACAACGCTAGGTAAATGTCGAGGTGGAGGGTAGAGAGGACTCAGAGTCCCAACTTCACCGTTAAACAAGACAGACTTTACTTTTTTTTACCTTTTTTTAGGAACTCTTTAACAACTTAGTAGTATAGAGGATACGCAAAATAAAAGGCTTAAACCTGTGGAAAACAGCCGGCGTGTAAAGCCACAAGTGCTACCGTGATTCTAGCGAATTTTCTGTAAGGACGAATCATTTTCACCGGAAGTGGCATTTAAGGAGGCGGGTTCTTCCAAAAGTTTTTATGATCAGATTTTTAATAAAACTTGGTATTAACATTAAATCACTATTGGAGATGCCGACCACTCTCATGAGGGTATTTTAAGGCAAATATGTGGTGAAGGATGAGTGTGATGAGTGGTAGTAATGAGTTATGAGGTGTAGTCTTGTTACAAACTAAGGCCGACTTCTTCCTTAGAATGGGTCATTAATTAATAGCCCAATGACCAATGAAAATAAATAGACCAACGGCTTAACGTGGCTTCCGAACCACGCAGGTGATGGTCTGATATGTCTAAACGATGGTGGGAGTTGACGGGTATCATCAGATGACACTGAGACTATCTGAGCCGCTTTAGACTTATATCATCCTCAAAACCTGACCTCCATGAAGCTGGATTACAGGACCACGCCACGAGTAGTTTAAAACACATTTTAAAACACCGTACCCAAAATGTAACCGAAAATCGACAAAAAAACTCATTTCAGCTGTAGACCAAAATTGTCTATATTTTACATTTTATACATATAGAAGTGATAGGTAACATTTAAATACTTACGAGTATTTATTTGAAATGTTATAAAATTCTAAACATTATTTGAAAACCCCTCGAAAAGTGGACTCAATTATCCTGTTTTGCCAATGACCAATTGACCAAGATATTTACAAAAAACTCTGTATTTAATTCATAAAAAGTCGGACAAAAAGTACTCTTGTGAGAGCCTACATGTTATTTTAAGCTTGGATAAAATGCACCTAAATATTCTGGGGGTCAGATCGGTGCTCATTTCACGGTCTCGGGTCTGGTTCTTACCACGCTGACGTTCTAACATTCTATTTTCCAAAGGATATTCGACAACATAAGTGAGGCGGGTTTGGAGGAAGGCTACACCCAGTATGGCATTGACCGTCACCGCAGACCAGACCTCAGCCTTATACAGGCATCAGATGAACTGATAGTGAACACTGGATAAGGAGATAAGCGTAACTTTGCATGACTTTGGCTCAGAGTCCGTGGACTGCACGAGTTTCACTTCTTCCAGCACTTCCTGGTGTCTTCCTGAAGGATGTACTCAAGTTGAGGAAGCTCTCGAAATTAATTGAATGATTCGAAACTATTCGCCAACTTAAATATCTGTTTATTCTCCAGTTAAAATTGACAGTCCTTAAAAGTGCACAGTAGTAACCGTGACCTTGAATTTCGTACTCACTATCACCAAATCACTATTTGAGATGCCGACCACTTTCGTGAGGGTATTTTAAGGCAAATATGTGGTGAACGATGAGTGTGAGTGAGTGGTACGATTTATGAGGTGTAGTCTGTTACAAACTAAGGCCGACCTTCTTAGAATAATATTAATTAATAGCTCAATGACCAATGAAAATACAAGAACCAACGGCTTAACGTGGCTTCCTGAACCACGCAGGATGGTCTGATATGTCCAAACGATGGTGGAGTTGATGCGGTATTAATAGATGATCACGACATTCATAGCTTTGGACTTATATCATCCATGCCTGACCTCCATGAAGCTGGATTACAGAACTAATTGCCAATGAGATTTCATGGTCGGCATCTCGAATAGTGATATAGATAAAAGTTAATTTATGATTGTCTGGCAGTGAGAAATGGTGAAAATGCGTGAAACAGCTGACGAGTTGATGAACAGCTGATTCTGAGCAGGTTTCGGCTTGTGATGATTCCATTTACCAGTCGAGTTCAGGAGAAACCACCGGTCACCGGTCAGTGGAGAGACCATCTCTTCAGGTTCAAACTCAAAATGAGACTCCTCCTGTCCTTGCTTCGCCGCGAGAAAGTATTGGCGATATTGAAAACTGTAATCATTGCTCACTGCTGGAGTGAAACTCGTGCTGCCCATCAGTGAACACGGAATTGTAGTGCTGCGTTCTGAGGGATTTTAACAGCGAATGAGATATCCATGCCGTCCGCTTGGTAAGACCAGGGACCATGGAATGAGCACCGATCCTGACCCCCAGAACACGATAAAAGTTGCAATTTAGTCGCATAGGGTAGTACAGTACAAGAGGTTATGCGCGATGAAAATTAATTTGTATCAAAATGATTATGATTTTCTGAGGATCACAGTGTTTATACAGAGTGTCCCGTAATTACTGGACACCCTGTATACAAGTTCCCTACCCCCGACAGGACCTAGTATTAGGTGCTGATCTCCCCTACAGCACAAGCTAGATCAACACTGATGTCTGTTGTTGCACGAGGGTTGGTTAGGTTAGGGTAGGTCAGGCTGACTCACTGTTATCTCATCTCACATCACTCGCTCACTTTGTCTCTGTTGTGGAGGTGTTTGTGGGGGTGGCGCCACTTAAGTGACCATTCCGTAGATTGTTGTCTGAGCAGACAGCAGACACCTTTCAGACACAAGTGTGTTCCCACATAGTAGTGGGAAACTGAAAATAAACTTCCAGTATTTTGGTGAATTTTACAAGGAGAGAGAGGATAGTAGCTAGCTACACACTTTAGGGGCCAACAAAAATAGGCACACAGAAGAGTCACACACAAAATTCACTGATATTTCGTTCTTACTAAGGGCTTTATCAAACCAAAGAGTTCCTAACACTAAACACTCTTCCTTTCAAACCTTCCAGTCTTTTGGGATAGTTTTCTATTTCGTCCGCTATTATTGTTCGAAGTTTAATGGCTTATGGTATAAATAGAGTTGTTTGTAACCAGGATAAGGCTTGGGGGTTTAGTTTAGTATTCTAACTCCTGAATAGATCCAAGTTTGTGGCTCAACACCAAATTCTTTCAGAGTTATTGATCGTAAAATACCACATCATAACCTTAAGTCACGTCAGCGTCAAGCTTAAATACTTAAAAGTTAAAACCAACCTGCATGCAACCTGGTATGCATTAAAACATTCAGGGGACACTTCCCACCTCCCGTTTTTTCCGAATTTTCTTTGGAAAAATGAGATATTCATACCGTCAGCATGGCAAGACCCGGGACCGTGAAATGAGCACGGACCCTCAGAACACGTTTTGAGCACTTTTTCAACACTTTATATACACTTGACTGGGACTCGTGGCGTGGTCCTGTAATCCAGCTTCATGGAGGTCAGGTTTTGAGGATGATATAGGTCTAAAGCGACTCAGATAGTCTCAGTGATCATCTGATGATACCCGCATCAACTCCCACCACCGTTTAGACATATCAGACCATCACCTGCGTGGTTCGGAAGTCACGTTAAGCCGATGGTTCTTGTATTTCCATTGGTCATTGGGCTATTAATTAATGACCCATTCTAAGGAAGAGTCGACCTTTGTTTGTAACAAGACTACATCTCATAACTCATTACTACCGTACCACTCATCACACTCATCCTTCACCACATATTTGCCTTAAAATACCCTCATGAGAGTGGTCGGCATCTCAAATAGTGATTTAGTGATTTATGTATATATATGTGTGTACCATAGATAACATTTAACATTTAAGTACCCTTTTGGGGAGGAGTTTTGATAAAAATGTGGTTTTAATTATCTAAAAAGCTGATGCCGTAACTCCAATGGTAATAAAGAAATTCGCTCCACTCATGCCAGCGGCGCTTTAGCGCTTAGCTGCGTGTCGGCTTGGTTTGGGCTGGGAGTCGTTGACCAAACAAGCTGAAGGCCCCTACAAAATCATTCCCCAAAGGGGGTTTAAAATGTTTCCTTTTGTCAAAAGTTAAGGTGGGTGGGGGGAGCTTCTTGGACACCCTGTATACTTGTGTGTAGGCACTTCCCCGAGACCAGGGGGAGGACGATGAACTACGCGTATACACATGATAGACGAGGAGGTGAGGTCTGAGGAAGGGAGAGGGGACGTGAAAGGTTGCCGATGAATATACCCATTGTGTCGCGGGTCTGAAGGTCCGGTTTTATGATCAAGGTCTAGACCACCAGACCTCGTCTCCAGGGTCTGAACTGAACCTTCATCCTACACCCGGTCCGGTCTAGCAGTGCGAATACAACAGCATGTTCCATTCACTTAGGCCATGAGAAATGCTTTCTAGGGAGTAGCGTCGAAAATGATGGGAACGTATGTAATGATGGGTTTCGGAGTGTTATTATTTATCCCACTTATTATCGAATTTCTTTTGGAAAAATGAGATATTCATGCCGTCAGCCTGGTAAGACCCAAACCCAAATGAGCACCGATCCTGACCCCAGAACACGTTTTGAGAATTTTTCAAACCTTTATATACATACGTATATATGTGTATCATCTCTACAGGTCGTATTTTTTGTTCGATTTTCTCCAAATTTTGTACACATGTTCCTTTTTTTAATATCTCGGTCGAGTTCGTTAACCAGCGAAATCTGGGATACCAAGCCTTTTTGGGAATAACTAAAAAGTTTTTAATTATCTAAAAAAAAAATAATCTAAGATTGATAAAATTTTAAAAAAACAAATAATTTGTTGCTATACATTTTTATAAATTGAAAATATGAAAATCATTTATCTAGCGGATAAAAGTGGCGGCAAATTTGTTATTTCACTAAAGAAACGAATAAAAATCGATTTTATTAAAATTTAAAATATGTTCCTTATGTTTATTTATATGTAGTATAACTTCCAATTAAAAATCTGTTATGAAGTAGAATTTGAAAACACAGAGGTATGCAAGTGGTTAAAAGATTGTATCGGTCATTTCGTAGGAGATGTTCACGACGTTTCGGCATTTCCGATCTAGTTTCGTCTTCAGGTGAAGGCACATAGCCAGCACATAACAGAGAAATTAATAAAATGAACTAGCCTTTAGTAATCAACGTACAGTGACCGCATAACCTCGCAAACAAAGAACATGATGGATTGGTATCGCGCGATTCCAAATCTTCACCCAAGTGAGGCGAGTTCGATCCCTGCAGTCACCACTTATAATTTGTTAAGTGACTATAAGGTGACGCTAGGTAAAGGTCGAGGTGAGTGGTGGACTTTGTAGTCTTACTTCGACTCGTTAAACAAGACAAACTTCACCCTTTTTACAAAAGTATTTCTGTGTTTCTCCTGAATTAAGATTCGACTCGTTGTTTGAAGTTTGTTGTTGATAATGGAAGATTTTCTGGATGGAAATATTATTGCGGACGTTTCCCGAAGGATGGCACGACGTTTCGAAACTGCAATCTAACTCCGTCTTCAGGTAAGAATGCAAAACCACCCGCATAGTTTTGTTTGGTTGGGTTTGAGTGGTCAGCATACGCTGATTACTTTGGACTAACTCATTTTCTAATGTTCTATGTTTTGTTTTAGGTTATTTACCACCTGAAGACGGGAAGAGATTACAGATCCAGAAACGTTGTGTTCTTCACGTTTACCAACTACAGAAAACAACCGCAATAATATTTTAAACTCAAAGGTTCAGCTGTGTCAATTATTTATTTTATAACTATATGTTAATTGAAATAAACGTAAAGAGAACGTATGGTGTTCTTTATTATATTTTCACATTTGCACACATGTTTGATCTTTATTCTGAAAACAGTATCCCATACTCCGCAAAACGTCGCGAATTTCTGTGTCTAGTGGTAATTAAGTAAAACTTTGAGAATCATCTAGTGTGTTTAATATTCTGTAATTCGAATAGCCCAACTCATCAACGGTGCGCACATTTTAATTAAACTCTCTCTGTTGTTTGTGTTTGTGTGAGGCAAGCTTGCGGTTAGCTTTGGCAATGACGTTTTTTATTATGTTACAACGTTTCTAGTTTTGGGCTGGTGAAACACTTCTTCTGCTGAAAACAACACTAAATAAATCTTTGTGGAATGTTATAGAAACATAGCTTCGCAAAACGTATTGAAACGGCAATGACGGTTGGAACGTTATGGATTATTAACGTAGATACAGTACAAAGGATAACTATACGTGTAACTACTCTCAGGTTATTGCTTATCAGCGTATTTAATTTGTTTCTTGCCGTATGACGTATGACTGGAGGACTTGGGTAATTATGTTGGGGGTAGCATATTCTCCTCAAATCCTTAGCCGAATGAGGCATCATCATAGTAAAGGATGCGAGGTGGGACTAAAGATCGTAGTGAACGAACGACCTCATAGCTCTTCTATAATAAAGGATGAGAGGCTCGTAGCGAAGTTTGTTCGCTGCCTTGTAACCCCCGTGTTCATATAGGATTGAGGTTGAAGGCCGAAGATCGTAGCGAGCTCTTCTATAATAAAGGATGAGAGGCTCGTAGCGAAGTTTGTTCGCTGCCTTGTAACCCCCGTGTTCATATAGGATTGAGGTTGAAGGCCGAAGATCGTAGCGAGCTCTTCTATAATAAAGGATGAGAGGCTCGTAGCGAAGTTTGTTCGCTGCCTTGTAACCCCCGTGTTCATATAGGATTGAGGTTGAAGGCCGAAGATCGTAGCGAGCTCTTCTATAATAAAGGATGAGAGGCTCGTAGCGAAGTTTGTTCGCTGCCTTGTAACCCCCGTGTTCATATAGGATTGAGGTTGAAGGCCGAAGCTACTGGCGTGAAGGTGATCACACAGGACGATACACTGGTGGTATCCAGTGCGTGAAGCAGCAGTCAAGTTCATGTCCAAGGACCGAGGAGAGGAGAGGATGAGGATGCATGTAACTGTGCCGGTAATGAGATAATGGCTGATGAAGGGGAATTCCTCAGCACTTCGCCGCGAGGTTCAGTAGCCATCATCGAGCAACAGTGTTTCCTCTTCTCTTCGCAACTCCAGTCCTCTTCGTGTTCCAGTTCTAGCTTTGTACGATAAAACAAGATAATCCCTTCGAATAATCAAGCCCAAATCCCTTGGAAGTTAGTTTTGAAAGCAACATGAAATTTTAGGTTTTTTTTTTTAATTCTCCCGGACCTCGTACATTTAATTATGTACATTGTACAGGTCTCAGAGTCTACGTAAGAGAGTGAATTACGTTGACTGATAAGTTGGAGAAATACTATAAGTAATAAAAATGAAATCGAAATGAATCGAATTTATTAAAGTATCGCCGCAATCGCTCAGGGGTGAAATGATTTCGTACGCGTTCTGAGGTCTTTTATCTACATCTTCTGAATCACCAATCTATATACCCAATCTGGGGAACAGTCGGCCTAGGCTACACCTCATGATCCATCAAAACACTCACCACCATCTCATATTCACCTTAAAATTCCTCTAAGAGTGGTCGGTGTCTAAAGGCAAAGTGTCAAAGTATTACCATGATGTAATGCAGTTCTGTATATGAATATACGTAATGGTATTAAAGTATATACAGTAGAATTTATTTTATGGACGTTTTGTTTAACTGTACAGCCAATAAAAGTATTCTCAAAGCGCAAATACTACTATGGCAATTTCGTAATAATAAACAAAATTTACTAAAATTAGACTTAAATCTAGGAACGGTGGGGGATATTTACAAGGCAGAGAAACACCGAAAAGCACCGATCTGTATTGCTTATATGAAGAGGGTTAATTATTGATGCAACCAGTGATTTAGTTCTCAGATGAAAATCTAGAGTCTATAGGTTACATCCTAACAGTGGTAGTGTATAAAAACTTCGAGCAAATTGTAAATTTAAAATTTGACAAAAGGGATGGGTAACACAATACTACCTTTTGTAAATGTATCAAATTTACACCCTGAACATATTTTATCTAATTGAAATGTTAGGTACTGTCTGTAAACGCCGATCACAATATTACTACTGTGTTTCTAAGAAATCAGCGTGTTAAATCTGTTAATTTCGGAGACAAATGTATCCAAAAACGGTTCAAAATACACCATTTTGCATCAAAACATACATTTTCTTGGAAGAGACCCCAGATAGCCAATTTCATACCTCCGGCTCTAAAAGACCATGATCTTAAAATCCCCCATTCCAAAATCCTAGCTTCTCTACTGCCCAAGAGGCTTTGAAGGAGTGAAGATGAACCATTCTACCCATCATTTTGCACCAAAACATACATTTCCCGAAAAGTCCCCCAGATCCTCTCGATTTCATACCCTCCGCCTCTAAAAGACCATGACCCTGAACCTCCTCATTCCAAAATCCTTCAGCTACGCTTCTGTCCAATAAGCTTTGAAGGATCCCACCATTTTGTACCAACACATACATTCTTCGGAAGAGACCCCTGGATGGTCCAATTTCATACCTCCCGGCTCTAAAACATTCTGAACCTCCCCATTACAAAATCCTAGCTTCTCTACTATCTGAAGGAGTGAAGAAGATCTACAGATTCTGTAGGTTCAACAACCCGAGTGTCCGGTGTAGTGGCAAGACTGGTTCCTTTGACACACATCCCAGCCGCACCTGCAGCCGACCGACCGACCGACTCCTTCTACGGTAGAAACTCCTCCGTGGATACTATGTATGAAAGTTGTCCTAGCCTAGCCGACACTCGACAGTTCGGGTTTTTTCTATTCTGGCTTTACTTTCTATCATGTTGACTGTTTATGTGCTAGTGCAACCGGAATTTCGTGCGGAGATTTTACTTTTTGGGAATTTGATTCAAAAGGTCAATTTGGAGAGCTGGGGTTATTTGGAGGAGCGTGATGGGATTAAGTTATGTTGAAATATGCATTTGGCGGAAGAAAGTGGAAAATGTAGCCGACGCGAAGCCACCGTGAATCCTGACGAATTATCACTCAAGTGTGGTTATCTCTATGGAGGATGATTTACTAAAAAAAGACGTGTGCTCTAAAACTGCATCCGGTTTTGATGGAATTCCGTATAAACACCTACAATTCTTAACACCTTGGCTGAAAATCATATTACTTTATACATAGCTTTTTCATTTGCTTCAAAATATGCATGTTGAGAGCTCAACACTTTTTTGTTTTGTTATACGATTTTTCGTTATGCCATATAGAAATGGGCCTTGGTAGAAATTTAATAGCTCTATTTCCAATGTACGCTTATGTCCGTACTTTCTACTTAAAGATGGAAGAATTCTTCAATCTCCAAAGCTTGAAGAGGTTCTTGAAGACCTTCGATATGAAACCTTGTCTTACTTACAAATGAGTTGAGAGATTCGTTTATTCCAAAGGAGCCCACCATTTTGTACCAAGACATACATTTTTCGGAAGAGACCCCTGGATGGTCCAATTTCATACCTCCCGGATCTAAAAATTCTGAACCTCTCCATTACAAAATCCTAGCTTCTACTATCGAAAGAAGTATAGTGTATATGTGTATCATCTCTACAGCTCGTATTTTTGTCAGACTTTACCAAATTTGGTAAAAATGTTCCTTTTGTAAATATCATGTTCGAGTTCGTTAACCAGCAAAATTGGACTACCGAACTCCCTTTATTGGGCTTTCACCAAAAATAAAACGTTTGAATGGTTTAAAAACATAACATTACGTCGCGGTTAACACTATAACAGCTAAACGAGTGGTCCGATTTTATTGAAATTTGTTGTGATTTTATGATATGTAGTATAACTTGCAGCAGAAACCCGTAAATACGAGGCCGAAGGCCGAAGCAAGGCTGTGTGGTAGTGAACAGCCTCGTGATACTCGTCGTAATAGAAAATTAAACTGAGGCCGAAGGCCGAAGTGAGGCTGGAAGTGGAGTGAATTGGAGTAACACATTGCAAAAGATATTCCATTTACTCATGCCAGCGGCGCTTTAGCGCTTAGCTGCGTGTCGGCCTGGTTTTTAGTCATTGAAATGAAAGATAAACAAATTTAGGAAGGCAGAACCAAACTGGGTGATTGGATCTCAGATTCTTATCTTTCCAAAAATCTGCATAAGGATACGTTTCTAGGTTTCCTGAATTCCTTGTTTACAACGTCGCGTACCCGAACACAAGGTCGAGTCCCGTAGCCTCCGGGTGAACCCGTCACCAGCTGTGAACCTTCACCAAACATCAACATCAGCTGATCAACCTTGAGTGACGTCACTGAGTCAACCTGTCAACAGAGACAAACATGGATGATGTGGTCTTTGAATAATTAATTCATAATCTGGCATTGGATCCAGCGCGGGTGAAACCGACCCCGGTAGTCCAATGGTAACCTCGCAGTGAATTTCGCAATGTTGAGGTCTATTAGGGAGATTTAGTGGAGAACAGATTAAAGATTATGTTATGGTAGGTAGATTGCGCATAGATGCCACAAGGCTGAGGCAGGAATTCAACATAGTTCGGCAGCCCAAGCATAGGTAGCGTTGCCGTCTCTCACCATCTCTCTCCCCCTCGGCTCCACATGATCGAGTTTGTCCGATGTCGATGACTTAAACGTGACCAAATCCTGCGATTTTCGACAACAAACGAACTTGCGCGTGTGTCTGTGGCTCTACTCGAAATTCCCTCGCAGCGCTATTTGTGCTCGGGCTCCTGCAACTATATTGAGTTTCCTGCCTCAGCCGTTCGGCATCTCTGCGTAATCTCCTTATCATAACATTATCTTTGCTGTTACTTACTGTAGTGGAAATCTCGAAATGAATTTCGCAACGTTGAGTTATTAGGGAGATTCAGTGGTGAACATGTTAGTTCAATCAATGGACCACGTATGACAAAGCCGAAGGCCGAAGCGAGGGTGTGAGCGTAGCAAATTAGAGCAACAAATTACAAAGGAAATTCGATTCAATCATTCCAGCGGCAATTAGCGTTTAGCTGCGAGTCGGCGTGATTTTAATTTCTGTCACTTTAATTTTTATTTTGAAAGTCCTTTAAAATGATGCGTTAGGATATGGTCCATCAATTCAGATTAGTTATAGCATACCTGCAGACTATTATACAGCAAAAAGCTCTACAGAGGAGATTTCGAGGTCAAAACGTCCTGAAAGGAGGGAAGTCCCTTGGAAAAATGTGTTCAAAGAATGAATTTCACAAAAATTGTTCATTGATGTCTTCCCCATATTTTGAACAGGCGTGGAGAAATTTAGCACACGAATTTATTTTTATCCCTCAACCCATTTTTAGTGAAGGAATTCGCCCTGATAAAGATAACAAGCACTCAGTGTCACTCACAGTTCCTAAACCATCATCAGGTTCCTAGAAAAGCCATCCATTAGCCGTCGACGGGGAAAAGCACACAGAGAAGTGTTTACACAAACAAGACATCAGCTGTTGTCGCACTCTGTGGAATTCGACAAACAGCTGATCAGTGACAATCTGTGGTTTCTGTAATCTGCGGGTTTACTTTCTTCTGCGTCAGCTGTGAGCTGGGGTCGTTAAAACTGAACACGTCGTCGTAAAATACGATATTCTGCGCATGCGCAAGCAGGTTCTCGTCCCTGAGGAATGCGTCTACGACGAGTTTTGTTGCGTTGATGAAATTGTTGGTGAAATTGTGAGGTTCTTGTCTAAAGAAAAAGTCTTGAGTGAAAATTGTTAGGAGAATACTAGGGTCACCTAGAGAAACGCTGAATTCGTCCGCACAAGCAACACACGACACTGCGCACGTAACAACTGGCTAAACAACGGGCCTTCTTTCAACTGATGCGGCCTAACTGTCAAACCATGCTCTTGCAGAGGTTTACGGCAGCCCGTCTTTCACCTTTCAAAATATCTTTTACATTAATAAACATAATATATATAGTAATTAGAGGAGTATTCCGATACGTGTATAGAGCCTGATTTTTCATAAGTTGTTCGATAGTTTCACAAATTAACTTTGAAATTCAGCAAGTTTTAGTACTTTTTAACCCTGTACACCTAAAACGCATATTGTCGAAAGAAACACTCTAAACGCGTTTCGGAAAACTCCTCTAGTTTCCAAATATTTCATGTTTATTAATGAAAAAGGTAAACCAGGCCGACACGCAGCGAGGCGCTTAAGTGCCGCTAGCATGAGTGAATCGAATTTCCTTGGCAATTTGATATTCTAATTCGCTACGCTCACAGCCTCGCTTCGGCCTTCGGCCTCAGACATAAGTGTTCTTTTACATCTTGTAGCGATACTATATTTCAAATATCATTGAAACAGGACTACTCAATCCGCTGTTATAGAACAAAATCACTATTTTATTCCGCCATTATGAAACGATGGATTTTCATAATTCGTGGTATATTAATGTGTAATAATAAAATACATATTTATCTTTAGTCTCATCAAAATCGTAACCTTTGAATTAAATAATCTCGAGTTTTGACCCCGTGAGTTTAAGTATAGACTCCCCCCGTACACTGAGAATCTTAAAAATATTTATCCTGAAATCTTCATGTACGATTTTCAGAGAATAAAGTTTGTAATCCGTTTAGGATACTTTATCGTGTCCCGTCCCCCCTCCCCGGTATACATATGTATATAAAGTGTGAAAAAATGCTCAAAACGTGTTCTGGAGTCAGGATCGGTACACGTTTCATGGTCCCGGGCCTGGATCTCACCATGCTGACAGCATGAATACCACATTTTCCCAAAGGAAATTCGATAATGAACATTCTTTTTTTAATGTTAAGTGTTTAATTTGAACCGTAAAATTGTCAAATTAAATTTGCACAGCACAGACGGCAACGGTGACTCAGATGATAAGAATGTGGCTCAGTGGCAAGGGTATGACTGGCACTGATAAGCGTGACCTTGTGTACAGTTAACCAGGCGCGGCCTTGAGTAATCAGCTGTTATCAGTCGACAATGTTATCCGCTGGCATGCGGTAGCGGTAGAAGGGGAAATTTGGCACCAATACCAAGATCAAAGAGCAAGGAAATGCTGATCTTGGATAAAACTAGGAGATTTTGTTGTGACAATATAGCTATAGTATTTGCTGAAAATCAACAGATAGTAAATAAAATATCGTAACCACAGCACTACCTACCTTAGCTAGCATTTACCCCTTGGATAATGTACCCAAAAAATTGGATTTAACGCTCTTGAGTTTATGATCCGACTTCAAAGAAATTTTGTGTAAAAACGTATCTCACTGTAGCCACTACGTGTATACAAATTCAACAAATCCAAGCCACCAAAGGACCTGTACTACCCAGCGGAAAAGAAACCCTTCCCCTTGGAAATATTAGCAAAATTTAGATGGGTGAGTTTTGAGGACTTTTAGGGTACACATTTAATATTTGAACTTTGTAACAATACGCTATGATATACCTTACATCCAATACTTTACATTTTTGGCTAAAAGATTTCGAGATTTTAAACTGTTGTATTATACTTGTGCTGAAACAAATCAACAGTTAAGTACATGCACTCCAAAATGTTAACTTGATACAATTCCAACATTTGTTATTGTGTTACAGTATTTATTGATTATATGTCAAAATTTCAATTTCATAATTTCCAAATACTTTTAAGATGTTAAGTGTGCATTGTTAGTACATTGACCTATTAACTCTGGAGTCTGAAGGATGCTTAATCGAGGACGATGCTTTTCGGGGTTTGGCTACCTACCAAGAGTCATAGTTACTCCCGCCATTGCGTCAAAGAGTATCTATAAAGTTACTGCTGGGGTACAAACATGTTTAGAAGATGCTTATTTGTACAAAATAGTTTAAGTAGTGGTTTTGAGCTTTGCAAGTACATAATTATATTACTTATAACAATAAGTAACAACAGTGTGGCTGTTGAACAAAACGTGCATAAAATAAATGTATCTACATAATAAATAAATAAATATTTTAATGCATATAGACATTTACAATAAATGTATCGCAATCGCTAATGTTCGTGGGTCGACAATTTTCCTTTCATTCTTACATCTAAATCCCATTCAAACTTGCAGTCACTCTCTCCTATATTCGAATGTAATCACTCTAGTCCCTAGTCAATCAGCCAATCATAGGGTCCTCCAATTGAATGCCATAAACTCGTCTGTATCATAAAATGCTTGAGAAAGAAGAATTGTTTTAAGACGAGCTTTGAATGCCTTAGGCTCAGGGAATTTTTGAACGAATTTGGTAGTCTGTTGACGAAATGAACTCCTGCCTGGGAAGGAACTACCGTTCTGTGTCTCCCAGTAGGGTAGTTGTCCCTGCCTCTAGTTTTATAAGAGTGTACGTCTGTTCCTCTTACGGTATTACTTTTTGATTTGAAAAAGAGACTCGTCTCCAAAAAGCAGAGGCAAGGTGGAGTCAACAGTTTTAGGGTTTTGAATGCTTCCCTACACGTCTGTCTCCCTCTCAATTTGGCGATTATTCTCACTGCTCTTTTTTGACGAATAAAAATCATACACAAATTTGTTGTATTCATTATATTACATAAGGGCAGCTTGGGGCCCTTGTCAATGGGGGGAAAGGGGTAGGCTATGGCCTGATTCCCTGCCAGTGCCTGCGCGATCAATCAAAGGAATAACACAGTCCGCGAATAGACACGACTCCCCCTGTTATATAGTACGGCGCGCAGTTGAAAGTGAATCCAGCTGTTGAAGGTGGCACTACTGTATTGTTTGGTGATCAGCTGTGTTAACCTTGGATTTGCCGCCAAGAATGTCTGGCCGCGCGCCAAACTAACGTGACGTCATCGTATGACTCATCCGTGTCCACCTTGCTGAGCAGTTGTGATGAATGGGGATAGGGTTTTATACCATTTACAATATGGGGTCCCTCAAGGATCCATTCTCGGGTCGGTTCTCTTTTTGGTCTATATTAATAATGTAAATGGCGTAGAAACTCAATAATATTTCAAATATCGCGCGATACCAGCCCCGGCAGCCCGCCACGAATCCGCTCGATAAAAAGCGTTGGTATACCCAAAGAACTTTTTGGTGTGTTCGTGCGGGTTTTGCCTTCTACTCAAAAATTGGGCTTTAGTGCAAACCCCCGAAAACTTAACGGATAAGACACTGACTGCGATATTATACTTTGATTTGATACACCGACCACTCCTAGAGTGTTTTAAGGTGAATATGGAATGAAGGGTGAGTGTGTTGGGTGTTTTGATGGACGATGAGGTGTAGTCTTGTTACAAACTAGGGCCGACTGATCCCCAGATTAGGTCATTAATGGAATGGGCCAACGGCTTAACGTGACTTCCGAACAACGGGGAGTGAAAAGTTACCCCTCGCTCGCCTGGGAATCGAACCCGGACTGATTTGGTGCGAAGTACGCACTTTACCACTGAACTTTGGCCACCCCCATAAATACACTTCATTACCACCTCCGTTACATCTTAGAGTATGATATGGTAGGTAGATGGCGAATGTAGGCTATGTCACATGGCTGAGGCAGGAAAATCAACATAGTTCGGCAGTTCAACCACAGATAGCGCTGCGAGGGAATACTTTCAAGGGTCTCAAGTAGAGCCATAAGTTTGTTCGTTCCTGAAATAAAATCGCACGATTTGGTCATTGACATCGGACAAACTCGAGCATGTAAACTGTGGAGACGAGGGGGAGAAAACGGCAAGAGATCGCAGCGCTATCTGTGCTTGGGCTGCCGCAACTATGTTGATTTTCCTGCCTCAGCCATTGGCATCTATGCGCAATCAACCTACCATAACATTATCTCTGATTTTACACAAAGTTCGGAGATCATGCAATTGATTTATTTCGCATCGCACGCATTATGCGTTTAATTTCTCATAATTGCATGAAACTAAGTAACGTATTAACCACGTAGAATAGTTGGCGTATCCTTACTCATTGGTTTCCTGTCAGATGTTACTCACAAGGCAGCTGAGTGGTGGGTTTTCAGACACGGTGACGTCACTTTGTTTACCTGGTCACAGCTGATTGCAGAAGGAGCAGACGACACGCGACACGTCACACTCACAGCTGGGCCCGGCTGACGTCATCGTCCTACTAGCTTCGCGGAATCAGGCAATGACTCACCACACAAGGCTCTAGGGGCAGGCGGTTCTAACTTCTAAGGTACTCTGGGGGCGATGAAAAAGTTGCAAATTTATGTGTGACGCATTTTGGAACTTTTCAAATTAACTTTTCAATCTCCAAGCCTAAAAACCCATTTTTGGGGAAAGGCCACACCAAAGGAACTTTTCCGGTGGGCTGAATTTGCTATATAACGAACTTAATTTAGATATTTACAGCATAAACAAATTCCACCGAATTCCATGAAAATCGGTCAAAAATGCGATTTTTTGAGTGGTCACAAAAGTCCAAAAAGGGGTCAAAATTTTCCAAAATTTGAACATTGGAAATTTGGTAGGATTTGAGGATTTGGTAGCGTTTGTGGCTTCGCGACGGTTATGTTATTTTTATTTATTTATTTGTCGTAAACGACAATAAACTAATATTAATATTATTTAGCGGATCTGTGGCGGGTTGATATCGCGCGCGAATCCGGAGCTCATTACTCCGATGGTGCAGGTTCGATCTCCGCTGCGGAAACGTTAAGTAAAGATCGAGGTTGAATGGAAGAAAGGAATTCGTTGTCCTAACGTGTCTTCGTTAAACAACAAAAACTTTGTTCGGTTTTTGTCTTCAAAAGTTTGGTGGCCGCATCTATCAAACATTGTATTTTAACAAAGTGCATCCAATAGATAACTTCATGACAATACACAGTTTTAACTTTTAAACTTTATAATAAACATTATAATCAACATTACAGAGTCACAAGAATCTTTTAATTCTACTTGCACAACGGCTTAACAGCAAATTAAAACACACCAAAAATACAATAATATAATTAATATAATAGCTAAATAATTTAAGATCCAAGAATTCTATCCGTCGTTCAGGAGTCTAAACGATTAGTCGTTGGTCCATTTAATGACCCAATCTCAGGAACAGTAGGTCCTAGTTTGTAAAAAGACACCCATCAAAACACTAATCACACTCGCCTCCATGCCATATTCACCATTCCTCCCAAATTCACCTTAAAATACTCTCTAACATTGGCCGGTGTCTAATAATCAAAGTAAATTATTAACGAATAACCATTTTCATGTCCCTGAATCAAAATTTGGAAAATTAAAATTAAGATTACGCAAATTAACATAATAGTTGAAAACGTTATAAACATTTAGAATTGTCTCATACAGTGATGAGACATGATGGAAGACCCTCCTATTTGGTTTCATCCCACAAACACAACCATATAAGGAAACGCTGATCTGTGATGAGTAACAGCTGATAGGCAAAATCAGCTGGTATCTCGAGCACCATACTCTGCGGTATCGGGCGTTTCCCATGACTTGGTCTCTGCGTAGTCGCTTTGCATAGAATGACACATGTTTCCCATGTTTCATGCACTTTCCGCTTCTAAACCACCGGTTTCTGCAAATCACCCGAGATAAGGCGTGGCTCACCGACCCTCATGCATGGGTGGGCTGAGTGAGGTCTGAGGAAATAGTTTACGAACCATGAGAAACTCTTCGATAGAAATTACATTTTAGAAGTAGATAGAGCATAGATACCACATGGCTGAGGAGGAAAAATCAAAATAGTTCGGCAGCCCAAGCACAGATAGTGCTGCGAGGCAATTCTTTGTTCGTTCTCGAAAATGGCACAATTTGGTCACATTTAAGCAATCGACATTTAAGGAATGATATGTTATGGTACGTAGATTGGTCATAGATGCTGCATGGGTGAGGCAGGAAAATCAACATAGTTGCAACAGCCCAAGCACAGATAGCGCTGCGAACGCTGCCATCTCCCGCCGTCTTTCTCCCTTCTTGCCTCAACATGCTCGCACGCTCAACTCCTTTCGTACTCGAAAGTCGCAAGATTTGGTCACATTTAAGTCATCGACATCGGACAAACTCGAGCATGTGGAGCCGAGGGGAGAAAACGGCGAGAGATGGCAGCGCTATCTGTGCTTGGGCTGCTGCAACTATGTTGATTTCCCTATCTCAGCCATATGTGGGATCTATGCCCAATCTACACCATAACATTATCTTTAATTTTGGAGACGGCTCAGATTTTTCAAATTAAAATGCAATCCACAAGAGATCGTAACAAACACTTACAATACGAGAAACAAGGAAAACTACCGAACTGGAAGACACAGAACGGTGGTTCAATGAACGTTTGCCTTCTAAGGCAGGAATTCAATTTGTGAACAGACTACCGTATTCGATCGGAAATGCCGCAATGCCCAAGGCATTTAAAACTCATCTAAAATCCCCGTTGGTTAGCTAATTTCTGGGGCGTTTTACAGTATAGACGAGTTAATGGCTGACACTGGGGTGACTTCATGACTTTTGGCCAAATGATTTGAAATGACAGGGAATTTTAGAATGAATGTACAGCAGTCTTTCAATAAACCGGGAGACACAAATAAACTAAACAAGTAGCGTTCCTTAAAGACTGATTTAACTATTTTAGTGGTTACTGCGGGGATCGAACCCGGGTAGTTTGGAGGTTTCCTGTCTTGTTAACAGCAAGCCTTTGGTGTTTTATCAAATTTCCTTTAGACAAATAATATATTCAAGCCGTCAGCATGGTAAGACCCAGGCCCTGGACCATGAAATGAGCACCGATCCTGACCCCCAGAACACGTTTTGAGCACTTTTTCAAAACATACATTTACATATATTTCGTCCGATTTTGATTAAATTTGAAATTAATATGAATTTTGATAGCACCTATCAACGTACCAAAACCTATGAAAATCCATTAAGTCTTTTCAAAATGGCGGCTTATGCATTTCGATCTCTGTACTTGGTTGGATCAATGCAAACTTCATTTTGCCATTTGTATGGAGCACCGCACCAACGCTTCATTCACTTCTTGTGTTTATACAGTGTTGTCGCTAAACACTGCGGCTACTCAAGGGTGATCTAGAAGGCTGTGCACGTCTGTAATGTCGGTGGCACTGGAATTGTGATGAGCTTGTATGTTATCAAGTAGGCTGTGGTCTGACACCTATATCTATTCCATGCTCGTCACCTCAAGGCCGAGCTGCTTCGTGTCATTCCCTGTGAGAGCCAAGAACACTACTTGTGTTTGTGACTCATCTTCTCTGTAGCACATGTAACAAAGAGTAACCAGGCCGACACGCAGCCGCTGGCGTGAGTAAATCGAATTTCCTTTGAAATTTGTTACTCTAACATTCGTTTCACTCACAGCCTCGCTTCGGTTTTCGCCCTCAGACTTACATGTACATCTTGAAGCGATAACACATTTTGAATTTCATTGAAATAGGTCCTCGTTTTGCTGTTATAGCGAAAAGTCACTTTTTTGGCCGCCATTTTGAAACAGTTGAATGGATTTTGATAATTTTTAGTAAATTGATTGATATTATCAAAACACATATTTATTTCGAATTTTGTCAACATCGGATGAAATTTACTGTATTTAGACACCTAAACTTTTTTCAAGAAAACTCTCCTAAAAGGGGACTTGTGGCAGTCTGATTTTCTGGCAGTTAATAAACTTGTTCGAGATATTACAAAAGGAACATTTGTATTAAACTTCATAAAAATCGGACAAAAATGTGACTTGTACACTCACAGATACATAGCCTATACTATATACATATGTATATGAAATACAAAAAAAAGTCAATACTGTACATAGGGCCAGGATTGGTGCTCGTTTGATGGTCCTGGGTCTGGGTCTTATACCATATGTAATTTATGCTAAATATTGTTTCAAGAGTTCTTCTGAAATTGTCTTGGCAATTTAGGAACAGTGAGTTTTAACGTGACTTAAGTTAAAAACAAAATAAATAGCAAAGGTATCATTGCTCCAAAGGAAATTCGATGGTAAATTTCGTAGTGTATATTTATCTGAATGTAAAGTGTATTTTTAAATTTTGTATGACAC
The DNA here is from genome assembly GCA_018831715.1 of Matsumurasca onukii. NCBI lineage: Eukaryota > Metazoa > Arthropoda > Insecta > Hemiptera > Cicadellidae > Matsumurasca > Matsumurasca onukii. The sequence continues at coordinate 4,228,402 of CM032060.1, forward strand.
TCAATGCTTAATATATTTTGCCAATAGTGTTTCTTTTATATTTAAAACTATTTTTCATTATAATGTTCAATAGTGCTCATGCCTTCTCCATCCTCTCCCAAGCTCCTGCAACTTGTCGTGACTAATACTTATCGATTACACGAGTATGAGGCACGCCCGGGAAATCGATAGCCTGCTCTGCGTTATCAGTGACTCACTGTTATCAGCAGTCTAGCCGTGCGTCAGCTGTAGGACATGAGGGGGAGAGGAGATCCGTGAGTCACGTGACCAGCTCACTGGCCATCAGCTGATTATGTCAACTGTCACCACGCCACAGATTACAGCTTCCGGAAAACGTGAGGATTTTAAATCTGCTCTTGGGAAAGTGTTTGTACGAGTAAAAGTAATGATGAGACACAGCTCGTGATTCGGAAGTCACGTTAAGACGTTGGTCCATTTCATAGATTCGTTGGGCTAATTAATGACTCAATCTGGGGAACAGTCGGCCGTAGATTGTAACAAGACTACATCTATAGAACAAAATGTTAAATCAAATGACAAAATATTCAACATTTTAATACATGGGGCCTTTCGATCAGCAAAGCTGTCTTCGTCAGAACTGAGGTTATATGACGAAGCTCAGATGCTGGCCAGAAGGCCTCATGTATTAAAATGACTGGGACTCGTGGTGGTCCTGTAATCCAGCTTCATGGAGGTCAGGTTTTGAGGATGATATAGGTCTAAAGCGGCTCAGATAGTCTCAGTGATCATCTGATGATACCCGCATCAACTCCCCACCATCGTTTAGACATATCAGACCATCACCTGCGTGGTTCGGAAGTCACGTTGCCGTTGGTCCGTGTATTTCCATTGGTCATTTGGCTAATAATTCTAAGGAAGAGTCGGCCTTAGTTTGTAACAAGACTACACCTCATAACTCATTACTACCACTCATCACACTCATCCTTCACCACATATTGCCTTAAAATACCCTCATGAGAGTGGTCGGCATCTCAAATAGTGATAGTGATAAAGTATGAAAAGTATCAAAGAGGCCACAATCCCTAGCGAATTTCCAGTGACGGGAGATAATTTACACTGGAAGTGCCCTATTTAGAAGGAAGGAACCTTTTGTCCAAATATGGGGTTTCAAACACTATCCGATCGGTCGTCTGGCTCGGAAAAATTACGGGGAAGAATTTGCACCTTTCAAGTTTGCTCCTCCCTTTTCTCCCTGCTCGGTTCGGGGAGAAGACCGATAACAATGATTACTAATTACTGATTAATGATTACTCAATTGAATAGATTAGTAATCATTGCCGATACTGTGTAACCGGCTATTTAAATCGTACTCAGCAGTAATTAAATTGAACTCCAGACCCGGAAGTTCCACATTTGACAGAACATCTGGAGACAGACGGGGCGAGGTTTTGTGTTTACGTCATCGTAAATATTTAAGTGTGGTCTCGAGGTTGTAAACAACTCACACACGCGCGTACACACACACACACCACGTGATCAACTGCAGAGGCATGACAGTCGGTTTCCGGAATAGATACCGAGTCTATTCTCCGTTTCTCACACTGAATAGTTGATGAATTGTGTGTGAACTCGGAGCTGTGAACAGTTCCGACCAAAGATTACGTTATGGTGGGTAGATTGCGCATTGATGCCGAATGGCTGAGTCAGGGAAATGGACATAGTTGCGGCAGCCCAAGCACAGATAGCGCTGCGAGTGAATTTGAGTCTCGAGTAGAGCCACTTAAGCACGTGCAAGTTCGTTCGTTCTCGAAAATCGCTCGATTTGGTCACATTTATAAGTCATCGACATCGGACAAACTCCAGCATGTCGAACTGAGAGGGAGAAACACGGCAAGAGATGGTAGCGCTCGCAGCGCTATCTGTGCTTGGGCTGCCGCAACTATGTTGATTTTCCTACCTCAGCCATTTGGCATCCATGCGCAATCTACCTACTATAATCTTCTTAGTTTCAACTGTTTGTAATTCAAAGCTTTACATCTGAAGACTGAAAGAGAATTCATTATTGTTGATTAAGAGCCCCCGCAGTGAAATTTATAGAAGTGCTCATCATTTCGGGTTTATTTACCTATACTTTACCTATTTCCAACCGTTCGAAATGTAATTAACTATTTTTTGTCTCGTAAAACCACAGATAACAGGAGACTACAGAGATCCGATGGGATAGGGAAAGTGTCGTCGAATCCATCACCAAACACGGTTACCATAATATAGGCTTACAGCGAGACGGGGGAGAAATGCAAAAGTAAATGTGCATAATTAGTCTTGTTTAACGAGTCGACGTTAGGACTACAAAGTCTTCTCAACCACTCAACCTCGACCTTTACCTAGCGTTACCGCATTGTCACTTTACAAAATGGTAGTGGGGACCGAGGATCGAACCCGGTGATGAGCTCCGGAGTCGCGCACTTTTCGGAGCAGCCACGGGTCCTCTCTTTGTTCTGTAAGGAGTTTTGTGTTTATTTAACAACCTTTAAATAAAAAAATAATCATCTTCTTCTCACATAAGTTGAAATCTTTGGGAATTCCCGAAAATTCGTGAAAATCTTGTGCTTAAAATTCGTTCTGAAGATGATGGTTGAAAAGATCAAGACGAACGGGTTTTTTCAAAAGATGTAGCAACAATAATAATTATTTTTGTTTACATTAATCTACAACCAAAAATAGTCCAAAGATTACACGCAATTCCCGTGTTTAAAACCCCACAGAGTACGCTCATGCTCAAGTTCAATTACCGTCGGTTCGGCTGCAACTACAGTACTATAGTAAGTTTGCCTCGCCGTAAAAGGCGTGACGTGTGTTGACATCCGGAGCTGAACCTTATAAGGGTGGCAAGACTGGTTCCTTACTTGGTGTCTGCAGCCAGTGCTACAGGAGATGTTTGCAGCAGCCACTCCTGGACACACTGGGTCAGGGTCTGTCCTCTGTCCTTCCTTCTGAGTTCTGTCTGTCGCTTGCTCTTGCCCTGGGCTCCTCCCGGGAACCATGCAGGACCTGTATAATTGGTAGCAGATAAAATTGTCACCAGTGGATGTTTGAGAATAAATAAAATTCTACATTTATGCTGAATTTATGTGTCGGGACAAAAATAGTCCTCGATAATTTATTTGGCCTTTGGAATGTCCTTTGAGATATTTTTCAGGACTTAATCAGGGTAAGAAAACAATATTGGATGATTCTAGAAAAATTAGTTTAAAAAGGTCTAAAAGTGCAAAACTAGTGTTTATCTTCAAGTGTTTTTTTTTTAGAAGGGACAATTCCCAAAAGGTTGATATCGGAATTCTGTTATTACAATTTTTGTATCACTAAATCATTATTTGAGATGCCGACCACTCTCATGAGGGTATTTTAAGGCAAATATGTGGTGAAGGATGAGTGTGATGAGTGGTAGTAATGAGTTATGAGGTGTAGTCTTGTTACAAACTAAGGCCGACTCTTCCTTAGAATGGGTCATTAATTAATAGCCCAATGACCAATCGAAATACAAGTACCAACGGCTTAAAGTGACTTCCGAACCACGCAGGTGATGGTCTGATATGTCTAAACGATGGTGGGAGTTGATGCGGGTATCATCAGATGATCACTGAGACTATCTGAGCTGATTTAGACCTATATCATCCTTAAAACCTGACCTCCATGAAGCTGGATTACAGGACCACGCCACGAGTCCCAGTGTAAGGAAGATAGGACATGTTTAAGCTTCTAAATAGAAACATTTAAACTTGGACAAGTTTTAATGTACTTGAGATAAAATTTCATCCCAGTTGTATTTTGTATTACACGGATCAACAATGCTCAAGTACTGTACTTGAAGAGAACGTGTATCATTGTATCATTACCCCATTGTAAATGGAGTGGCTAATTATATAATTTACTGGACTACGCAGCTAGCAACACACCTACAGTTAACAGTCAACTAGCAGTTATCAGCTGGCTTTGACAGATAAACACGTCAAGGTGTCAGAATCAGCTGGCAGGTTACAGCTGATCTGTGTTTGACAGAAGTCCTGAAAACAGCTGATTATTCGCCTACGTTCGCTGTGTCAGCTGTTGTGTTTGGACCAACCCAACGTGTCATCCACTTACTGTACAAACCTCTTTTTCATTAAATATGAAACGCTGCTGTTGAAGTTTAACTTGAGTTTTTCGGGGCAGTTAAATTTGATTTGTTTTGCAAGGTCTGCAAAAGGCAAAAATGCGTTGTTACTTTAAAAGTAGAGTTTACAGTAATGAAAATAGTGCGAATTTCTTGAAATGTTGCCCACCAGTCTATCCTCTAGAATTAAAAACACGGGAACTTAGGACATTTTCTACGTAGATTTGTAGAAATGGTGTAGGATTTTCAAAAATAGGTCTTTATACAGGATTAGAACCCTTGCAAGCGCCCGTCTCGACAGTTGAAGAAGGCACTGCGTTATCAGTGTTTTATCATGAACTGGACTGATGCTATTGAGTTTGTATTATCTATTTGCCATCACTACATAATAAGATGGGATGCATTTTCCAACAATTGTACAAAATGTCACATCTAAAAACTAGTTGGAAATAAATCCTTTTTTCCTGTTTCGTGTGTTTATTGTGCTGACGAATTTAGGCTTTCCCTAAGGAGTCTTTTCCTCGGGTTTGGTCATCCATGCTAGCTAGACTCCTCCATTCGGGGTCCTTCCCCTTCGTGAAGTGTGATCATCCCATAGCTCAGTGGTACAGTGCGTGCTTCGCACCAAATCAGCCCGGGTTCGATTTCCTTCCAGTTCGAGTTCCTTTTCAAGATGGCCACTCCCCGTTGTTCGGAAGTCACGTTAAGCCGTTGGTCCGTTCCATTGGCCAATGGCCCAATCTGGGGAACAGTCGGCCCTAGTTTGTAACAAGACTACACCTCATCATCCATCGAAACATTCAACACACTCACCTTTCATCCCACTAAGAGTGGTCGGTGTCAAAAAGAAACACCTTGTCCATTATCATCACATTCTCCCTCCCCTTCACGAATAAGGCGAGGGGGTACAAATGTCACCTGTTACTGTCGTCTGCGCGCAACAATGGCAAGGTGTATATACACCTCCAACAGCTGTGCCCATTGTTGTGGGGTATCGATCACGTGACCAAGGTCAGAAGCCAGACACCCCTCACCCCTGACCCCCCTGCATCGCCCTGTAGCCTACATACGCGGGTGTGATATAACCACGTAGATACGAGGCGGCGTGTCACATGCGGCGTGTCGTGTGAGTGGGGCTTCCGTGCGTGTCAAGTCACGTGACCACTCTTCAGCTTGTTATAGACTGTGTCATCCAGAAATACGTTCTTCACATCTATTTGAAATAAGTGATATTTATTTTTCATGAAAGCTTTTTATTAAGATAATATAACGTTCTTTTGGAACCTGTGCCCTCATAGAACGCCCCTTAAATATTCCTCTCAAATCTGTCAAAATTTAAGGGGCGTTCTACTAGATTGTGGGGGCGTCGTTGCACTTGCGCGAAAAATAATTGAAACGTTATGTATTATGCTATTAAAAGATAATTAAAAATAAACACATTGTTTAGGTTTGCCTGCTTTTCATTTTTCAGTTTGTCTTTTAGTTTTTATGCTAAACGTTTGCAATCTAACGGTTAAGTTAGAAAAAATAGAGTGTTTTAAGACCTCACAGATAGGGTTATAAAAATCTGAAAACATGCAAACACAGATAAACTCTTCCGGGTTGCCTCCGACTTTCTACGAAACCCTTGCAGGTGGTATGTTTGACAGTTAGGCTACATCAGTTGAAAGAAGACCTGTTGTATAGTTAGTATAGTTACGTGCGCGGTGTCGTGTGTTCCTTGGGCGGACGAATTCAGCCTTTCTGTGAGGTGATCACTCAGATGGACCCTGTAACTCAAATCCTAAGTGTTATTTGTTGTTAGGTGAATTTTTAGTTATGGGTGTAAGGGGTGAAGTCTGAAAATACAGAGGCAGGGCACTGTCTATCCGGGCGTGGTGGAATTCACCATGTATCCGAGGGAAAAGTTTTAAATGTAAAGAAGTGTTTCCTACATTATATGTATCAAAACTATTGCAGTAATGTAATAAAAGACCATGTAAATGTGAGGTGGAAGGCCGAAGCGAGACTGTGAGCGTAGCGAACAACCTCGTAACGCCCGTCATAATAAACAGGACGGAAACCCGAGGCCAACAGCCGAAGCGAGGCTATGAACATAGCGTATTTAAGTAAAACATCGCAAATTAAATTCGCTTAACTCACGTCAGCGGGTATTTAGCGTTTATCCGTTGTCGGCCTGAGTTTTCCTCACTGATTTAACTAGGTAGCCTCGAGAAGAGAATCGTACGCTTAATTTGTTTCAAACTATTCACTTCTGATGAAGTTTTATCGCCAGTTCTCCTTGCCGCCTGTGAGACGAGACTCAGCATGACATCAGCCCGCGTATGTCCAAACAAGGACCACGCGGTGGAGAACCATGAGATCTCCATATCCATAGAGTAGTGAGACTTCCGGTAGTGCGGCCTTCCGGTGCGGGCAAGGTCAGCCGGCGCTGCAGTGCCAACTTGATAACAAGACACCGCATACTGTATCCAGTGACATATCGGTGTCAAACAAACACATCGTAGCCACAAGCGCTAACGTGAATCCTGGCGAATTTCCAACGGGGAAAACTACACCGAAAGTATTTTGGACTTTTTTGACATCTCTACAGGTCGTATTTTTGTCTGATTTTCACGAAATGTGGTACAATTTATAAATGTCTAAGATGAGTTCGCTACCCAGAAAAATAATCAATCTGCCGGAAGTGCCTTTTTGAGAGAGCCTCCTCCCCAAAAACAATAAGTTCCATGCCATAAAAACTGTACTTAGCGGATCCGTGGCGGATTGGTATCGCGCGCGACTCCGGAGCTCATCACTCCGGTGGCGCGGGTTCGATCCCCGCAGTCACCACTTGCAGTTTGTAATGTGACTCTACGGTGACGCAAGGTAAAGGTCGAGGTTGAGTGGTAGAGAGGACTTTGTAGTCCTAACTTCGCCTCGTTAAACAAGACATACTTTACCTTTACCTTTACTTTTGCTCCGATTTCGATTAAACCTGCAATTAATGTGTACGATACCTTACCCATCGTGTGTAATGAAATGAACAAAATGTGTTTAACAAAACGAAGATATCTTGAAAAGTGAGCTCTAATATTGGATTAATAAGAAGAAACTAATTTGAAAACAATAACCAATATTATAAATTTTATTATGAGGCGCCCTGAATTGTGAGGTTATCTGATGAAGGCAGCTTTGCTGTTGAAAGGCGCCTCATAATAAAATTTATAATATTGGTTATTGTTTTCAAATTAGTTTCTTCTTAAAACGAAGATAGTGGCTGAAATTAGGGGTTTCACAGCTGTTTGTTTATAAGGTTTTGCCATTTAACTCAGGATGTGTTGGATGGGAAGCTCTCGTTCTCTCAGGCGATGGAAATTTATAGCTCTATTTCCAATATGATTCACTACAAGACTCAAGGTTCGACGTACAAATGTTGTGAGACCGCCATTGATTTTAGAGATTAGTTATAACAAAGTGTTGAGGCGTCAATTCGGGAATTTAGGGACTTTCTCACGTGATTTACATCCATAAAACGCTTTCACTGATGCGGAAAAGTTGGACGGAAAAGCATGAAGCAGAAGCAGGGAAGAAAGTTGGAAGCTGACGAGTACGATAACGAGGAGTGAGAGAAAGGGGAGCGGTGGGAAACAGTGGAGAGAGAGGAGACTTTGGCACGCGACATTCAGAACCGGAGGAAACGGAACTGGGAACAGGTGAAACCGGATGTGAACCGACACCTGACCATCCCGCGTCATCTTCAGCAACAGCGCTCAGCAGGACAGTCGGTGCTGATCCTCTTCGAGAGCGTTTTTTATAGAATTTTGGAAAATTGAGAATTCATGCCGTCAACATGATAAGACCACAGAGGTTCCTGGCTTTTCTGTGGTAAGACTCAGTCAGGCCCGGGACCATGGAATGAGCACCGATCCTGGCCCCCAGATCCACGTATATACATCGTATATGTGTATCATCTCTACAGGTCGCATTTTTTGTCCGATTTTCACCAAATTTAGTACCTTTTGTAAATATCTCGGTCGAGTTCGTTAACCACCAAAATCGGACTGTCCCTTGGGAGTTTCTTCCACCGCAAGAATAGGGGTTTAAGTGCATTTAAAACAGTAAATTTCATCCGATTTTGATGAAATTTAAAACAAATGTGTATTTTAATAGAAATTTTCAATATACCGAAAATAGATGAAATCCATTGAGTCGTTTCAAAATGGCGTCTAAAAAAGTGATTCTTCGCTATAACAACGGAATAGGTGGTCTATTCCTATATGATATTTGAAATGTGTTATAGCTTCAAGATCTATAATAAAGCTTACAGTAAAAGAACACGTAATTCTGAGGCCGAAGGCCGAAGTAAGGCTGTGAGCGTAGCGAATTAGAGTAACAAATTGCAAAAGAAATTCGTTTAATTGAAGGCCGAATATAACAGCTGATGTTCTGAAGTCTGAGGCAACGACCTGTAATTATAAGGCAGTGAGTGTGAACAGATCACGTGAGATCTGTTGTTGTTTTCTGATTAACATTAATTATTGCGAGAACAGTTTTCCCTCTACTAATGCTAATTGCTAATTGAATTTGGTGGTTCAAACAAAATATTTTATAGTAGGTGTACCAAAAATTGGAAAATAAATTGGGTAATTACACAAGGTACAGGGTTTTTGTTTTGAAGTATTTATGCGGTGAAAATACACTTGTTTTTATTTTGTCTTGGAATGAAACTACTGTACTTACGCAAACGTTAGACGATTGATAAAGGTAAAGAAACATAAAGATTTACAAAAAATGTCATTTACATACACTTACGTAATTTAATTTTATTTAAATCCAAATAATATCGATGTTGTCAGACATATACAATAACACGGCATACTGCCTAAATTCTTCTATCAATTTGATGGTATATTTTATTCTTGTTTGCTTTTAGAACATTCTCTGGACTCTCTACTGTTAACTAGAACATAAAAACACTGTACAGACTTTAAAAATATTAGAAAAAATTACAAGTTCCGTAAATGTTGTACAAAGGGCTCTTTCGTATAATAATTGGTATTACTGTACTTTTTCCTGCAAGGCGCAAGCCATAATAATAATTCAGTACTGTACCGTTCTAGAAATTGCGATCGGACTATACCAATACTGTGCCAATGGTCTACTTTTATTGAAAACAAATTTTTCATGATTGGATTGATAGAAACACGCAAACGATTATTACTGTTAGTAGTTTTTTGTTTAATACTGACCTACCCTAGTTGGCCTTTATACAAATGCTGTACAGGAATAAAAATTAAATATTTTTATATGGATATCAATAATTGTTTTGTTGAGCTTTAATTGCTATTTTAATTATAGCAAGCTATTTTTAGAGTGCTCTATTATGCGCTCATGTCAAGATTCATCGAGTGGCGGTACTTCAGATAACCGGATAGTTCGAAACTAATTTTCAGGTAGGAACAACAAAAGTTTTCCTGTGGGTGGGTCATGTCATTACGATTAGGGAAGTGGGAACGAGAATTCCTTTGGAGTTGGAAACTTTATTTGACGGCATGTAGCAAGTACGGTGTCCACGCTGCATTCGCTGTGAATCAACCTCATAGCCGGCTCTCGACCAATGGGAACACTCCATCCGCTTTATAACCATATATGGTATGAGCAGAGTCTGTTGTCGTGGAGGGGAGCAGGACGAGTCCACTTCAAGCGAGAGGGGAGGAAGCTTACCGCGTAGAAACCGGCTTTTCGGTTTAGTAAAATAATAACTGTTGATTGATTTAAAGTTTAAGTGTTAAATGATCCAGTTGTAGCCTATATACCGTTTAGAACCTATTTTGTAGCTTGTCAAACCGTAAAATAACTGTTTCGACGGTAATCGGGCTTGTGACAGAGAGTAGCGTACGCACACCTCGGACGAGTTCATTCTCAGGACGATACTTTCCCAACGACTCAATTGCTGAGCTTCGTTCACTTGCATCAATTTAGTTGTGGTGCCCGCAGTCTGTGACGTGTCTTCTATTTGAAGGTAAGTCAGTAAATTTTAATTTGCATATTTTCGATACTTCATTTGCAGTTTCATGGCCTACTATTTGTACTAGAGAATAATTATAAGAATGGGTTGGCCTAGGCTTCACGGCTGCTGTCTGTAAAGCCGGGTCTGGTAGTTGTACGATGTCTTTTGTTGTCAAAATTAACACTTGAGTTCGCTATGATCTAATATTACAAGTAGTGGTTAATTCATTATAAGTTCTTGTTTACAAACAGCGCGACTTGTCAATGAGACCGGCCGGCGGGACTGTTTGCCAGAAGCACCTCTAATTTTAGTTCGTTGTAAGGTGTTTACTATTTTCACGACTAGACAGGCTATTTTAGGACTTGGCGTAGGAATTACAAACTCCACCGTAAGATATATTTAGCGCATTCCTATTCGATTTGGTTCAGGACGTTCTTTCTAAGTTTGTTGAGCACTTCTAACCTCAAAATTAAATGGGCGTTGTCTACCGTATTTGAACGAACTTTTGAGCCGTTGGTTTTCGACAGTGAAATGGCCCGATGTCCATCGTAACTTCGGATGTTGATTGTCTCTTAACTCCCGCGATGGAGTGAAATTTTTACTATTGTGTCTTTATTTTTATCAACAACCGGCTTATTGACAGTTGTCAGCGGCCACGCCGTCAAGCGCTTGCCTTATATGGTAAAGTATGCTGCGATTGGTTGTATAGTAAGGGGGATAAGGATGAGGGGGTCAATGTGGGGAGGGGATGTCTGACGGTTAGCGGAAGGGAACCCTAGTGAGAGGTTACTTTATAACACAACTTGACCATTGGGAACCATCAGTCTAGTCTTGAATTCCTAACGGTGCGGTGTTCGTGCCTGTATATAATATTTATTTATTTAACTTAAGTAAGTTCATTTTCTATCTTTTACTTTATTTTATTGAGTGTTTGTGTTGGTGCTTTTGTGCTTCGTCTGTGTGGATACCCAACCTTTGTGGATTTCTGTGGATAGGCCTACCATTTGGATTATGTGACTTTCCTCAACTATGCTACATCTGATATGGGGCTGTTTCATTTAGTATTTTCTCAAAGGGATACAAGGAACATTTCGTGTATCAGCAAGGTTTAGTGGGATGTTGGTTTTTTTCAGATCTTAGGGCTTGTGCGATTTTACTTCCCTCGATTCAAGTGAATCGAACTAATGAATGTAACTATTCTCAAAAGTTATAAAAGATTCATACATGAGATATTTTTCAACTGGTTTACGAGGCTTTTTATCTCAGCTTTTCCAAAATATAACTCAAATTATTCTGAAACTGTAGAAATCTTGAATATATAAGCCGCAAGTTCTCTTATTTCAATACTTAAAGTAAACACTAAATAGCTTCGGTTTTTAAAATGGGCTAGTGGCAAATTTGCTCTTGCCAGTATGTTGTTTATGCCTACAATTTAAATTAGTAGTTCTCTCTAAATACTGGAGTGAGTGTTGCTACATTCAAACATTGCAGCTGTCACTGTTAATAACTATTTAAATGTTTTTGTGCAAAGGATTAATTGGGTTTTTAAATGAACCAAATAGAAGGTTGTCTTGATCACAAGAATGGATCAAGGTTTTGTGTTTTCTTTTTTGATTGTGGAATTGAGTTTTGGCTGGGAGGATTACCCCAAACCCTCCAAGCTAGCGATTTAGTGAGAAAGAGCTCATATAATTCGGGGTTTGATTTGACAGTTAAACAGTTCGTACTATGTTACATGTTCAGTAGTAGGACTCTGGAGCGCACACTTTGCTAGTCTTATTTGACTAACTATTATTCCATCTTGAACATTTAAAATTCATTTGAATTGATAGAAGTTTGGCTCTTCCATTCATTTTGACATAATTCTCATCATGTTTGCATTATTTCTTGCCAGTAACCATAACAAATTCTCTCAGTAAAACTTCTCTTAGAAAATTAACTAAAATGTAGAAAACCATAATATTCTAACCTATTAGAATTTATTACTTGACAGTTTGTTTTGCCTTTTGGAACAATTTAAGATAGAGAGATAGGAAAAGTTTGGAATAACTAGAGAATTTTTTATTTTTGTGACATAAATTGTGCGTTGGGTTTGTGGGTGTAGGATATCCCCTTTGACTTATGTATCACACGGGTCGAACCTTGATTTGTGAAAGTGGTTGAGTGAAATCGATAAGTTTCAAAACTCTACTAATTCGAGCGCTGGTTTCCAATCAAAATCTAAAAGTCTGCTAAGTTTAGTTCTGGTATTTGCTAATCTTTGTAGTCAGTAAAGTTATTGTGGTTTCGTGCCTCTGCTCCACCCCTATGTTATTTACCTTAGGGAGTAACCATAGTTCTTGGAATGTAGCTAGGTTAGGTATATTGTTTCTATGATCTTGGCATTTTTCAATTCGACCCTCAAACTAGATTTTACGGTACTGTGTGTGGTATTCCAAAGTTTGGTAATTTTTGTTCAGTTTCTGTCTTATTCTTTCTGTACTCCTCTTCAGCGGTATATAAACTAGGGTTGAGACAAAGCTTCATGTAGTATGTTTTTCATAAATAAATAATTACAGATCCTACTAAAACTACTTAAAATTTTCACATGATACTGCGCCACTAGGCTTTTATAACTGAAAAATATGTATATCTGCTTTCAATAGCCCTTGTGTTTAAGTGACTAACAAATGATGATAACGTAGTGCAGTTGATGCTTGTGATAACAATTCAATAACTGCTAGCCACCTTCATTTTGTTACACAATTTTACTGTAAATTTAAACTTAGGTTAGTAGGGATGCTTCAAGACATGGTAAACCTGAACGTATGTTCTTAAGTAACTTAATTTGTTGTAAATTAACTTGATTAAATTTATTTAAATGTATATGAGGGTGTAACTAGCAGTTCCTGATGTGGTCGCTTGAGCTTTTATTAATAACTTTTTCCACAGCTACATCGAACTGAGTCTAATTTCTATTTTATTTGTGTGTTGCAGTTCTAATTTATTAACCAAACATGTGCGACGAAGAAGTAGCAGCGTTGGTCGTTGACAATGGCTCCGGAATGTGCAAAGCCGGGTTTGCGGGAGATGACGCACCCCGAGCTGTGTTCCCCTCCATCGTTGGCCGACCCAGGCATCAGGGAGTGATGGTCGGAATGGGACAGAAGGACAGCTATGTAGGAGACGAGGCCCAGTCCAAGAGAGGAATTCTCACCCTCAAGTACCCCATTGAACACGGAATCGTCACAAACTGGGACGACATGGAGAAGATCTGGCATCACACATTCTACAATGAATTGAGAGTAGCCCCTGAGGAACACCCTGTACTGCTCACGAGGCCCCCTCAACCCCAAGGCCAACAGAGAAAAGATGACTCAGGTCAGTAGATACAATTCATCTTGGTTTTCATGTGGGAACTGTTTAACACGTTTATTATTATTATTCCAGTAACATTCATTTCTACAGGTAGCAGAATTTTAACTTGTCAGATATCTTGTTCAGTCCTTGTCAAAAAATTATTAGCCTACAGAATATTACAAAAAAGTTCAATCATAACAAATGATGTGTCTATGCTAGCACTAGACAATTTATAATTTAGAAAGGTAATACATTTTTGTCCAAAACTTCATTGGTGTTAATTTTGGCAGCTGAAGTAAAATCCTGTGGAATTAGGGACTTGAGAGTTGAATGTGTCATTGGATGTGCTATTACTAATTTGTTAACTTATCGGATAAAGACCCTTGTTTGATGATCTTGACCCTTTAAATTATACATTGTTTTACCGGAGTAATTTTATGGCTTTGGTCAACCATTTACATGTGTTGTCACTTAACATGCTAACATGAATTTTATGGTTGCAGATCATGTTTGAGACATTCAACACACCCGCCATGTACGCCGCTATCCAGGCCGTGGTTTCTCTGTAACGCTTCGGTCGTACCACCGGTATCGTGCTGGACTCTGGCGACGGTGTCTCACACAGTCCCCATCTGAAGGTTATGCCCTGCCTCACGCCATCCCGCGCCTGGACTTGGCTGGCGAGACTTGACAGACTACCTGATGAAGATCCTGACAGAGCGAGGCTACAGTTTCACCACCACAGCGGCGAGAAATCGTCAGAGACATCAAGGAGAAGCTGTGCTACGCCGCTCTGGACTTTGAACAGGAAATGGCCACCGCCGCCTCCTCCAGTTCACTGGAGAAGAGCTACGAACTTCCCGACGGACAGGTGATCACAATCGAAACGAGCGGTTCCGTTTGCCCCTCTTCCAGCCTTCCTTCCTGGGAATGGAAGCTATGGAATCCACCGAGACGACGCATAACCCATCATGAAGTGCGACGTTGATATCCGTAGCGACCTGTACGCCAACACAGTGCTGTCCGAGGCACCACCATGTACCCCGCATCGCTGACAGGATGCAGAAGGAGATCACCGCCCTGGCGCCTCCACCATGAAGATCAAGATCATCGCACCTCCCGAGAGGAAGTACTCCGTCTGGATCGGAGGCTCCATCCTCGCCTCTCTGTCCACCTTCCAGCAGATGTGGATCTCAAACAAGAGTACGACGAGTCCGCCCTCCATCGTGCACAGGAAGTGCTTCTAAACGGACTTGTGTGAGTGTTAATGTTGTGGCAAACTTGGTCTCGATTAATCGGCCAGCCGGCCGAACCTCGCCACCGACCTTCTGGCCGATTAGGCTAAGATTGCCGATTTATTTATTGTAGTTTGATTACATTTTTGTATAATTTGTAATCAAATTCCTTTAATATTATATAAATAAGATCTTATTAAGCTGTTAAACTTTTATACTGACTGTATTTCCATATTCATTATCATTCCGAGTTGTTTCATTCCAATTTTTCCGCATTGTTTTCGGCAAATGTGTTTTGCACTTATAGTTTGATATTTGTGATTTATTTAAATGTTGCATTTGTGTTGAAGGTTAGTCACTTTATATATATTATTATATTTTATTCGCCTTCGTGTAAGATTGATCTGTGATTAAAGATCTGTACAAATTCCTATTCATGTAACCTTTTGTTTATTTTATATCCTTTTTTACTTTACCCAAACTTTGGTTCTATTAGGTTAAGAATCCTAAAGGAGATTAAATTTTTGTCTGCTGAAATTTTATTAGTAAATTTGAAAATAAAAGGCTTCAACACTGATAAACTGTACATTTGTAGCCCTTATCGAATCTAGAAAGGTTTTTTTGATCGATTTAAACTGCTGTAGGGATACTTTTTTACTATACATCAACCTTAATGTGAAGTTGTGTACACACTGTGTTAAATTCGATCCGGGGAGGGCGCAGAGTAATATATTTTGTAATAGTAAACACATTCTAATTAGGAAATTGGAGAGGGGTTTGGCCTTTATTTTAAATAATAAAAAGTACATTTTGAAAATAAAATTACATAGTACCACTGTGACACTAGCGGATAGCCTGCTTGCTTGTTTTCACTGAGTTGTGTGAAAGCTTTCATTCTACGAAGTTCTCACCAATCAGCTTATTCCCAAATGTTCCATATTACACCTTGAAATATTAAAAGTCTCCTGGTTGTAATTTGTCACCTGGTAAGCTTGCAATTGTTCAATTCACTGAACTAAATGACAGATTTCTCAGAGTGGATAGACTTCTTGGTCCATTCTGTCTTTTCGATTAGCAAGACTAAAAACTGCGAATTAGAGGTACAAAATTTTGTTTTAAATACACTTGTAAATTACCAGCTACAAAGAGCCCGCAAGGTTAAAATGTTCAACTCCGAAATTGTTATATTAAATTTAGAAAGATATTATGTTTCGGAACTACCTGTACTTAAACTTTCTAGTGTGGCCGTTAAATTTTTGTCATGCTCTTCTCTCTTTGGGTATTCTGGATATTGTGTGAAATCAGCAATCCAATGCCTAGTTTGGATAATTATTGTCCTGATAAGGTGAATCTAAATTTTATCACTATGCTGTTGAGGTCTGCACTGGCTGAGGTTCGAATAGATCTTTACTTTCTTGACAGTCCTTGTGATTTTATAATTCATTGCAGATTTTAAACCTTCCCGCTGTACTTAGTGATGTCCAATTGTGCATCATACGAGATGTAAAAATGGCCCTTAACAAATTTGGATGCACATTTTATTTTAAAATCAAATTAGCAAGGAAAATAATTTACACAGTATTTTCTCTTTACCTTCTACACAATCCTTGTGATAATAGAAATGACCCTCAACAAATTTGGGCGCACATTTAATTTTAAAATCTAGTCGGCAAGGAAATTTACAGTGTTTTCGATGAGTTATTGCCAGTGAGAAACCACATTTCTTAGTTGTGAATTGATGATTCACAGAGTTGATGGGAGGCATAACCGGGAAAGTTAATAGAAAGGAGGGCTGACCTATGGATTACTCTTCAGCAAAAGTTGGGAATCCAGGGATATATCCCTGAAAAACAAATCAAATTCAGTCATAAAATGTTGCATTTTGAGGCCCTATTGGAAAACTAATGTTCTTTTGGAGTATTGATCAAGTTTCTGAAACCCCCTAAACTGGGGCCAACTGTGGTTATTAGGGTATGGAAGTTATAACTTCCTGGGGTATGGAGGATCCCAGCCAGAATGATATGGGAGGAGGTCTAGTGGTCATCTTCCAGTTTGGGGTTCTTACAGAAATATTTGTGTTGTAAATTTTGGGTTCTTGCCTATACTCAGGCCCACTCTGTTTTTGTTTTCTATTTCACCTTAGTCAATCTAGAGTTTTACTTCTTAAATATACAAGTTGTGTCACTCTTATAATGATTAGCTTCGCCGATTGTGTAAGGATGAGTCTAAATCACTAATTTCTTTTCTTACTGAGTAATCTACTATCAGGATTTTGAATGGGGGGATTTCCAGGACCATGAGACCCTTTCAGAGCATGAACCTATAGTGGGGGAGGGAGGGAGTAATAGTTACTCCCACCGTTTCTAGCTATGCGCTGGCAGATTTTTATATTTATTTTGCGGATAATTACAAAATAGTTATTGTGCTCTGGGAATAGTACTATCTACAGGTAAATGTTGAACAAATCTTCCATTTTCGAGAAATTATAGTATGTAGGTATATTAAACATTTACCAATATACAAATAAAAATTGTGTTGGTAATAAAAACCATTACAACTCAGGAACAACAATTACAAGCCACTACAGTAAATATTATCCCATTTTTAATTTTAATTTAAAGAGCAATATCCTACATGGGCCATTTTGGAGTCTATATCAGGGTTAGTCATGTCGAAACTCCCTTCAGAATTCGCTCCAGTTTATTGTGAGAGGCAATTGCAGACTGTTGGCCATCCAGGATTAAGTTAAATCCTGTGTTTTCTAGTAGATTTTCTAGATTTAATAGCTGTGTGCCCTTTAAAGGAAAAACAATGCTTTAAGAAGGTATTGATTGTTAACTCTATACAGGGGGGCTCTTGTAATTCTTAACAAAGAAGCGGTCATAAAGCCTTCTGTTTAAATCAAGTTAACTCTTGTGAAATATTTGAACTTCCACTCTCAGATAATGATTTTCTACACAGTAAACTTAATCCTCCAAAGAACCAAAGCTCTAATGAATCCCTGAAGCCCTTTTTACATTTATTTATTGTTTAGAATTCAGAACAGCTTTTCATTAATTGTGAGCAAATAGAACTACAGTAACAGGTGTAAATTTGGTCCAATATACTAACTAATTACACTTTGTAAAAGCCGAACCCTTTGTTCAAATCTGTGGACATAGACTTATCCAAATATTATAATTATATTTTATACAAACTTAATTTATCCCACAATAATGATTATATGCTTCAGAATAGTGGATATGTCTCTTATGTTCCTCGTCTTCTTGAATTTTCTACACGTGTTTCTTAATGTTAGTATTTAAATTCTGTTTGTAATATTAATTTTGCGGCTACTTTATTTAAAGTTGCTATTGACAGTCACATGTTTCGGATAAACATTCAGATTTAAGTACTTTTAAATTTGAAGGCATAAATAGGTGGGCCAGGTGGTGTAATGGTGAGCATAATCACTCGGCAAATGATAGACCGACCCCGAGTTTGAGTCCCAGTTCGATCCAGCACATTTGTTCTTCAAAATCTTTGTAATTAATGACTCTTAATTAATAGATTTAGCTTTATGAGGTGTCAGGAGTTTAAGTAAATTAAAGAGAATAATTGAATTGATACTTTTCACTCACCTTCCTTTCATGACACTAACTCACTTTTCTTTCTTGACGCTTTGTTCGCTGTTCTAGTCTTTAGCATTCCACTAGTTTTTTCTTGTCTTGTAAACGTTGTGCATCTCCAACGTTATTTTCTGTAAATATTTTGCTTTTTCAGTTGCAGTTTAAAAATTTTAAAATCATAATGATTATTGTATTAGAAAATAAATATCTACTTTCCTACCAAATTTTAAGTATCAATAATTGTAATTTCTGCAATGAAATTGAATATGAGGATCCATATGTCCAACTTTTTTTGTGGATTGTCACTTTGTATGAAAAGATTGAATGCGTAGGAATGGTATTTTATGTGAATATTGTTTTATTGAGAAATAATTTCAAGACAAAACAATTTTTCTGGAGTGGTGGTCAATAGTCTAATATAAATATAAAAAAAAAATACCTTTTTATTTACAGCCTGTAGACCGTGTGGAAGGGTGGTGGTTTTTTTTACACTCCGACAAGAGCGCCCATACGGTATCTTCCAGGGGGGCTACATAGTGAGTGATCTGGAGGGTACCTCCAGGAAAGGGGGTCTCTCCTGGGAAAAACAAAAAGAATATGACCCATGAAACACGTTTTTGAGCATTCGGGAAGAAAAATTTACCATATTATATAAAATGGCTTAATGGCTACAATTTCCATTGTAATTTTGTTGAACTAGCTTGAAAATTAAGTAAATAATTCAATATGACAAATTATTTTACAGTGGTGGCTTGTCTATAAGGACTCTTAGGAGCAGGCCTCTTAACAAACTGTAACCACTAATTTCTCTAGTCAAGACCGTGTAAACCTTTATTATCTTTTTAAGAATAATATTGATAAAATCAATAATTCTGATGTATTTCAGTTCCAATTGTGTTATTTGTTTTCATATGCTTTCATTTAATTTGGTTTAAATACAAAATTTCAAAGACTTTGAATCATCAATCACCCTGTATAAAACCGTGGTACTAACACTTTGTACTTGACCACCCCCCTTCTAATGAGAGTGCAAAAAATGCTTTTACTTGAATTTTCAGACAAAAAATAATTAATTTTTCCCAACAAGTCTATATTATTTTGTTCCAAAATACCGGGTGATTACAAATGAAATAGACAACTTCAATAGCCTCTACAAAATTAAACTTGTGTATTTCAACATAGTAAGTGATATAGGTTTGTGGGTAATTTCTTAAAATTTATGTTGGTACAAATTATGGTAGAAAATTCTGCGGAAACGTTAGAAAATGACACCTTATAAATTACAGTTAGTACAAGGTTTAAATGACAATGATAAAGTTGTACGTACAAAATTTTTTTTCAAGAGGTGCAACATTGTCTTGAAAATGTCAAAACATTGTTTAATCACCTAATTTTCAGTGATGAATGCACTTTTCACATTAGTGGAAAAGTTAATAGACATAATGTACGATTATGGGAATAGAAAACCCAAGAGAGAATGAACAGCATATACGCGATTCTCGTGTTTTACGCTTTATCTTGTGAAAAGGTGTACGGGCCGTTCTTCTTCCAAGAAACATCAGTAACCGGAATGAATATTTTCAATAAAAACTTAAAGAATTCTTCTATATAATCATGTAAGTAATGGTCTAAACTTTTAAATAATGCATTTTCCATAAGCTATCCAAAATGTCTATTTCATTTGTAATCACCCGGTATAATTCTTATAAACAATTTGCTTTTATTTTGAAGTATTAAAAATTATTTTTCTATAAAGCCAGCCAGCATTTTGTCCCCAACCTGGCTTTGAGCGTGAGCGCCCACGAGTCTCGGATTGTGATTATAAAACTGAGATTGCCAACTTGGAAACAATTTTAAAGCTAATACTTGGCCCAACAATAACAAAGGGTATAATTTTAAAAACACAATGCAGTTGTTTTTTGCTTAAGGAACTCAGAGACCTTTTAAGTTTTTTATAGGATACAAAATTTAAACTAAAGCATGTCTAATACTTAATGTTAAGAACTCCTAAGTTTCATCAGCTGTTTTGAAATACAGGAACTGCATAAATTTTACTGCATAATTTTTCTACACCTCCATCAAGTCACCTCCAAGTGTTAGGAGTTTTTATCACAAAATCTTTAAGGTTTCGGAAAAGTTGCTCAAAAAACTTTGTTGATCTGAACCAAGATGTGATAACGCTGGTTCTCTCTACGGTCCGACTAAATTAAATTAAGCGCTTGTCATCTGGTATGGGTCCAGGGGCGGATCCAGGATTTTGGTTTGGGGGGAACTGCCGTGGAGTCTTGGGGGTATGGAATACCAAGGGGGGTCCGGAGGTAAAAATTGAAAACAGAGAAGCAATATACACTGGATATTTTAAGCGTTTTAGAGCATTTACTTTGTAGTAAACAAAGGGTTGAAGTAACTTTTTTTTCCTCAGTTTAATAGGATTACTTTGTGTGATTGTATTTGCATTGTAGATTCGATCATATTTGCAACAAAGCGCACAAATCAGGCAACATTTATACTTTTACGTTGCATATTCAACTCAATTTAAATAAAATGTTTAAACAATTTTTTCCATGGGAAGGAACGTGCCCCCCTAGATCCGTCACCGCATGGGTCTTAGAATGACGATACTATATTTACAAACAAACGTACGCCAGCCGGGAGGTGTGTCCCTGGCAATGGTTGGATTTGGCTCTCCGCACTAAGTTTATTTCCAGTTGAAGTTTATTTTTGGCTGACTAATTTTACACGCCTGTGTTTAGCAGCTGAGTTAGAATCGATTTCAAACTTGGCTCTCGCTCTTGGTAGTATCATTAGCCTTGGTTATTTTCAATGCCAAGATTGAATGCCAATTGATGAATCGACGGTGAGAAAGGGTCTTTCGTGAAACCGAGGGAGCTGCCTCAAATTGTTTCTTGTTGGTAGTTACCATTGCCACGTGTAAAAACGGCCTGTGGAATATCGGTGTCGGGAAGTGGGAAAACGTCATGGGCATGGGCCACAAAGAAGCGACAGGAATTACCTCGCGTTCAAAGGGGGCGCGTCGCCTACAAGAGGATCTAAACGTACATTGAATATTTGAAAGTTTGTACTGCCGACAGTTTGCTTTACTACCCCGGTCGTTCCGTCGTCAATCTAATATTTGGGCTTTGAGGGCACCCGAAATTGCGACTCATACTCCAATGCCCCATAAGCTTCCAAGCGCCAATTTGGTCGACTTAATTTATATATATACCTATGCGTCAATATTTTTAATCAGCAAATACATCCTCCCTATTTCGGCAAAATCGCAGCATCATTGTACTTGGTATATATTAAATTGGGGTTTGGTTTACTTTAAATGTTGTTTTCTGAAGTCAGATTATTGATCAAGTGGGAATGTCAGCTTAAACTCATGATTCAACCTTGCTTATCACTCTGATTACTTCATCCTGAGCTTTTATCAGCAAGTGGTTACTTCATACAGTGCTTTATCTGTAAACACTTGAAATTTTAGTGGCACTAACAAATCCATATATGGTCAAATCAGCTGTCATTGGCTGAAAACCTCACGTGATTGGTTGATTGGGTGTGTTTGTCTTGGTGGGGGTTCCATTTTCATTACCGGCTAGGCGAATTTCCCTTCCTTTTTCACCTGACCTCCTTCGTTATCATCACGACTTCAAGTCCATTTGGAATTTAATTCTGCTTTCTTGAGGTAAGATATTATGCTAAATACTCTCTAAACTATATGCTTGATGTTTACTTTTAGAGGTTTTCGTTTTTGACTATTTGCGCTTTGTATAATAGATGTACAAACCGACCCCAAGCCAACTCACAACGTAGAGTCGCATTTCGTCACGAGATCGTCATTAGCTTTCTGTGCCCATATTTCGGAGACAACCAAGTCGTGTTTTACTTTGCTACCATACAATTATTAAGTGTTTCGGAGTGTTGTTTAAGTCGTATTTTTCAAAACTAGCCGGTTCCGAGCGATTAGTAACAAAAGGATTATACTTTTCATGAACTATTTTGTAGGCTGGAAGGAAACGCCTTGTTTCTGTTCATCTACCATTCCTAGGTTTTGTTGGAAAAGTATACTAGCGTAGTTAAGTGGAACTGTAAGTTTCTGTGTGTGTTAAATCTAGTTTTACCAATGTAGTTTTAGGTATTATTATTAATGTTATGTTGAAGTCCCCTGTTCTAGCCAGGTACATTTTGAGATACCTAGCCCTACCTCAAGCTTTTTTGAAGTCTGGGTATAGTCTGGTATTTTGGTGTTTTCCAGTTCATGCTAACAAATTACATGCTCCTCCAAGCACACTCTTGATAGAGAATTTAAAAATAATATATTATGCCCAAAATGTTTTCAAGTAAGCCTAGCCTAGGCCTAGCAGATTTTAAGTTCTCCACAAGATTACAAATGGACAAATGGGCCCCTAAATTGCTGTCAAGGTTTGAGAGCAGTTGCTGCCTTCGGGTCTTCTAGAACTCGCAAATTGCTGCTTAAGCTTCCTATTGGCGGCAACTCAAGAGTTACGATAGCATTGGCGGAAAATGTCTAGTTACAAAAGTTTCAAATTAAAAGTATCAGCTTTAAAAGTCAGCCGTAAATTAAAAGTATTTAATAATCTGCATCTTAAGCCTTGGTGGAAATTAGAATTTCAGCAATATTGTTGGCAAATCTTGTGTTTCAAAACTTAGGTGAAGTTCCAAAGTGTCAATATAGTAATGCAAACGGTTGCCATCCATTAAAAAAAAAGAATTAGGTCTACCAAGAAAGTAGTTTTATTTTAACTGTGACTGAAATATACCGGTATTAAAATATATACTTTGGTCTAATCTATCACCCTCAGAGTCGCAGGGTGTTATTCATAATTTGTTTGCAAAGAATGCCAAGAGCACTCAGTTCCATTGAAAAGTCATGCGGAGTACCTGACAAATTCCATTGTTTTAGGGGTGACAGAATACGATTATATAGGTAATTGTGGAAAAATCACAAGTATAAACTTACTTGAATTATATCAAGCAACTGATTGCCACAAGACGTACACTTGTAGCGTTGTTAAATCTGCAAAATTGTGTTACAGTAGAAACTTGATAGTTCAAATATTTGTTGACAGAAGGGGTGTCGAACTATTGTAATTTCGAACCATCCATTATAATTACCTAGGATTTTATCACAAAGAGGTATTAAAATATTACTTAATACGGTTGGTTACTAGGTAAGAAAAACCATTTTTACTCTAAAAAATAGATAGCAAACATTATTAATACTGTAAAAATATTTTAAAATCTTTCTTTGTCAGTCATTTTTTGCATTATCAAGTAACTTCTGGAAGATGTCAAACTATAAAGAGTATCCAACTATCGAGTGTCGAACTATTAAGTTTCTACTGTATTATTTTTTCTTGAATTTGTTACTGTTGCAATGTTGTTACACTAATAAAGTCTCTTGAGAAAATAAGGGGGTAGGAAAACAAAATTTTGAAAGTAATATGTGACTCAATATTGGTATTGTGAAATTAATAATATTAATAGTATTGTACAAAAGATAAGGTGACCCGCTGTTAGTTGCAGTCAAAACCGCCCTTCCCACTAAGGTCTGATTTCCCCAACATGGTTTATCCTCAAAGGGTTTAAACCACTATTTAACCTGATGACGTGTTTTCCATAATGATAACCCTTGATTTATTCCTGGTATTTCCTAACTTGGGTATTAGGCAAAGTCCGAGGATAAAAGCCTAACCTCAAATTCATCATTCAAGTACATTATAACCAATAATTCTTTATAGGAAATGTCTGATGGTCTCCATCAAAAAACAACATTCTAAAAAATGTATCTTAAATTCTTTCAACTTCAAATTGACTTATTTTATAATGTCTATGTATCAGAGAAATAGGCCTAATTACAGCTGATTGTTGTTAACCAAATCCAATAGAAATTTTATTCATGAGTATTTGAGATTCTGGTTCCTTTTATAAAAAATAATTTAATAGCCTTTCCTTAGACATTGCAAAAGCCAAGTCAACTAATAAGAATCAGAATCAAAATAATTTATTGTTGTTTAATATTGTTTTAAGTTGTTTAGGCCAAAGTTAGTTTACAGTGGTAGTTTAGTTCTTAATGTACAATTTCTACATCAATCATTTTTAATCATTTTCCTCATTATTGCAGTTGACAATAAAAACCAATCAACATGTGTGACGAGGAAATCGCTGCGTTGGTCGTTGACAATGGCTCCGGAATGTGCAAAGCCGGGTTTGCGGGAGACGACGCACCCCGAGCTGTGTTCCCCTCCATCGTGGGCCGACCCAGGCATCAGGGAGTGATGGTCGGAATGGGACAGAAGGACAGCTATGTAGGAGACGAGGCCCAGTCCAAGAGAGGAATCCTCACCCTCAAGTACCCCATCGAACAGGAATCGTCACAAACTGGGACGACATGGAGAAGATCTGGCATCACACATTCTACAATGAATTGAGAGTAGCCCCTGAGGAACACCCTGTACTGCTCACGAGGCCCCCTCAACCCCAAGGCCAACAGAGAAAAGATGACTCAGGTCAGTTTATTGAAAACCCCTTTTTCCTTATTGTTTGATTTTAAAAAGAAACCTGTTAGACTTGAGCATGTAAAATCCTTTTCTCTTAAAATTTTCTAGATTGTTCAATGTTAATAGCGCAAGTTACAACTTAAGCACACTCTCTAAGATGATGAGATCACTACGGTATTACATCTAAGCTTCTTGTTGCAGATCATGTTTGAGACATTCAACACACCGCCATGTACGTCGCTATCCAGGCGTGCTCTCTCTGCTTCGGTCGTACCACCGGTATCGTGCTGGACTCTGGCGACGGTGTCTCTCACAGTCCCCATCTACGAAGGTTATGCCCTGCCTCACGCCATCCTGCGTCTGGACTTGGCTGGCCGAGACTTGACAGACTACCTGATGAAGATCCTGACAGAAGGGCTACAGTTTCACCACCACAGCGGCGAGAAATCGTCAGAGACATCAAGGAGAAGCTGTGCTACGTCGCTCTGGACTTTGAACAGGAAATGGCCACCGCCGCCTCCTCCAGCTCACTGGAGAAGAGCTACGAACTTCCCGACGGACAGGTGAGCTTACTGTCAATCTTACTATTAATCAGTCTTTCCAATCCATTACATTGGTAGTAGGAACGCTGTTTTGGCATTATTTTTTGTGATTTTAATTTGAACTAAAGGCTTGAATATTTCTTACTTCTCTTGCCACCAAGAACGCTTAAAATGTGCGCTCTTGGGGGTATATACAATCGGGAAGGTCCAATGAAAGATTCAGGCCGAACTAGAATTAAGTCGAATTTACTCTAACTTCTAAACTGGCTCTAGGAAATGACACTAGGCCTCAATGTGCTAGGAAAAGAAACAGAAAGGATAGCTGGCTCACCAGGTTGAAGAAGAAACACAAAGGACAGTTTGTGTTTTTTATATGTTTCTACTTTTTTCCTTTATCCATTTGAGACTTCTGTACTTTCTGTTCCTTTTAATAACATTTAACCACAAATAATGGTATGGTAGGTAGATAAGCCATAGATGCCACATGGCTGGGGCAGGAAAACCAACATAGTTGCGGTAGCCCTAGCACAGATAGTGTTGTAAGTGCTGCCATCTCTCACTGTCTTTCTCCCCCCTCGGCTCCACATGCTCGAGTTTGTTCGATGCCTATGACTTAAATGTGACTAAATCAGGCGATTTCTTAGAACAAACAAACTTGCACGTGCGTCAGTGGCTCCACTTGAGACTCTAAAGAATTCCCTCGCAGCGCTTTCTTTACTTGTTCTTCCGCAACATGTTGATTTTCTTGCCCCATAGTCATATTTGCGTTTTTGTGTGTGATTTATTTGAACTAGAACCATTGCTTTGTTTGAAGTTTTCTTGTTAACGATGAGAGATTTTCTGTGTTTGAGGCCACATTAATATTTTAAACTCAAGAGGTTCTACCAATGAATGTAAACCCATTTGTGTTGTGCTTTCTACGGTTATTTATTTTTCATCCCGTTGCATTTTGACTCCACCGGACCTGTAACTTCACGTCTTCAGATTTTTATGTAGTTTGAAGGAATTATTATCACTTGCTGATTGTCATTGAATGTTACGTGATTCTATAAGAGGGATACATTAACATTTTTACGAAGTCATAAACTATATACATAGTGTTGTCATAAGTTGATGAATATGAAAGGCCTTTTACACCTTGTAAACGGGTCAAGTTCCTTGAGTGACATTATAAAAACGTTATTTCGGTTCAACACAATTTCAGTTAATTTTATGACGTCTTAATTTTCTAATTGTGTCATTTTCTATCTTTATTAAATAAAATAATTCTTTTATCGTCTTATAAAATCTGTTTACAATGTATTCCTTAAACGACATAGAGATGGACATTTTCAAATCTTTTGGTATGGCTAACGTGAAAAATAACATGATATATATTTCTAAAAACTTTCTTACTAGGCCTAAGGTTTCTGTCTGAAGAACCAGGTAATAGAATATGTGTCAGTTGAGGGGTTAACAGACTGAGTATATTGGTAAAGAGTTTAAAAATTCCAAAATCAAGAATTTACTGAAAACAGTGTAGCAACCCTATGTAATAAAGTGTTGGGAGTTGAGACAAATAGCTTGATAGTCGGTAAGATATTTAGCTTTGGAGTTTGTACTTTTTGATGATCAATCATTTTTCTCGAAGAGCTTTGAAAAGAGAGTTATACTTTTGGTCAAAGATTGACCCCACAGGCCAAAATAGAATGTTGTGTTCAAAGGTAATTATATCTGCAAAAGATGATTTGACAATTAGTACAATATAATTTTTGAAAGATGTTTAAAAAATGTCTGGTGTAACTTATAGGCTTTTGGAGACTCACTGAAGAAGTATTGGTTTTCAGGTGATCACGATCGGCAACGAAGCGCCTCGCTGTCCTGAGGCTATGTTCCAGCCCTCGCTCCTGGGTATGGAAGCCAACGGTCTCCATGAGACCACTTACAACTCCATCATGAAGTGCGACGTGGACATCCGTAGGACCTGTACGCCAACACAGTGCTGTCCGGAGGCACCACCATGTACCCCGCATCGCCGACAGGATGCAGAAGGAGATCACCGCCTGGCGCCTCCACCATGAAGATCAAGATCATCGCACTCCCGAGAGGAAGTACTGCCTGGATCGGAGGCTCCATCCTCGCCTCTCTGTCCACCTTCCAGCAGATGTGGATCTCAAACAAGAGTACGACGAGTCCGCCCCTCCATCGCACAGGAAGTGCTTTGTTACGCTGGGCGACGCTGCTCATGGCCGGTCTCGACCGGATAAACGGCGCGTCTTTGACAAAGCTCTTTCGTGTATTTTCCGACACTTCACTCTTATCGGTCGGTGAAATGTCAAACTTCTTTTCGTATCGGGCTTGAATTAAATTTATTTGCCCGTTAAAACCAAAGAAACACTAAATTATAACTACCCGTTTTATTTTTATTTTGTTCAATTAGTTCCCTACGTGTTGAAAAATTGTTTAGTAAAGTCGAGAGCTCATTATTTAAGATTATTTGTATTAAAAAGCTTCCGACTGTTCCTTTAAAAGGTAAAGTGTAACGTTAGGACAATGACTAGTTATGCGTGTCATTTTCTGACTTTGAGTTGAATGTTTTGTAGCTAAAATGTTTTCTTGTAAGAATCGCCCCGACGGGCTAGTATTCCTCGACCGAGTTTATACCTAGAATCGTTTTATTCGACTTTTATACTGCCTGTATTTCCATGTTGACAACATTCCGAGTTGTTTCATTCCAGTTTTGCGTTAAATGTTTGTGCTTCTACTGTATGCGTGTTTTGTGGTTAGTGCAGTATTTGTATTGAAGACTAGCACTATTTATGTAACTGATTTATTTGCCAATGTGTAAGATCAAGTTTTGATTAAACTGGCTCCATTTCTTATTCACAATCAAGTTCTGGTTTTACTACCCGCTTTTTCTTCTAGGTTAAAAATTTAGATTTATCATTATTTTTTTAGGCAGTTTGCTTTCAGGTTACTTAAATACGCTTGAAATTGTATTCAGTCAAACATTTTTTAGTCTACTGTATAAAATTTCAGGTAAGCCTACAACATTTCTTAGAAACAATAATATTTGGGAAAGGGTTTAATACGAATGAAAACCATGTAACGTACAACATTTTTATTCAAATAAGTTTAAAAAACACAACTTAGTCTATAACGTAAATTTTGATTGAGTCATTGGCATTTTGTTTTGATTTATGACAAATATCTAATAATTAAGACTATTAGTATTCTAATAATTAAATATGATTATAGTAAAGTTCATTTTTAGTATAAATCTTATTTTTATTTAATTGCTTTTGCTTATTACTCAAGTTTACCAACAATCAGACATAGTATTTCATAATATTAAACACTGATATATTTTTCAGTAATACATAAAAATAACAATATTTTTAATTTGATCCTTTTTAGGATGTTACAATGAAAACAAAATTAAAGGAATACATTTCTGAACAACGATAAATTTTTAAAGCGTGTTCTTTTACTAAATTAATAATGAAACTATTATGCAGATTTTACAAAGTTCGTATTTTGACTAAACATAATGAAAATGAGCTATGAACAGCTCAAGAATAAATACCATGCCGTTGAAAGATAGACGTGAACTTAGATTAGAAAGACGATGAAAGTTCTTTTATAAATACAGAGGGTTTGTGGTGTTCAAATCGGCAGCCATCGCAGAATTGTTACAACTAGCTTGAAAGCGGCAAGCCAGAAGATAGTGGAAACGATCATGTGCAGCCAGTAGAGCCTGCGACAATAAACATCAGTATCAAATAAATAATGTGATATTTTGACATGTCAATGTTTTTCTTTGTGATATGTCAAAGATTATGTTATGGTAGGTAGATTGGGTGGGCATAGATGGTTGGGGCAGGAAAATCAACATAGTTGCGGCAGCCCGAGGACAGATAGCGCTGCCGTCTTCTGCCTGTCTCCCCTCCACTCCACATGATCGAGTTTGTCCGATGTCCACGACTTGAATGAGACCAAATGGTGTGATTTTCAAGAACGAACAAACTTGTGTGTCAGTGGCTCTACTTAGACACTTAAAATAATTTTTTCACAGCGCTCTCTGTGCTTGGGCTGCCTCAACTGTGTTGATTTTCCTGGCGCCTCTATGCCCAGTCTACTTACCATAACATTATCTTAGGTTCTATACTTGCAGGGGGTGCATTCTTAATTAATCGACTCGTAATAACTATTTCACAAAGAAGTGAAATAACGTTTAGCATCGTGGATTGGTAACGAACGCAACTCCGGAGTGATTGGTGGCGCCAGTTCGATCCCCGCATTCATCGCTAACAATGTTTGCTAATTGACTTTACGCTAACGCTACGTAAAGGTTGAGGTTGAGTGGTAGAGAGGACTTTGTATTCCTAACTTCACCATTTTTACAATGGGGCTCTTGAGGGGTTCGGAAGTCTCTTTAAGCCCATTTCTATTTATTTTGAGCTATTAGAGTACTAATGAAAAACCTCGGAAACAGTGGGTCCTACTTTTAACGGATTACACCTCACCATCCATCAAAAACTTATGTCTCTCACCCTTCATCTTGTTTTCAACTCCAAATACCCTTAAAGAGTTGGTCTAATCATCAAAGTAATGTGGAGTTTTATGTTTTGCAGTTGGATTCAATGTTTCTGAAAGATCCGGACAAACACTTCTTTAGAACTCTGTTGCTGGTGTGTTTTTGTGAAGCTGGATGTAGCAAGATGGTGAAAAGGTAAAGTTCTAACGCTAAGTGAGAGCCTTCCAACTTGAGGTACCGTTCCTAAGGTCCCATGTAAGCAGTTTAGTTTTCCCAGGCTAAAAAATGTTACAACTGTAATTTGTTGTTGATATTTTTGCCGTGTGCTTGCTTTTACCTCAAAAAATCTCATCATATTAACAGTGAGTGTATAGATATCAACCATTTTTTGAAGTTCTGTGTGACAGTGAATTTTTTTTATAGTTTACCTCTATGTAACCGTTGTGGTGGGCTAGAACCTGATAAGTGCTTGACTTTTAGGTTGAGTACATCAAAGCATACTTGAAAGAATGCTCTTTATCATGAATATAAATTTCTACAAATAGTGTGCTTTTAGTACTTTTGATTGGGGCTGAATTTGCAAACAGCCATTGTAAGATTGAGAGTAGATTACCTGTTCCATTTTCTGCGTGCCTTGGGCAGTGTGTCGATGTCATCCTTGAGCAGGTACACGCGCAGACCGAGACACAACGCTTGAGAGTGGAACTCCCAGGACATCTGCGCCATGTCGAAGAAAAACAACTCTTTGTCCTGAAACATGACAATGAATACTGATGTCAACACTTTTCGACGAGTAACTGGCTACGACTAAATGATGGGGTAAAAGGCGCTAGCTTCAGTGATAACTTTTCACAATGGCGATTCCCCGTGGTTCAGAAGTCACGTTAAGCCGTTGGTCCATACCTTTTGTCGTTGGGCTATTAATTAATGACCCAATCTAGGAAACAATCGGCTCTAGTTTGCAACAATAGTACACCTCATCCATCAAAAACACTGATTACACTCACCATTATCACATTAAAATACGCTCTAAGAGTGGTCAGTGTCTCAAAGCAAAGTATAGCACGGGCGGTTCTACGGTAGAACCTCAATAATTTTTATCTGCAAAATTTAAAACCATCGAGATATCAAGGCTACTGACAACTATTAACAAATTTGGGAATTTGAAGTTTAGTGTTTCTTTCTGTTTTTTTGACCTCCGTATCTTGATGCTTCATGGGTTTAACCTCTATGGCTCGAACCTTCGGCATCCTTAGTTCTAACTTGCATTGTTAGTCCTAACTTATTAGATTGGGCTGCCGAACTATGTTCATTTTCCTGCCTCAGCCGAGTGGCGTCAATGGGCAATCTACCTACCATAATATAATCTTTGTTGGTATTTGATCAACAAATTGTAAGTGAATTGCATAGCCTAATAAAATATGATTAAAAATTCTTAATTTTTCAGGTTGTTGGAAGTCATTCTAAACATGTGAATCTTCAACGTATTCATTTAATTTAACTTGACAGAAGATGACAGTTGATCAAGAGGATGAAAATAAAAACAAATCTTAATTATGCTTTATTGTATGAAATGAAAAGCGTCTTTATTGGTGGCTAAGTTAGGACTTTAAAGTCCTCTCTTCCACTTAACCACAAAAGTTTGTGTCTTTTTTTAATGTTTATATTTTTGTATGTAAACATTGTTGTAAGTTATTTTTCTGTGTGTTTGGGGAATAAATTGTTAAATTTATCATGGAATGCATTAGTTTAATATTTTGAGTATCTTAGTTGCTATTGGGTAAGGTAAAGTATCCAACTTGTAGTGGAGTAAAAGGAATGGTATACAAAACATTTACTACTACATTAACTAAGTTTAAGCAAAACCTTTAAATCATGAAATATTTGTCTAAAATTTTTAATGTTTCAGGTGCTTAGAAGTTAGAAGTTGAAAATGTGTTGACTTATTTATCTTTGGAGCTCCCAGTCATGGAGAGTGAAGAGGAAAACCCAGACGCAGATGGTACGCCACAGTGAGACTGAAATATTTCAAGCTAATTATTATGACGTTTTGACACGGTGTGGACTGAAAGAATTTGATTATAACTAAGATTTCTAGTTTACCTTGTCACTTAAAGATCGCCATAGCGCTAGCGTGTTGTCGTTTTTGAACGTCCAGATCCTGTTGGCAAAGTAAGTCATTGTGTCTGCGAATTTGTCCAGTTTTCTGTAGATGTTTGACAACCTGAAAATTCACATTCATCAAACAGAGGTAAGAGGACAATCAGTTGTGTTATCAAACTAGAGACAGAGACAAGAAGTGTGATACCAGTGGGCTAGTGGCGTGTTAGTAGTGTGCACAACTCAGAGGCGAGGGTTCGATCCCTACAGCAAAGATAATGTTATGAGTAGATAGTGTATAGATTCCACATGGCTGAGGCAGAAAAATCAACATAGTTGTGGCAGCTCAATCTTTCTCCTCCTCGGCTCTAATTGCTTGAGTTTGTCCGATGACAATTTGACCGAATTGAGACCTCTTAAAGGAATTCCCTCGCACCGCTATCTGTGCTTAGGCTCCCGTAACTATGTTGATTTTCCTGCTCAGCCATTTGGCATCCATGCACAATCTACCTACTGTAACATTATCTTTGTCTGCAGCCATCAATCTGTTTTGCTCACTAGGACAACATTTGGGCTAGGATGCTAAGTAAAGATCAAGACTATGTGGTCTCTACTGTCTCTAAGTGGTCTTTGTAGTGCTAACCTAATTTTTTAAGTAATTTTAGTGTTAAGTTAATCAATACTGTTAAGAGGGAGCCGGAAGCGCGTTCAAATAGGATAGGGAATTCAACATGGGAAAATTTGAAAACTGTTTTACGTAGGTCAATGAACTAAAGCGTGAAAAGTTTTTCTCGGGAAGCATAGAGTCATTAGTGCTGCTG
The DNA here is from genome assembly GCA_018831715.1 of Matsumurasca onukii. NCBI lineage: Eukaryota > Metazoa > Arthropoda > Insecta > Hemiptera > Cicadellidae > Matsumurasca > Matsumurasca onukii. Next base: position 4,261,193 of record CM032060.1, read on the forward strand.
CATATAAAAAAGAAAAAATGAGTTTGGTTATAAAATAGAATTTTATTTTATGAATTTCAAGTGCTATGTTCTTATGGAAAAATCCAGTTTTTTGTTCAGAAGTACAGAATTAAATTGATGTTAGAAAGTAAAAGTTTTAGTGTTTATAGGAAGCAGCATCAATAGATATATGCTTCCCAAGAGAACATTTTCACATTGAAGTAAATTAACTTGCCTAAAACGTAGTTTGAAGTTTTTATCCAATGTTATAAGCGGTAGTCTGAGTTGGACCTGCAGCCGCTCTATCCGGCCCCCTCTAAAATTTGTCTTTCCTATATTAACTGCATATTTTTCTTTTCAGGTGAAAGTGCTAAACATTTCATCGCTTTTCTTTCAAAAGAAGTTTGGTAAGAATTATGTTCCTCAGCTGGTGTCAGACTTGAAGAAGAAGACAACGAAACCATTTTATTGTAATTTTAAATTGACTCAATATTGTACTCTATGTATATGTAAATAAAGATTATTTGTATCTTAAAGCATACAGTGACCCCATGTTGTGAATTTCATAAAATTTGCTTGGTTTTCCAGATGAACCATGAAGATGGTTTTCAATAAATATGACTTGAAACCAAACAGCCAAAAATAATGTCAGTTTAAAATCTAACTTTCAATATACTAAGTCAGACCTTCACCCATCCACAAATTTAACCCCTACAACCAACAGTGCACATACATAGGTTTCTGTCCGGTGAGTACCGCGAGGCCGTCCATGATGTATCCGAAGCAGGTGTGGAAGAGGAAGTTGGCGATGGTGAAGAGGTAGGGGTTCTCGAAGCTCATGAAGTAGTAGTACCAGACGGCGTGAATGGTCGGCCAGTTGGGTCCGTACTTGTGCGCCAGGATGTGGAACGTCTTCCAGGAGATCGGGTTCTGGGTGGAACTCACGAAGTTGTACACGGGGATGTCGCCCTCACTGCAACATTGATGAGAATCGTGTAAATGAAATAAATAAAATGCTTGAGTAAAGCCTCTCTGTTTGTCCTTTTTTATAAGGTCTTAAAAACTTTCAGAAAAGCGGGAATGATTTGGGAATTTCTGGTAAGCTGGCCTTAATGGGCCAATTTATAAACAGTTTTTTGTGCTTAGCGAAGGTCTAAGAGCTATTTAATTTATTTATTAGAAAGTTTTAAGATTTGTGGAATTGTTCATAACCCTTTGGTCCTCAGCCCCATCGGTCCATACTTACATGTGAGTTCCAGCTCGCCAGCTAGACGCTATGAGAGCATTGGTGACCATGTCCACAGGCACAATGTCAGTGACATGGGTCTCGTCTCCGTAGTATGTGTGGATCACCCCCGTCCCCAGCCCCACCATCAGCCCCGTCGGTCCATACACGTTGTCGATCCACCCCCGCACCGGCTCCTTGTAGGTTGATATCACTGCAACACACAAGGTGTTAAGATCATCAACATTGTAAACATTGAGGTTAACCCGCTATGTAATTTATCTGAAAAATCTTCCGAGTTTTAGTAGAGTTGACTCGCAGGAGTTTCTCACCCAATTTGCACTTTTAGCAGCCTAAAAACCTGCCGCCGTAACTTCTTAGCCCGTACTTGCCGCCGCTAAAAACTAACAGTTAAACAAAATTAGCCACGCTATTTCCTAACAAAAAAGCCAGTTTTATCATGCTTTTACCCATCACTGGTCCTTGTATTGTTACTACCGTCAAAGATTATGTTATGGTAGGTAGATTGGTCATAGATATGGTTGTTTATATGTTTGTAGAACCAAAGATAATGTTTTGGCAGGTAGATGCCACATGGCTGCGACAGGAAAATCAACATGGTCACAGCAGCCCAAGCACAGGTAGCGCTGCCATCTCTTGCCATTTTTCTCCCCCCTCGGCTCAAAACTCGAAAGTTTGTTTGGTGTCAACTTAAATGTGACCAAATCGTGCGATTTTTTAGAACAAACTTGCACGTGCGTCAGTGGCTCTACTTGAGACACACGAAAAAATTCCTTCTGTGCTTGGGCTGCTGAACTATGTTGATTTTTCGACCTCAACCAGGTGGCTTCTATGCACAATCTACCTAACATAATCTTTGCTACCGTGTGCCGAAGCAAGGTGACTCACCTACGGCCGGCCTGAACACTGCGATGGGCAGTCCTTGACCCTCCTTCTGCACCACTTCCTCCGCCAGCGCCTTGGTGAATGTGTACGTGTTCGGCCAGTCTCCAAGCAAACTGCAACACGACACACCACTCTTGTACTGTTTATGATTGTGCGTACAATCATGTATCAAGGGCGTTCATAGGGTATCTTCCAGGTGGGGAGGCTAACATAGTGGGTGGTCTGGGGACACTCCTAGGAAGGGGGGATGAGGTCTTTGAGAGTTTTGGAAGACAAATTTACCATGTAAATCATAAAAGGCCACCATTTCCGTGTAAACCTAAAACTTGTCAAGAATAATACTGATACAGTATTTATAAAACATTGTCTTAAAAGCCCTGCCCCCGTATGGGTGCCCATCTCTTCTAGACATTTGTTGTGGACGTACGAGTATAGTTTTAATTGATAGTGTGCCGTACAAAGTTTTACTCTCATCGGAAGTTTAGAAGTAAAATATTTGTATATTTCTTTTTATGTATAATTAAAGCAAATAATCAAAATAATTTACAAGCTTAGGATTTTATTTGTCTAGCATTTGTAGCAGAGCTTGTGGCGGATTGGTATCAAGTGCGACTCACCACGACCAATTTGTTAAATGTTGACTTTACGGTAACATGAGGTAAAGGTCTAGGTTTAGTGGTAGAGAGGATTTTGTAGTTTTATCTTTGCCTCGTACCTTTCTTGTTCGAAAATGCAAATTGAAAGTTTCTTATCTTGTGTCCAAACCGTTGGTTTTCACAAAGTCATTATATTTCGCATTTAGGTTGCACGAAAAATAAATCTATGTCCTGACCCTTGCCCGTGTTGGTGGACATGGATTCGGCAGTACCTGGATTAAAAGATATCTTTCTAATTCTCTTACATTTGATTGCTCTTGGCAGAAAGTTAGCATACCTCGGAGTGAGGGCTTCCAGCTCAGCGTCATCCTTGGACTTGAGCAGCTGGACGACCTCCTCGTACGAGGTCGGTAGTTGGTAGAACTTCTCCTCGATGTGGAGGTGGTTGCAGTTAGCGAAGGCAGTGGACACGTGGACGATTGACTGGAACATAGAGAAACCACGGAACTGTTGCTAAACTGAACTGAGAATAGTGTTGTACATCATATTTACGCTAAAAAATCTTCTAAATCATGTTTGCAAATGTTGTATTGGCATGAGATGGTTTTTAATTGATGAGGAATATAAAAAAACAACAAAACGATCCCTGGCAAGCGTTAAGACTATTCTCCGGACTTAACCACCTTTGTTTCATCCCAAAATTACCATTTTATTAGAATAAAACCTGCTGAATCTATTATGTATATCCGGAAGTTTGTATCAACAGATGTATTTTACTGGATACTTCACATACCAAAATCAATAAGATATTGGTGTGTCTTTACTTTGGTGCAGAAGCGATTATCCCCTTAAAAAAAAACCTTTATTGAAACAAAAATATTTTCTCAATTTTAAACCAATGAAATATTTCTTACAAGAGGTTCTTTTGACCTGACAATAAATTTTTGGACTCAGCATATAGAAAAACATAGAATGTTTTCTGAAACTAATCAAGAATTTGATATTATTCGTAAAGAACATGGTTTGGCCTTGAGTAATGTTCCACTCATTTTACAGTTATGGACACAACAGATCTTGATTCCCACCGTCATTAAGAGCTAAAATCCAAAGTTTCATATTATGTGAACTAGTTTTACATGTACACGTCACGTGCTAGATGTTATTTTTAAGAACTTTTCTTAAATTGCATCAAATTTCCAACGTTTTTATATAATACAAATTTATTTTGATCTAAAATCAACCGTGCACTGTTCATTTGTAAACTGTCAGGTTCCCTTGTGGCACATTGATTTCAGCGCTTGTGGCTGCGCGCGGCTATGTTTACCTTGAGGTTAGGCATCTGCCTGGCGAGTATGAGCACCTCGCGGGTGCCGAGCACGTTGATAGTGGTGGCGGAGCGCAGAGGCTCGTTGAAGCGCACAGTGGCAGCGCCGTGGTACACCACTGTCACGTTGTCTATGAGTGTCTGTCGGTCGTGGGGACTCAGGCCCAGCCCGGGGAGCGAGACGTCTCCCTCCAGTGCTGTCACCTTGCTGCGGTACCACGGCACCTCGGTCTTCAGCCTGCGGTACACCTGCAAAAAAGAAAATTATGGATCAAGGTTTAATTTTATGATATAGATCAAAAGCGGCTCAAATAGTCTCAGTGATCATCTGATGATTCATCAACTCCCACCATCAAAGACCATCAGACCTTCACCCGTGGTTCGGAAGTCACGCTAAGCCGCTGGTCCTTGTATTTCCATTGGTCATGGCTAATTAATGATCCATTCTAAGGAAGAGTCGCCTTAGTTTGTAACAAGACTACACCTCATAACTCATTACTACCACTCATCACACTCATCCCTCACCACATATTTGCCTTAAAATACCCTCATGAGAGTGGTCAGCATCTCAAATAGTAATTTAGTGATTTAAATAACGAAGATATAAACACAATTAAATATCCAAAATAATTCTCAAATTTAAAAATTCAAGTTTAGTATTAAATGAAATTTGTTGGCTACGTCTATTAATAAAAGATCATTTACACAGTTTTTTTTTTTATTAACAGACGTAGCCAACGAATATATTCAATAATATCCGATCCATAAAAACCTTAAAATTTCAATCAAGTTTAGTACCGTATGATAGAAAAAGAAATGATTTAAATTGTAGAAAATATGTCAACAAAAACAATAGAAAACATAACACAAATTTAAAAAGAAGTAATAATCAATGTACAATAATCAGCGGGGAAAGAAATAAAACAAAACCGTCATACGAGTATATGTTCCTCTGTTTCTTCTGGGGACACGGTATAATATATTCACATTAAAGAACATTCTTTCACCTATAATTCAGCATATTTAAGATGAAGTTCAGAGCACTTATGAAACTAAGACAGTGGTTTCTTTACACCTACACCATCGAATGACATTCTGCCGCAAGTGTCTTTAAGAGAAGCAGACACAACTCACTCTTTAATCTGCTTAAGTTCACAAAATGCTGGATTACACATATTTTTAAAGTTATAGACAGAATTAAGAAGTGTCCGGCCAAACAAGGGATCTTAAAATCTATTTTGAAAAATGGAGGGCAAAATTATTTTTTAAGTAAGAAGGATATTATTTTATTGGCAAGAATATTACATGTAAAGAAATTTTGTTCCAAGGTTTAGATAGTATACAATTGTCAAAACAAAATGTTGAGAGTACCGTAGGATTCACAATGAGTCAGGTTATCCAACGACGTATAGATAATTTACACATATGGTATCATTCGTCTCCTACCTATACAACAACAAAAGTTAGTTTCTGAATAGCCCTTGTATTAGTTTAGCACTTTTTTCCAAACTTTAAATCCTTTAGGTATATTGCAATTTTGATTTACTATGGATTTTTAGCGAGTTAAGCTGAACTGATGGTTACTTATTTTTTTACTTGTGCAGCAGGTGACAGTGATGTGGCGCGGAGGTCAGGGTCGCCTCGGACAATGGATCTGCCTCATCATGCCTTCAACTCGTTCATGACATTACATAAACTTTGCCTAACCAGGGAAACATTCCACCTGTCTCACTCTGTTCTTGCTTAGAGGTCTTTTGTTGATTTTCAATGGATAAAGGGCTTCTAGGGTCTTTGACAGAAATTTGGGTTGCAATAAACTCGCTGAAGGGTGGAAAAAAGTTTCCAAGCAATTTGCTACAACGGTTGAAATAAATTTTGAAAAACATTTTGGCACCAGGCTCTTGCAGATCCAGTCCTAAGTACCTTTGCCCACCTACCCTTCCTCTTGACGTCCCTTTCAACGCGAAAGTTTCAAATTTCTTTTACTTGACAAACCATAAAAAGGGAAATATGTTTTCAATTTTCTTGGCTACTTTCTCGATAAACTAAATGTAAAAATTAACCCACCCTAAAAGAAATTATATGAGAAAGAGTTCTTCCAGTTCACACTGTGTCAAACATTGTAATTCGCTTGAGATACTTCGCTCTTGCTGTGGAGTACCATCTGCAGTCACTGTTTGGCTGAATTGAATGATTGAAGATGGTACTCCACAGTCAGACCGAAATTTCTCAAGCTAATTATGATGTTTAGATGCAGTGTGAACCGTAAGAACTAGATTACAGTTGTGACACCAGCTGCTAAAGCCCAAGAGTTAAGTTTAAGAAAGAAAGGATATAAAAATTCAGAATTGAAAATCTTCATCCTATCAATTCATTTGATTTAAAATGATGTTACAATTTAGCTTGTATCTACAAATATTCCCTTTGATATAGCTTACCCTAGGTTTCACCATAATTTAATCAGCTCAATATTTTTTTCCGTTTATGACTGTTTTGTGAGTGATCACTGTAGACGGAAATGCACATCTAACCGTGAATTGGAAGTCAACAATTTATTCGCCCTGGGATATTGCAGGCAGTAAAACTTGCTAAAAGCAAGATTGTATGTTCGGAGAAGTTCTTCACAAAGAAGTCTTTGTGAAAGTGTCGAGGAAGAACTTGACAACAAAGTGTGAAGAGTAAACCAACTCAACCGTAAACCAACCTTGAATAAACCAACTCCAACCGTAAACCAACTTTCCTTCTCACTCTTAAGTCTTAGTCAAGTAGCTCTGAATCCAATACTGTAATTATTCTTGTAGGAGAGCAGATTCAATCACACTTTATTTTATAATTACTCACATATTGCAAATGTGACCACAATAAAATACTTTATTTTAAGTTAATGGAAAAAATAAAATTTTATGAGGACAAAAATTGTTATCTTTTTGGGAGATTTTCAAAATAACTCACATTAACGATGGTTTGGAATTTTCAATGACAGTTCTACAAACATACAAACTATTACAGTAGCTTTATATTGTAAACTAATTCATGTTAATTTTTCAGGAGTGAAAAGCCACTGTTGGGCAAAATTGAAGATATCACTGACCAAAAAGCGAAGGAATACTTTCAGCAGAAGATAAAACTGCAAATCCTTCTTTGTAACACATTTTCAACAATCATAATAACCAAAGTTTTGTAAATTAAATTAATTAAGTTATATTACTGATGTATTTATTTTAAAAAAAACTAGATTTTGGTGTGTTTACCTTAATTACTTTGAAGGATTAAAATCTGCTAACATTTTCACAGTTGATATGCAAATAGTTTCTATTATTTATAAGTTGCTACTTTAATTCTCCCAAGACTCAGTGTCTATTAAACTGTTATCCTCCATGCATCGTTGCTTGGATAATGAACGTGATTTATTGTCCTCAAAATAATTATGTGTGTCATTTAATGTAATAGCGAAAATCTACTGACATAAGAAGAGTATGCGTGGCGCGGCCCTGGTGTAAGAATTTGGCATAACCGACCAGTGCACACTCTTGAGGGGGCGTTTTACTAGCTTGGGAGAGCGTCGTTGAAGAGGTTTGCACGAAATAAAAATTGAGACGTTATTATCAATGCTATTTTGACAAAAGAACTACTAAATGAAAGATAAACATAATATGTTATATATTATATTATCTAGCTTTGCACATTTTTAATTTTTCAATATTTCTTTTAGTTTTTATGCAATTAGTGCTTGAAGCCAGAAAAATAGTGTGTTTTAAGACCCTATTTAAGAAGCTAAAAACAGGTTAATCAAAAATCTAATCTTTTTCTCTTTCCATACAAATTAACATGTTTGAATTTAACCTTCACATAAGAGCGTATCTACTTTCTACAAACCTTGTAAGCGCTTTGAGCTGGGTTTGACAGTTAAGCCGCATCAGTTAAAAGAAGGCCCAGCCACGCGGCGCTGTGTCGTGGTGTTCCTTTTGACGGATGAATTCAGCCTTTCTCTGAGATGACCACTGAGACGTACCCTTAACCACTCTTTACGCTACTCACCCTGTCGTCGAAGATGGCGTTGAGCCTGTCGTTGACCTCTTGTCCTTTCTTGGGTCGGATGAGCAGGTAGATGTGCTCTAGGTGAGGGATGCTACGGAGTAACTTCTCCAACACCATCTTGCCCATGAACCCCGTGCCTCCTGTGAGGAACACGCGCGCCCCGCGCAGGAACTCTTGGATGTCTGACCCCTGAAAATTTCATATTTAGTGAATTTTTCTAATCTCAATTTACAAAATTTGTTCTGTACATATTCATGATATCTTTAAGGATTCGTAGACTTTTTTGTGAAAAACGTTAGTTTTCGTTTATTAACTTCAGATTCTCTGATTTTAAGGAATTATAATAAAATCTTTAATTATAGATGTTTAATGAATCAATACTCATCAAAATGGATATTTTGAGTAACATTATAAAACTGAACTGAAACATTGTCCATCGTATTCTATATTTATAGAACCATGTCAGTCTTTAAGTTGGAGCATTAAAAGGTATTAAGTTTAATTTCTACTTTAACTTGCGTGTTCTCAAAATCTAACTTCACTAAGGTATAGTTCCCAAACTTGCAAATTTTAATTCCACAATTTTCACAACTTTCTTTTATATAGATTACTTTTTCCTCCAACCCCCGGTCGGTCGGTCCTGGTAGTATGATAGCTCGCAGTCAATGTTGCACAACAGCTGTGCACCTGTAAACCGTATCAAAGGTCAACACTAGAGCTCAGGTCACTGGGTAAGGAAGGTTACCTGACATCCTCAGGGATCTGCTCGCCTGGAAGCGCCCCCAGGATCTCCAGGGGTCCTGCAGGTGGTACCGGGATCGGGCGTTCCGCAACTTTAGCTCCTCCACTACCATCCTGGATCTGTAAACAGAAAAACAAACAGTGAAAATACGAACACAAAACAATAACAACGCAGCTAATTAGCTTACGAGTATTCTACCGACTTTCCTATACAGAGAATTTACACTCATAAGTGCCCATTTGGGGGCCATTTTCCCCAAAGTGGGTTTTATGCTATTGCTATATATAGACTCAAAGTCTTGACCGTAGTTTGCTTTGAGACACTGACCACTCTTAGAGGGTATTAAAGGTGAATATGGAATGATGATGAGTGTTTTATGGATGATGTGTTGTGTGAGTCTTGTTACAAACTAGGGCCGTCTGTTCCGATTACATGGCTTAGGACGACCCGTGGAGGCTTTCAAAACGACGTTTGCTAATTAACGAGAATTCCAGCTAATTAACGAGATTCTATTTAAACCAAGTGTTTAACCTAAATACCTCCGTGGTTTAAGAGCGCAGTTTTCCAAACGAGCAACAATGTCTAATCAGAGTCGAGATGCCAAGAATGCAGCAGTCTCAAACATGGCTAACATAGCGTGTTTGTGTGTGTGATTCCAGTAAAGGAAGAGACAAGGTATCATAGTGGATCCGTGCCAAGACGCATCAGGATGAGCTGTGTTCAGGAACAGTTCGGTTTCGGCGGTAGCAAAGATTATGTTATGGTAGGTAGATTTCGCATAGATGTCACATGGCTGAGGCAGAAAGTAACATAGTTCGGCAGCCCGCCACAGATAGAGGGCATTATTGCTCTAGATATATCTGCTGATCTGGCACGCCAACCCGTATGCAGTACTGACGTGCAAAGCGAGGATTCTACAGCCGTTCTGTGAGGTAGGTTTATATGCAAAGATTATGTCATGGTAGGAGATTCAGCATGATGCCACATGGCTGAGGCAGGAAAATCAATATAGTTCAGGGCCAACGCAAGCCAGATCTCGGAAAGAGCCACTGACGCACGTGGAAGTTCGTTCGTTCTCGAAAATCACACGATTTGAGAAACTCGAGCATGTGGAGTCGAGGGAGGAGAGAAAGACGGCAGCGCTATTCGTGCTCGGGCTGCCGCAAGTGTGTTGATTTTCCTGCCTCAGCCATGTGGCATTTATGCTGAATCTCCCCACCATGACATAATCTTTGCATATAGTAACCTACAGTCGCGACGGGAATAATTGTTATACGCCAGAATGATGCGGGTGAAATTTCAATTCAATTAGGCCAATCTAACACTTACTCTGAGCTGTAATAGATAAAGCAACACAGGTGATAAATGGAATTGGAAATGACGTCATGAGGAAGTTCAATCTGCACTCGACACTGTAATCTCACAGTCTTGGATGATGATGCTACAGAATTACCTTCTCATAGTTATAACCTTCTGAGAACGGAATTGAAAACGTCAAGGATAAGAATTTTTCCTTTAACGTTAAACACTTCCGAACCATTCGTTGAATGGCGTTGTGTTTGAAGTGTTATATTTCAATAAATAATCAATTGATGCACCCCTTATATAATAATAAGTATAATTCTGAACTGGTTCAACGTATTTAGTGTAACATTATAAAACTGAACTGAAACATTGTCCATCGGTCTATTTAGAGACAACTTAAACCAAAGTCCGTCTTTGGAAAAGTTGGAAAATTAAAAGTGTATTAAATTTAATTTCTACTTTAACTTGCGTGTTCTCAAAATCTAACTTCACTCAAGGTATAGTTTCCGAACTTGCAAATGTTTAATTCCACAATTTTCACAACTTTTCTTTTTTATATAGATTATTTTTCCTCCAATCCCCCTGGGCAGGTCGGTCCTGCTAGTATGATAGCTCGCAGTCAATGTTGCACAACAGCTGTGCAGCCTGTAAACCGTATCAAAGCGTCAACACTAGAGCTCAGGTCGGCTCGGGTAAGGAAGGTCGGTTACCTTGACATCCTCAGGGATCTGCCTGGCCGCCTGGAAGTCGCGCTCCCCCAGGATCTCCAGGGGGTCCCGCAGGTGGTACGGGATCGTGGCGTTCCGCAACTTTAGCTCCTCCACTACCATCCTGGATCTGTAAACAGAAAAACAAACAGTGAAAATACGAACACAATAACAAACGTAGCCGTCGCGCAGCCACTAGCGCTACCGAGTATTCTACCGACTTTCCTACAGAGAATTTACACCCAAAGTGCCCATTTGGGGTCATTTTCCCCCCAAAGTGGGGTTTTATGCTATTGCTATATATAGACCAGCGTTTTCAAAGTCTTGACCGTAGTTTGCTTTGAGACACTGACCACTCTTAGAGGGTATTAAAGGTGAATATGGAATGATGATGAGTGTTTTTATGGATGATGAGATGTAGTCTTGTTACAAACTAGGGCCGTCTGTTCCCCCGATTGGGTCATAGTTTAGACGACCCGTGGAGGCTTTCAAAACGACGTTTGCTAATTAACGAGAATTCCAGCTAATTAACGAGGATTCTATTTAAACTAAGTGTTTAACCTAAATACTCTCCGTGGTTTAAGAGCGCAGTTTTCCAAACGCAAGAGCAACAATGTCTAATCAGAGTCGAGATAAGCCAAGAATGCTGCAGCAGTCTCAAACATGGCTAACATAGCGTGTGTTGTGTGTGTGTGTGATTCCAGTAAAGGAAGAGACAAGGTATCGGTGTAGTGGATCCGTGCCAAGGACGTGTCAGGATGAGTTGTGTTTCAGGAACAGTTCGGTTTTCGTAAGCGGTAGTAAAGATTTTGTTATGGTAGGTAGATTGCGCATAGATGTCACATGGCTGAGGCAGGGAAAGTAACATAGTTCGGCAGCCCAAGCACAGATAGAGGGCATTATTGCTCTAGATATATCTGCTGATCTGGCACGCCAACTGTATGCAGTACTGACGTGCAAAGCGAGGATTCCACAGCCGTTCTCAGTGAGGGTAGGTTACTATATGCAAAGATTATGTCATGGTAGGGAGATTCAGCATAAATGCCACATGGCTGAGGCAGGAAAATCAACATAGTTCGGCTGCCCAAGCACAGATCTCAAGTAGAGCCACTGACGCACGTGGAAGTTCGTTCGTTCTCGAAAATCACACGATTTGAGAAACTCGAGCATGTGGAGTCGAGGGAGGAGAAAGACGGCAGCGCTATCTGTGCTCGGGCTGCCGCAAGTGTGTTGATTTTCCTGCCTCAGCCATGTGGCATTTATGCTGAATCTCCCCACCATGACATAATCTTTGCATATAGTAACCTACAGTCGCGACGGGAATAATTGTTATACGCCAGAATGATGCGGTGAAATTTCTCAATTCAATTAGGCCAATCTAACACTTACTCTCTGAGCTGTAATAGATAAAGCAACACAGGTGATAAATGGAATTGGAAATGACGTCATGAGGAAGTTCAATCTGCACTCGACACTGTAATCTCACAATCTTGGATGCGATGAAGATGCTACATCGAATTACCTTCTCATAGTTATAACCTTTCTGAGAACGGAATTGAAAACGTCAAGGATAAGAATTTTTCCCTTTAACGTTAAACAATTTCCGAACCATTCGTTGAATGGCGTTGTGTTTGAAGTGTTATATTTCAATAAATAATCAATTGATGCACCCCTTATATAATAATAAGTATAATTCTGAACTGGTTCAACGTATTTAGTGTAAGGTTTTAAAATGTGGTAACAACCACACTTGGCGGCCGACTTTAAGGGGGCGTTCTACTAGCTTGAAAGAGCGTCGTTGCAGAGATTTGCGCTAAATAAAATTGAGACGTTATTATTAATACTATTTTACAAAAAACTCTTAAATGGAAAATAACCATCTTATCTAAGTGTGCCTATTTTTTATTTTTCAATATGTCTTTTAGTTGCCTTTCTGGGTTACAAAACCACCCTACTCTACATTTCACCGAAGGTCGTGTGAAGTCATCCACAACACACAACTTAAGCAAATAGAGCAACCGAACCAACCGGAAATTGATTGGTAAAAAACACACATCTCGCGTGAGCAGCTCACTTTCACCGGGCCAGTGTAAACATTGAACACACAGAGTAGTGTTGTGTAACCGCAGAGTATTGGCTCCAACAGCTGATGTCAACAGACGCAAACACGTGTTGTAACACAGAGACAACAACGCAGTGACTGCACGAAGCTTTTTAGTGTTTTCATCCGGGAGGATCTTAAATGGCGATCTTTAATGTACCATCTTTGCAATGAGCTCAATTTTTCCATATAGGCGTCGAGTTAATTGTATTAGGACAGTAGACACAGGAGGTTATTTTATCTGCATATTGTGGGATATTTGAGGCGGTATGGGGTTTCTCTTATAGTCGGAATTTTCCAGAGTTTTTATTTTGTGGTAGAGGGCATTGTGGGCTGTACTTGGGAATAGGATGGGCTGATAGCTGGACTGTCTTGGGATTGGGCTGGGCTGATAGCTGGATTGTATTGGGACTAAGATGGGCTGATGGCTGGACTGTCTTGGGACTGGGATGGGCTGGGCTGATAGCTGGACTGTCTTGGGACTGGGATGGCTGATAGCTGGACTGGGATGGGCTGGGCTGATGGCTGGACTGTCTTGGGATTGGGCTGGGCTGGGCTGATGCTGGACTGGGATGGGCTGGGCTGATAGCTGGACTGTCTTGGGATGGGCTGGGCTGATAGCTGGACTGTCTTGGGACTGGGATGGGCTGGGCTGATGGCTGGACTGTCTTGGGGCTGGGATTGGGCTGGGCTGATAGCTGGACTGGGATGGGCTGGGCTGATAGCTGGTCAGTTTTGGGATTGAGATGAGCTGATAGCTGGACTGTCTTGAGACTGGGATGGGCTGGGCTGGGCTGATAGCTGGACTGTCTTGAGACTGGGATGGGGTGATCACTAGCTTATAGTATCACAATAAAAAAATTAAGTAAAATCACTAATCAATATCTTTTTTGCTAACAAAATCATCTTTAATTACCACTGTTACCATTCACTGCATAGAAAGAAGACATGCGTGTTTAGGTCTTGTTGCACGCGGAAGTGTTCTGTCATTGATGCACTGGAACAATGACTGGTAAACATTGAGCTCGTTTCACAATGAGACTGAATCTACAAGTGAAATACACAGCGTACGTTAGCCAGTAGGTGAACGAGGATATCTCGAATCAACATGCATTGAGGTCTCAAGAGAAATCTCCGAAATTCATCACTCCGGTGACGCGAATTCGATCCCCGCTGTCATCCCCAAAAATGTGTAAAGTGACTTTACAATAGCCGGTAACACTAGGCAAAGGTCGAGGTTGAGTAGTAGATAGGATTTAGTAGTCCTAACTTCGCCTCGTTAAACAAGACAAACTTTAATTACCTGTCCAGTCCAATGGCTTCGCATATAAGTTGTTTGCAAATCAACTCAGGAGGTTATAGGGATCTCAAAAGTGTTTTGGTTCGTTCTATAATTATGTCAACAGAAATTAATAGCTCTATTTAGCATAAAATGCCCCAGACAAAAAACATTTTGGAAAACTATACAGAATATCCAGATGCTTATCTACAACAGGCCGACTTGCAGTTTGTTTTCCTTCCTATTAACTCTAAATCAAGTGATTAACTCTAATTAAAGCGAAGTGAAAGATTGATCGCGGAAAGAGATGAAGATAAGATCACAAAACAGCTGACGAAGGAAGCAAACAACAATCGCTGACAAAGAGTAACAAACAATTAAACACTTTCAGGGTCTTCTGTCGTGGAAGAAAGGAGTACTACAAGGTCGAGGAGGTTGAGGAAAGGTGGACGATGATAACTTGAAAACGGAAAAGTGTGTGAATTTTGATTGTTGAAGCTAAAGTAAAATAGATTGAAAGAGAGTAGCCTAACAGATCAATTTAAAGATTTTTTGATGGAACGTTAGATTTGTTTGTTTAATTTTATTGTATTAGCTGACGCATTTATAGTGTTTAATTTTCATTGATATTCAAAGAAAAACACAGTTTATGGAACAGTTGGAATTTTGTTAGGGCATGGTCGACTGCGTCGGAAAATATTATTAAGAGTCCGCCTCAGTTGCGCGGCGACGCTTCAATCAAGGGTTTACAACGGCTGCTTTTTCACATTTCAAAATAATTTTTGCATTAATAAACATGATATATTTCAAAACTAGAGGAGTTTAAGGACACGTGGATTAAACGTTTATTTTTAAAATTACGCTTTTAAAGTTTACGAAAATGGAGTTGAAAAGTACTAAAACTTAGATAATTTAAAAAATTATTTGTGAAACTATTAAACTTAAGAGAATTCGGGCTCTATACGTGTCAGAACACTCCTCTAGTTTCCAAATATATCATGTTTATTAATGCAAAAATTATTTTTAAAGGTTAAAAACAGGCCGCCTTAAAACCTTCGCAAGCGGAGAGTTCGACAGTTGGGCTAAATACGTTGAAAGAAGGCCTGTTGTTTAGCCAGTTGTTATGTGCGCGGTGTCGTGTGTTCCTCGAATTCAGGCTTTCTCTGAGGTGACCACTGAGGCGGACCCTTAATAAAGCTGCTAGTTTTGCCAAGGTGAAACGTAACCGACTTCCTTCTAAAAAACCTCTATCAATCAATAAAACTTCAAGCGGATTATTAATTTTGAAACTACAGTATTTACGAACGAGTTATTAAAATATCAATATATTTGACTTTGATAACTTCTGAGTCGCGTGCAAAAAAAATTAGCAAGGATGACAAATCTGAATACAATAGTCAACAAATAATCTTGCTACACAGTTAATAAGCCACACAATACATCGTCAGCGAATGTTCTGGGATCGTCAGACAGTAAAACAGAAAACATCTCTAACCATCTCTCACGTTTACTACAAGACGTTAACTGTTGCGCAAAGACAATTAAACAAAAGGAAAGGAGCGTTATTCTACGCTACGTTCACTCTGGTACGCACGAGTAAAACCCACAGGTTAGAAAGCTAAAAATAGATTTTCTCAATGTTAAATTATCAAACAAAGTTCGGCAGCCCAAATGCAGATAGCGCTGCCGTCTCGCCTTCTTTCCTCCCCCCTCGGCTCCACATGCTCGAATTTGTCTGATGTCGATTACTTAAATGTGACCAAATCATGAGATTTTCGAGAACGAACGAACTTGCTTGTGCGTCAGTATCTTGATACTCTTAAAATAATTCTCTCGCAGCCGTTATTACTGCTCTAATAGACCTTCTTACACAATTCCCTCTGCTCGATTCGGGGTTTTGATAGGGGAAAAGTCAGATAGTGTGCAGCCGGCTTTATGCTTGAAGGAGTACTATGAATTAACTGTAACATTCTAATCTGTATGATGGACATTTATGCTCGCTCCTTTCGTAAGAAAGGATACTGGGACTCGTGGACTCATTGACTGGGACTCGTGGCGTGGTCCTGTAATCCAGCTTCATGGAGGTCAGGTTTTTAGGATGATATAGGTCTAAAGCGGCTCAGATAGTCTCAGTGATCATCTGATGATACCCGCATCAACTCCCACCATCGTTTAGACATATCAGACCATCACCTGCGTGGTTCGGAAGTCACGTTAAGCCGTTGGTCCTTGTATTTCCATTGGTCATTGGGCTATTACATAATGACCCATTCTAAGGAAGAGTCGCCTTATTTTGTAACAAGACTACACCTCATAACTCATTACTACCACTCATCACACTCATCCTTCACCACATATTTGCCTTAAAATACCCTCATGAGAGTGGTCGGCATCTCAAATAGTGATTTAGTTATGAAAGCCTAAATGTTCTATTTCCTCTCGGAACCAAGCTTTTAGATATTTTTTAAAAGACCGCCTTGAGAGTTCACCTTGCTCGCGCCGATGTCCGATCCGATGTCTTGTTCGGGGTTCGGGCCCCCTACACCATGAGACACCCTCTGTCCGACTCCCCTGCTCGGTTCGTGGTCTTGAGTCCAATAACGTGCAGTCGGCGAATAACGAGCAAAAACTAACGCCGTTGCCGACATTAGAGAGGTTAGAAAGCTTCACCAGCTGTAAACTAAAGACGATAAAATAATCAGCTGGCATAAAGTTGATTACGAGCGCAGAGTCACAGATGTGAGTAGTTATTAGAAAGTACGGTGCGGTGCGTGCGTGAGTGAAGGAATCACAAACCACAACAATGACGTAATCGCGGTAACTAGACCAGCTGATACCCGCGACCAGCTGAGTTGTACCAACGATAATGTTATGGTAGGTAGATGCCACATGGCTGAGGCAGGAAAATCAACATCGTTGCGGCAGCCCAAGCACAGATAGGGCTGCCCTCTTTCTCCCCTCTCGGCTCGACAGTTTGTCCGATGCCGATGACTTAAATGTGACAAAATCGTGCGATTTTCGAGAATGAACTAACTTGCCGTGGGTCAGTAGCTCTACTTGAAGATCTTAAAGAATTCCCTCGCAGCGCTATCTGTGCTTGGGCTGCCGAACTATGTTGATTGTGCCGCCTCAACCATGTGACATCTATGCGCAATCTACTTACTATAACATTATCTTTGATGGAACTTATAGTTCTAAAATCAATCGATATTATCGCGTTACGATGAATTGCTCTGTGGCCTCGGTATCAGCTTTTCTTGCTCTATTATGACGGACGTTACAAATTCACCAGTTTTGGAGGCAAACCCAAATGTTTTAAGCTCAGATATTCTATTAATAGAAACGGATAAACTAAAATTAGCCGATGCATAGCGCTACAGTGAATAATGGCCTCTGAAAAATGATGGTGAGGGTTATAATTTATACCGAAAGTAAGAGAAGAGGGTGTCTCCCCCAATACATGGAGTTTTATGGAATAAAAACTGCGTTTTAGTTCGATTTGGCTGAAACTGGTTGTTAAAATTGGTTTAATTTCTAAGTAAAAGTATGAGGAATAATGGAGCTCAGGACCAGCAGGGTTTCCAAGCGTACTCGTATTTTCTTATTTCCCTACACACGTGAACACTTTAACCTTTCCTCGAGGGACTTTCTCCTCTCCCAAAACATGATTGGAACCGACCTCAAATCATCGCCGAGTCGAAACTTGGAAGATTGAACAATTCTCTTGGTTAGAAAACAACGATTCGAGAGCCACCTGCCGCATGAAGTGTCTTTTGGTCACGATTTATTGGAAATGTGGAACTGAATGTATTGGTTGAAAATATCAGCGTTTTAAACGATGTGATGAAGAAGTTTTATCATCGAATTTCTAACGCCATGAAGGACGAAACGTCGTAGAACAAAACAGTTTCCCAACACCTCTTCTGAGACAAATGGCAAAACTTTATAGTAACGCATAAATATCTCTACAGGTAATTATGTAGAAGTATAGCATTCCACAGGTCGCACTCTTTCTCAGATTTTACTGACATCTACTGTGTTCTTTTCCAAATCAAAATGTGATGCAATAAGAGGTTGTGACATACACTTTTATGATAATGGAGTCGGGGAGAACTACCGAACTGGGAGACACAGAACGGTAGTGTATGGACGCTTGCCTTCACAGGCAGGAGTTCAGTTCGTCAACATATTGCCAAATTCAATAAAAGGTTAACTTCGAAAGCGTTCTACAGTATAGACGAGTTCATGGCACACAATTGGGAAACCGAATGAATTGTAGGTACACTGTGGGCAAATTCGAATGAATGAGAAATTGGGCGAATGTAAAATTGGACGGTCTGCGAAAAATCAGCTAAGTCTGTTTAGCCAGACTAAGATGGTGGTGGAATGTTGTTTTCACCGCCATCTTGGTCTGGCTTATTGGACTTTTTTATTTTTAAGAGCCCCGGCAGCGCTTGTGTTGGCTACGCGTTGGCTATCTTTAACATTATATCATACTCTAGATACAGCTTAGAGTGTTATTAATTTGAGTCAATGATGACAGAAATGACGATTGAAATACAAAACGACTCATAGATTAATGAGTGGTCATATAATGATTACAGTATATGTCATTTGATTAAGACGGAAAATAGTTAATACTCATGACAGTTACTTAATGAATGTTATCAAGCAAATTATACAGGGTGTTTAAAATAATGATTCATCATGATTTGATTCCACGTGATCTAACCTCGTTGTTCAAACATTCGTCTATACATAGTTCGCCAGCCCAAGCACAGATAGTGCTGCCATCTCTTGCCGTCTTTCTCCCCCTCGGCTCCACATGCTCGAGTTTGTCCGATGTCGATGACTAAAATGTGACCAAATCGTGCGTTTTTTGAGAACGAACAAACTTGCGCGTGCGTCAGTGGCTCTACCGCAGCGCTATCTGTGCTTGGGCTGACGAACTATGGTGATTTTCCTGCCTCAGCCATTCAGCTTCTAAGCGCAATCTACTCACTATAACATTATCTTTGATTTCGCACGAGAATGCACAAGTATGTTGGGTTGACATTGGTACAAAACTGGTCCTCTTTACAAGACTTTTACAGGCTAGAAGACCTTGGCACTAAAGCATTCCTAAGCATTTTACGTTGACAAGTTTGAAATTTAGGATTTAAAAAAGTGGTTTTAATGATTTAAAAACAGTAAATTGCATCCTAGTTTAATATTTAAATATGTATTTCTAAAATATCCACTTATGTACAAAGATTATGAAAATTCATAGTCATTTCAAAGTGGCGGCCAAAAAGTGAGTAGTCCGATTTTAATAAAATTTAAAATACCTTTACCTTCGCGATATGTAATAAAACTTGCAGTAAAAGAACACGTAGGTCTGAGGCCGAAGGCCGAAGCGAGGCTGTGAGCGGAGCTAATAAGAGTAACAAATGGCAAAGGAAATTCGATTCACTCATGCAAGCGGCGCTTTAGCGCTTAGCTGCGTGTCGGCATGGTTCATATTAGAAAGAATCTAAACATAAACAACGTTTTGAATATAGTCGTCTGTTTTGGAGACTTTAGAAGAATCTCTTGTTACACTGGTTTACTATCACTCTACTAATATTCAAAACAAACTCATTGAAAAACTGGGACATCTACATAAAGAGCACCAAAACTACCATTTCTCTAGGAAGTAAAAAAAAGATCAAACAAACCTGTATTTGTCTGGGAAAAAATCGCAACTTTAGCGCGCTTAACACGTGTAAAAAACAGCTGTTTTAGAGCAAAACGAAAAAACTAAATACCAACACTTGCACGTAGTTTGTATAACTTAACACTAATCAATGGTTTCCATTACACTCAATTCACATTGTTAAATCCAGCTGTTTTTTCCAAGTTCTTTCCAACTACAAACAACAGACGCATTGTATGTAAAACATGGGACATCCGTTCAAGTACGGGACATCATTCTGTCTGTGGAACACGTTCGTAGAATTTAACTTTGAAAATCATGTTTAAAGTTGATTGAGTTTTGTAAAAAATCTAGTTTTGTTTACAATAGTTTAAAATTTACAGTTGGAACTTTGTAGTAAAATAAAACTAATTTAGACCTGCGGCCTCGTACTTTGGCCTCATTCGCTACGTTTATGGTTAAGACAAATTTGCTTCACCTACTGGTTTTATAGAACAAATAATTTTGGAAGATGTAGCTGGAATAACCATAGCAAAAATATTAGAAAATTGATTAATGTTTAAACTTTTGGTGCCAAATAACAACACTTTCTTTAATATATAGTGACTTTTTATTCGTTTTCCCGCATTTTAACATTTTTTATACACACATACATTTTATATATCTGGGTGATTGATAAGTACCGTGACTAAGAGCCCAAACACAGCGAAAGTTGAATTTTCAACAATTTAACTTCAAATTGATCTAGCAACGAAACCGTCAGAGGTGGGAAGAAGTGTTAAATACACAATTTATTGGACATTTGTTTCAACACTAACGAATTTTCATAAGATTGAAGATTCAAACTATCGGCTAAGTACAAGGGCAGATTTTCAGACGCCATCTTTTTTGGCTGCCACGCATCTTGTCGGAGCATTAAAAATAAATTTTCAGATTTTTCCGAAAGGTTTCACACCAAGAGCTTCAAAAAGAGTATATACGCTCTTGAGGGGGGTAGCGTGCTGGGAAGTACCTAAACATTTACTCGTTCAGCCATCAGTCACCTGTAAAACCGGCTTTATCGTATATAAATTTCTGCCCAGATTTAATGTACATCCTCCGAAGATGTGACATAAGCACGGGCTCGAAGCATGGTCTGGACCCGGCAATCTTACATGCAAACCGGTCACGTGATCACCGTGTTGGCATGCTTCATGCTTGATGCTTGCCATGCCGGAGAAAGTGGCTAATAGTTTGCCTACAGTGATAGCTATCGCTAATGACATGTTGTTCACAGGCGGTTATGATTTTGTAACAGCTGTATCAGCTGGAATTGATTGCTTTTTGCTAAATCATTGCTTGGATAATTTACGGTTTGGAATCGTAGACTGGTCTATATTTTTGAGATTTAGATTTAGAGCAAGTTATTTAATCTTTAATGATAAATTACATGTCTAATGACCATCATAATAATATACATAGCCGACACCTAGCGCTGCTGTGCATCTTAGCGAATCTTTTGTAATGGAATAAGGGAATTTACACCGGAAGTGCTTTTAGGGGTCCAGAAAAGTCGAAAACCATACTATGTTTAAAGACAAAGTTAAAATAACATTATTTACTTAAAATTTTTTCTAACGCTACTAACGACGATCTGTAATAAGTAAGACTATTTCAATTTATTGGTATTATTGTTTTTATCAAATGTTACGAGTAGAAAGAAAACTGTTTTACTTTTAAAACTAACAAGAAGATGTGTGCCTAACAAATTTCTAATAACAATAAATAATTAATTTCACTACGGGCTAAACGGGAGATGACTTCAGATGTGCCACCACCAAACCTATCTGATATACCTATCTTATCCTTGGATTTTGTCCCTTTTCTGTGAACAGTAGGCCTCGTAGAATAAATTTAAGCATTTGGATGGTTCACAAAAAGACATGAAATGATGTAATAAACGGTATACTATTTTTGACGGGTTTGTAAAAGTTATATTATCTAGTATTCCATGATTATAAATCAAGATATTTTTAAACTATAGTTTATTCTAGCTGTTTATGAACTGAAGTACTATTACACTAATAGTCTTATTACAGTGTCGAAATGTCCACTACAATTTAACTGAAAACGTGTTCTTTCTTCTACTTTCAATAATACGATCAGAATGGTTCTATTTTCATTTTTGAATGGTATATTTATATTGTAAAACGTTTAATGGGTAAAGACATTTTTGGGCCCTTTTAAGGGCTTTTGGGTGCGCAGTTCGGGCTTCAAAAATTACCTAAAACCGATTGGAGCTATAATTTTGGAGTTATAATTTTAAATGGTGCCTTCAGAACTCTAAAAGTACTGTTTTTCACATGTTTTAAAGTGGAGTTTCTTGAAATTAAAATAAAATTTGGAAAATCAGCTTCCGATCCGCTCTAAAAATATATTGATCTTCCGAAATCCAAAAGTAAAAAACTCACAATAACACTATTTATAACGACGGTGTTTGTCACACTGCAGCCTTTTTCTGCCCAAAATCAAACACTTCATCTATAGCAATCTACTTCTGTTGCAATGTAACCAACTGTAAACCAACCTTGCCTCAAACAAAATTCCAAGAGTTCACATTTCTAAAATTGTCATCTTTATTTTCCCTACGACATATTTTTAACTTCTAAAACCACATATAAAACTCGCTGACGTACCTGAGAGTTGTTTATCTCGGGGTGGTAACACTAATCCTGTCCGTGGGTAACAGCTGATAGCCAGGTGTGTGTGGTGTGTGGTGTACGGGAAGTAACAGTGGACTGGGAGATGGTCCCCACACCTGAGAGTCTGTCTGTCTGTCTGCCCGTCCCCGCCAAGCGGTCACCGTCCCTTATCATCACGGTCGGTCAAGTGTATGTATGTGTCTCAGGTAGTAGATAATTATTTAGTGTAAAGGTTACATCTTACTCGAAAACTTTCTGGGAGGAGCTCCAGGGTGAATATTGTCAGTGGGGCCGGAGGTGTTCCGCAAGGTCTGTTTTGGGACCTATACTTTTTTCCAAATTTTAATAACCTATATTATGACGATTCTGAATAATTACTCTATGCAAAAACCTCAATATTGAAAACATATGCTGATTCCAAATTACTCAACCTTAATACACATAATTACTCTGTGCAAAAGACTTTTCAACCTGACTGGGACTCGTGATGGCGTGGCCTGTAATCCAGCTTCATGGAGGTCAGGTTTTGAGGATGATATAGGTCTAAAGCGGCTCAGATAGTCTCAGTGATCATCTGATGATACCCGCATCAACTCCCACCATCGTTTAGACATATCAGACCATCACCTGCGTGGTTCGGAAGCCACGTTAAGCCGTTGGTCCTTGTATTTCCATTGGTCATTGGGCTATTAATTAATGACCCACTCTAAGGAAGAGTCGGCCTTAGTTTGTAACAAGACTACACCTCATAACTCATTACTACCACTCATCACACTCATCCTTCACCACATATTTGCCTTGAAATACCCTCATGAGAGTGGTCGGCATCTCAAATAGTGATTTAGTGATATAATAAAACTATGGCAATCTACGAATTTTACAGAGTACCACTTTTCAGTGCTAATATTTATTAGCACAGTATGCAATTTGATCAAAATTAGCAACATAATTAATGAAGATAACTGATGAAAAGATGTTCTGTATGTAGAATAAACCAGCCCGACAAGCAGCTGAGCGCTAAAGCGCCGCTTGCTACTCTTATTCGCTTCTTTCACAGCTTCGCTTCGGCCTTCGGCCTCAGACATTCGTGTTGTTTTACTGCAAGTTTCACTACATGTATAGTCTATCGTGAAGGTAAAACGTATTTTAAATTTTATTAGAATCGGATTACTTATAACGCTGCTCTAGAAAAAATACACTTAATTCGGCTGTCATTTTGAAACTAAATGAATTTTCATTGTTTTTGCTACATTAATAGATACAACCAAAGTACATATATTTTTTTAATTTCATAAAAATCGGATGACATTTACTTTTTTAGATCATGAAAACCATTAGATCATGATTTTGCTGGTTAACAAACTTGACTCAGATATTTACAAGAGTAACATTTGTACCCATTTTTGTGAAAATAGAACAAAAAATACGACCTGTAGAGAGTACACACATATATACATAAAGTCTTGTAAAAATGCTCAAAACATGTTCTGGGGGGCAGGATTGGTGCAGATTTCATGGTCCTGGGTCTGGGTCTTACCATGCGACGGCATGAATATCTCCTTTTTCCAAAGGGATTATTCGTTAAAAAATCCAAAAATGTACATATCTTGGAATTTATAATCAATTGATTCCCTCATTGCTAGGGCCGGCAATCGTATCTATATTTGTATTCAAATTTATTTGATTTGATTTATTTGATTCAAATAATAATTTTTCAGATAAAGTTCCTTTATAACTTAACAAAAGCTGCTGTCTCTTGAAATAGTGTAGCCGCTGCAGAAAAAAATACAATGCAATTGTTTTTACAAATAACAAACAGAATGCCAGTGCCAGAATCACGATGAGTCCACAACAATTAATCAGTCAGAATGACTTGGATCTAGAATATTTACATACTCATCGAGGGCACGAACCACGCACAACTGTTGCTGTTCACAGGCGTTTTAAATTTAAACTTTAATTTCAATATATACAAGGTGAGTTTTAAATGTCCCCTCCACCTTAATTTTCGAACAAGAAATATTTTGAAAACCCCTTTGGGAAATGTTTTGATAGGATCCTAAAGTTTCTTTTGACGTACTTTGCTAGTCACTCTCCCCCACCTCAAAACCCAGAATCACTCTCCCCCCATACTTATGAAATACAACCCCCTTGTGGTGGCTCAAAAGAAAGGGAATTTCTACTCAAATTCAAAGACAGAAAGAATTCTTTTAATCTTATCTCGTACTTTGTTATACCTATTTAAAGATTACAAGAAATCAAGTTTAATATGCCACATTTCACAAACAATTTATTTGAATGACAAATCGTTCTTGAAATATCTCCCAGGGAAACATTACATCGCTATTACATAACCCCATAAAGTATTTTAAAAAAATGTACAAAAATATGATGTGAAATTGTAGCATTTTAAACCTAATTTCCGAAGCTCATCACTCCGGTGGCTCGGGTTCGATCCCCGCAGTCACCACTTACAATTTGTATGTGACTATAGGAATTTTCGGTGACGCTAGGTAAAATTTTCCGTTTGACCTTTATTTTACCTTTAACCAATTTGAACAATCACTAAGGTTCTAAAAAGGTCACTAAAAGAAGCGATACAAAAAAATGAGGTCAGGGCAAAGCGCCTTAAAAAGTACCTCCGATCGGATCACAAAAGCAACATTAAATCAGAACTATTCATGTATGTAAATCAACGAAAGCAATCATCGAGTTGGCATTCAACAATGCTCTTCGGAGACAAACAAAACCTTTCAACCACTCTGCAAAGTTAGAGGTCAAGGTTTCGTCTTCCTGCTTCTCCAGTGCCGGCATGCAGTGGGTGCTACCGTGAATCCTAGTGAATTTACTATAACGGGGTAAAAATTACACCGGAAGTGCTTTTTTTGACCCCTGTGACCACTCCAAGGGCGCCCAAAGGGTATCTGTCAGGGGCTAGCATACCGGGGGACTAGTATAACTAATAACTATAAACTGTTTAACATAATTTTTCCTAGAAGCCAGGGGGCCGTGCCCCCTGCCACCGTGTATGAGCGTCCATGGACCACACTACAGTTCGCATTTTTTAACCCGATTTGATTTAATTGTTTCTTTGGTAAATAGCTATAGGTAAGGTTCGTAAACCAGCGAAATAGGTCCACCAGAAGTGACCTTTTGGGGGGAAGTGGTGGGGTTTATTTTATGCCATAAAACTGAATTTATAGGTTAGGTTGTGTAAAAGTTTATGGTACCGTGTATTCTAGTGTGTGTAATCTAGTTCTTCCGGTTCACACCGCGTCAAAACATATAATAATTAGTTTCAGCCAAACAGTGACTGAAGTTGGTACTCCTCAGCGAGACCGAAATATTTCAAGCTAACTATTGTGATTTTTTGACGCGGTGTGAACTGGAAGATTATGTACAGTAAGATTATTCACACCTCGTTTATATACAGTGTTCCCGTCAAAGAACGTTACTTTATACAAACCTAAAAGACGAAAAGTGGTACTAGATGAAATAGGTCGAAAGTTACTATAAAAAGTTAGACCACCACGGAAACCTCTTCACGGATGGAAATAGGACGATAATTGCTAGCTCGAGGAGGATTACCATATCAGGCCGAAACTGAGGAGTTCGGTGTTACATAAGGGGCCATTACTTGCACTTCACTTTCTAAACCGGTGCGCGCGCGCAGGTCCCCCCGTGTGCGCGTGGTCGGTCACAGGTCGCCTCGGTGCATACTAGACCGCAAGTAGACCGCGGGCACGGGGTGTGACACGGTGGTGTGGTTATGGGATCTGTGGTCGTTGAGGTTTACTACGGGATTAATTTTACCATACTTAACTCTGGCTTTCGCGGCAGGTGTTACAACTATAATCTAGTTCTTCCGGTTCACACCGCGTCAAAACATCGTTATAATTTGCTTGAAATATTTCGGTCTATATTACCGAGACTAAAAGAAATTGCAATTAGAGTTCAGGAACACATCGGACACACAAAACACGAAGATGTTGAAAAGTCGGCCGTAGCAGAACATAGCTACAACACGGAACACGTAATAAAATTCGACAAAGCCAAAGTATTGGCGAAAAATTTTACATTTTTACCCGAGTGTCATACGATAAACCCTTGAAATAATGATAATAACTTCAACAAAGGTAGCATTAAACTTTCAAGAGCTGGCAACCAGTCCTGAAGAAGTCTTTTCGGTAGTGTCACAGCCTAAGAGAACATTGACAGTTGGCATCCCTGCTCCAATGGAAGGTTGGCAGCCCTGTGACGAATAGAATATCAGACTAGTGTCGTAGTTTCAGCCAATCAGTGACTGAAGATGGTACTCCACAGCGAGACCGAAACATTTCAAGCAAACTATAATGATGTTTGACGCGGTTTGAACCGGAATAAATAAATAAATATATAACATTGAACATGTCATGCAATCGTCAAATTACTGTAAGTTGCCCCAATTACTGTAAGTTGGCCTGGAAGAACCAGATTATAATTTCCCCTTTTGGGGAACGAGCATGTTTAACATTCGGACAGCTGCAAAGCTGCCTAGCAATTTTTTGAACCATTCTAGCTTGATGTACCCCAGTGTAAAGTAATCTGAACAGGTACTTAATATCAGAAATGCCTTTTTAGGACATACAACCCCTTTTTTGGTAAATGTTTCTCAGTTGAAGATAATGACAGAGAAAGTTTTTAAAACCGTCCGGAAAATGCTTTATTCGTAATATTTTATAACACACGCCCTCCTTTTTTTTCCTAAACCATTATTCCGGTCTATTTCTAGTCAACAAACCAAACAGCTGTTTCTATTCACAAAGAAAGTATTGGAATTCCACTAGCGCTTGAAAGTAGAGCAAGAATATTGTCATTAGCGCGTCAACTAACGAAGTACCATTGTCCATATGTAAAGTTGCCTGCGAACCGTTTTCCCAAGCAACTTTGCACTCTTTAAACGAGAGAATTACGTAGATACAGTGATATATACGGTAGACAATTGTTTTCAATACGTCATCAAATTGAGAATAGATTACTTTAAAATATTTAAACACGTATTTAGCTCCTAACAACTTATTCCTAGGTGTTTTAAGACGTGTTGCACGTAGCTTACAGATGAGTTTGTAACAAAGAGTGTGTATCATGTTCTTAATATTCAAAGCTGATTCTTCCAAGGTTGCGAATCTACATGTATTCAACTCTGAGTATCTCATCTGTTGTCTGGGCTACGTTACTTACGAAGCTTTGTAAGTATTATTAAAGATTATCTTATGGGTATAAATAGAGCAAGAAAATCAACATGATTTGCGGCAGCCCAAGCACAGATAGCGCTGCGAGGGAATTCATTTAAGAGTCTCAAGTAGAGCCACTGACGCACACGCAAGTTTAATCGTTCTTGAAAATCGCACGATTTGGTGACATTTAAAACTTTTGTCATCGACATCGGACAAACTCGAGCATGTTGAGCCGAGGGGAGAAAGACGGCAGCGTTAACTGTGCTTGGGCTGCCGCAACTATGTTTATTTTCCTGTGGCAACCACGTGGCATCTAGGTGCTATCTACCTACCATAAAATAATCTTTGGCATAATCTAAAGCCATATGTTTAATTTAAAACGGGCTTCCAGGAAGAAAATCACGGTGGTTTGAACTTTAAGGGTCTAAAATTTTATTACATCAAAGTTCTAAAAATATTTTTGGGCTCCGCTTGGTTTGGAAAGAACACTGGTTGAGTACAATTTTATTGTAAAGAAATGATTTAATTAAGGAAAACGTCACAAAATTGTCCCCAAAACTTTGTTATCCGTCAACAACTTCAATTCCAATTTTTTTCATCCCATTCTTCCTACAAATCCCTTTTTGCCTTTCTTGAATTTTAAGTGTCATCAATATAGTAAAATAGAAATTGTAACTTTGTCAAGTGTGTAAAGATTGGCCAAAAATAGAGGGTCGAGGGTCCGCCTCAACTGCGCGGCGACGCTTCAATGCAAGGGTTTACGGCGGCCCGTTTTTCACCTCTCAAAATAATTTTACATTAATAAACAAGATATATTTGGAGACTAGAGGAGTTTTCCAACGCGTGTACGAGCGGGTTTTAAAGAAATTATGCGTTTGAAGTGTACAAAATGAAGTTGAATAAGTTTATTTGTGAAACTATTGAACAACTTATGAGAAATCGGGCTCTCATAAGTTTAATACACGAGTTGGTAATCTCCTCTAGTTTCCAAATATATCACGTCACGTGTGCGGTGTCGTGTGTTCATTTGTAGACGAATTCAGCCTTTTCTCTGAGATGACCACTGAGGCGGACCCTTAAAAGCTCCCGTAAAAAATTCCTCAACGACTTTTTCACCTCAAAGTCCAACCAATTCAGTTTGAAATGCTCACTCCCAAACACATGATTTCGTCTCTAACTGGTGGAGCTGATTTGATTTCAATTTCCTGATCTTCCTTCCTGGTTCCTCCTCTGGACCACCACATCCTCTACAGGTCCCAGATCTGGATGACTGTGAAGGTCACACTGGTGAAGGTTCCTTGAAGGTTCGGACGCGAGGTCAGCAACAACGGGACCTGTTCTCCAGTCTTCAGTTCGCATAAACAAATTGTCGGTTATTTCCTCACTGTCGAGCGTAAGCGAAGTCTCCGTTTCAACTCGACTGCTCGGCACTATAACACAGTTTGGGCCGCAGTATTGATGATCAATTTTCACGAGATACTTTTGACACTTTAATTTGAGACACCGATCACTTTTAGAGGGTATTTTAAGGTGAATATGGGATGATGATGATGAGTGTGATATGTGTTTTGATGGATGATGAGTCTTGTTACAAACTAGGGCCGACTGTTCCCCTGTTTGGAATGGACCAGCGCAGTAGTGGATGTGACCTTGAATTTCGTCCCATAAGAATAATGTAAGAATGTGCATTTTCGTGGGACACTTCACGCCTACAGTTTCAATAGGATTTTCTTGAAATAAATTTTGTGTTCAAGTGTTTTAAATGTTTTAGTGGCTCCACGGAGCCGGATTTCCAATTTCTCCCTCATAGCACCGTGACATGAATTCAAAAGTTGAAGACATTTTAAAATTGAATTTCTCGTTGTACTACTAAATTAGTATGTAGAACTTTCGAAAAAGTGGTAAGCGAAATCACTGCAGTACATTGCATTTCTAATAAATTCTTCCAAAAGATCTGATAAAATTGTAGGCGTGAGGTGTTTTGTAAAATGTTTGTTTTAATTGCATTGATAAAAAATGGCTGACTGTGTAGCTAACGAGTGCTTTTGTAATAAAATGTTTTTTCATTGTATAATTGGAAATTAGTTTTGGAAACAACAATGGACAGAAAGGACTGAACATACTTTTACCGCAGCACTTAACGTGACTTCCGAACCAAGGGGAGTGACCATCTTGAAAACGTTGTCACTGCAGCGCCGGGAGTTGAACCAGGCCAATTCGGTGCGAAACGCACACTTTACCGTGTTGTGCAAAATATACTTTGCACATAGGTTAGGTTACTATGTACACATAAGGAATTTCAAAATAAGTTTGTATTTAAAGATGCCGGAAATGTTTACACATAAAATAATTTTCCGAAGATCTCTCCGAGTTATTTCTGGGATATCTGAATTTAAAACGCGAAGTCACGTGACAACTTGAGATAGTTGCGAAATCCATAAGGCTACAAGTATGTATTAGTCTGTCCTTGGAGATTTTAAGTATTTAATTATGACGTGTCAACTGTGAACCCTAGAACAATGGAGACACGCTCTATAACGTAGAAGATGAGTGACGGCCTTGAATGAGAACATCACCATTCAAACATGCAAGTCACACTATAGTAGAGTCCAGCTACTGTTGTAGACTGTTAATAGTACATACTACAGAGTTCCATTAGTCGTTGAGCTGTTAATTAATGACCCAATCTAAGGAACAGTCGGTCCTAGATTGTGACAAGACTATATCTCATCAAGACAATCACTACCATCTCATATTCACCTCAAGAGGATTTATCACCCCAGAAAAAGTTTCTCAAAACATGCTCTCGTCGTTACCCGTTTCGGACGATATTTTTTGGTGTAGAGATTAGAAAAGTTGTTTTCCATGTTCTCAAAGGTTGCCTCTAGAGGTTTTTATATCTATACGCAATCTACTTACCGTACATTATCTTTGACGTAACGTTAAACTGACGGTAAAACGCTTATCCCCTGGCTCTTTGGCAAAAACAAGCCTTTACATAAATCACTATTTGAGATGCCGACCACTCTGAGGGAGGGGCAAATATGTGGTGAAGGATGAGTGTGATGAGTGGTAGTAATGAGTTATGAGGTGTAGTCTTGTTACAAACTAAGGCCGACTCTTCCTTAGAATGGGTCATTAATTAATAGCCCAATGACCAATGGAAATACAAGGACCAACGGCTTAACGTGACTTCCTGAACCACGCATGGTCTGATATGTCTAAACGATGGTGGGAGTTGATGCGGGTATCATCAGATGATCACTGAGACTATCTGAGCCGCTTTAGACCTATATCATCTCAAAACCTGACCACCTATAAAGCTGGTCGTCATAGTTTGGGAATTGGAAAACAGAATTGGCAATACAATGACTGGCATGTACGGAGTACTGCGTTACGTTATTGCAGGCACCAGTAATTGCCTATTAGTAAAGGCATCTTTATATTCTTTTGTAAAGTATAATAATGTTGAAAACTCAAATACACAAATGTTTAAAATTTGTGAGGTCTTTCACCAGCTATCTATGCTGGCATCAATGGACAAAAAAACTAACTTTTATTTTCAAAAACAAACATTAACATCATTATGTTTATTTAGCCATCTCAGGAGGTCTTGAATATTATTGGGAAAATACTGTTTGCATAGTATCAAAATAAAGAAATAAAATAATTTAAACACTAGCCAATAAATAAATCAGCTGACAGTTGCATCGAAAATCAAAATATAAATATTTGGTCTAAGAGACAGTTTTAGATTTTACCCAGGAATAATTTAGTTATCTCAGTTGCTATGAATATTGGGGATCTGCAAGATGATGGCTACATGGTAAGTCACTAAAAGTCATATTTTTAATGTATAATATATTTTATAATCATACTTTATAACATGTAGTATTTTAAGTCAAGTCAAGATTTCTTTATTTACATAATCTTTAAGATTAGCAATGGTGTCAATCAATCTAAAATTTCTTTAGACTTAATTTATAACATCAGTAAAAATTATATTACTTTCCAGATTAATCAGCATAATAATTATTATTATTTGTGGACTCGTATGGTTAGTATTGCTCAGACTCACCCGCTGGCATGGGTCGATCCCTCAGTTACCTAACAATTTGTTAAGTGGACTACATGGTAATGCTAGGTAAAGGTCGAGATTGAGTGGTAGAGATGACTTTGCAGTCCTAACTTTGCCTCGTCAAAGAAGACAACTTTACCATTTTTTTAATTAAGTGGTAAAATTATTGAAAATACACCACAATACATTGGTAGAGTATTGGTAATGGTGATGGTTTCCAGGCAGTGATGGCGGGGATGGAGAGCAGTTGGCAGGAGTCGGTGATGAAAGCGATGACGGTGAGGGACAGTCAGCTGATGACAGCTCACCAGGTCATCACCACGCTGAGGCAGAGAGTGCGGGAACAAGATACCATCTTGAGTAACAAGGACCGTGAGATAGACTCTCTGAAAGACACTGTGGCTGGTAAACATTCTTGTTAAATTAACTATAGAAAGATAACTAAGGTAATCCCTCAAGAAACCTTTGGCAAACATTATTTTATGGATTGGGAATAGATGATGGCTGAGGCAGGTAAATCAACATAGTTCAGCAGCCCAAGCACAAAGGCTTCTCTTCTGTCTTTTCCTCCTCGGCTCACATGCTCGAGTTTGTCCGATGTCGATGACTTAAATGTGACCAAATCGACGATTTTGAATGAACAAAATGCACATGCGCATTCTTGTGGCTCTTAAAAGAATTCCTCAGAGCGCTATTTGTGCTTGGTCTGCCGCAACCATGTTGATTTTCTTGCCTCAGCCATGTGGTATCCATTCGCAATATACCTACCATAATGTTTGCTTTCGGCAAACAGCAGCTTTATTCAGGAGCTATAGCTTTGTTGTGCTTGGTCAATACCTTTGTCTTTAATTAAGTACTGCAGAAGAGATCACCCCAAGGTAGTGATTTGAAGGGGTTCTAGCAAGTTAGCAGACCGGTGGCGGTTGGTATTGTGCACATTCTGTAGCTCATCACTTTGCTGGCGGGTTCGATCCCTGCAGTCACCAATAACAGTTTATTATGTGGCTTCATGGTAACGCTAGGTAAAGGTCGAGATTGAGTGGTAGAGATGACTTTGTAGTCCTAACTTTGCCTCGTTCCACGAGGCAACTTAAGAGTGCGCCTGAGTAGCTGTGACCTGAATTTCTTCCTATAAGAGCAGTTTTGTGTATTAAATGTTTTGGTGACTCCTCTGATCCGAATTTCTATTTTATTTTTAATAAGACCGTGACATAAATCCAAAAAATGTAAGAAACGTTGTGTTTGATTTTGTTTTCGTCAAAATAATAACATTTCAAAATGTGGTCAGCGGAGGAGACTTTATTACATTGTCATCTTTCAAATTAAACTTATTTCAAAACGCCCTGATAGAAATTGTAGGCGTAATGTCCCAAGAAAATGTCTGTTTTATATTGTTCTTATGGGACAAGAAACAAAATAGTCCTTAAGTGCAGTACCTGTCGGCCATCTTGTTTTCTGTCCAATAAAAACAATGTATAAACAAACATTTTCTTTAGATCCTCTCATGTCTACAATTTGCATACGACTTGTTTGAAATAAGTTTTACTAGAAAGACGACGATGTAGTGATTTCTTGATCACTTTTTCAAACAATCTACTACTTTCATAAATCACTAAATCACTATTTGAGATGCCGACCACTCGTGAGGGTATTTTAAGGCAAATATGTGGTGAAGGATGAGTGTGATGAGTGGTAGTAATGAGTTATGAGGAGTAGTCTTGTTACAAACTAAGGCCGACTCTTCCTTAGAATGGGTCATTAATTAATAGCCCAATGACCAATGGAAATACAAGGACCAACGGCTTAACGTGACTTCTGAACCACGCAGGTGATGGTCTGATATGTCTAAACGATGGTGGGAGTTGATGCGGGTATCATCAGATGATCACTGAGACTATCTGAGCCGCTTTAGACCTATATCATCCTCAAAACCTGACCACCTATAAAGCTGGTCGTCATAGTTTGGGAATTGGAAAACAGAATTGGCAATACAATGACTGGCATGTACGGAGTACTGCGTTGTGTTATTGCAGGCACCAGTAATTGCCTATTAGTAAAGGCATCTTTATATTCTTTTGTGTAAGTATAATAATGTTGAAAACTCAAATACACAAATGTTTAAAATTTGTGAGGTCTTTCACCAGCTATCTATGCTGGCATCAATGGACAAAAACTAACTTTTATTTTCAAAACAAACATTAACATCATTATGTTTATTTAGCCATCTCAGGAGGTCTTGAATATTATTGGGAAAAATACTGTTTGCATAGTATCAAAATAAAGAAATAAAATAATTTAAACACTAGCCAATAAATAAATCAGCTGACAGTTGCATCGAAAAATCAAAATATAAATATTTGGTCTAAGAGACAGTTTTAGATTTTTACCCAGGAATAATTTAGTTATCTCAGTTGCTATGAATATTGGGGATCTGCAAGATGATGGCTACATGGTAAGTCACTAAAAGTCATATTTTTTAATGTATAATATATTTTATAATCATACTTTATAACATGTAGTATTTTAAGTCAAGTCAAGATTTCTTTATTTACATAATCTTTAAGATTAGCAATGGTGTCAATCAATCTAAAATTTCTTTTATAACATCAGTAAAAATTATATTATGTACTTCCTGGATTGTTCAGCATAATAATAATGATTATTTGTGGACTCGTGTCGGGTTAGTATTGCTCGTGACTCACTCCGCTGGCATGGGTCCCCGCAGTCACCTAACAATTTTTTAAGTGGACTACATGGTAATGCTAGGTAAAGGTCGAGATTGAGTGGTAGAGATGACTTTGTAGTCCTAACTTTGCCTCGTCAAAGAAGACAACTTTACCATTTTTTTAATTAAGTGGTAAAATTATTGAAAATACACCACAATACATTGGTAGAGTATTGGTAATGGTGATGGTTTCCAGGCAGTGATGGCGGGGATGGAGAGCAGTTGGCAGGAGTCGGTGATGAAAGCGATGACGGTGAGGGACAGTCAGCTGATGACAGCTCACCAGGTCATCACCACGCTGAGGCAGAGAGTGCGGAACAAGATACCATCTTGAGTAACAAGGACCGTGAGATAGACTCTCTGAAAGACACTGTGGCTGGTAAACATTCTTGTTAAATTAACTATAGAAAGATAACTAAGGTAATCCCCTCAAGAAACCTTTGGCAAACATTATTTTATGGTTGGTAGATTGGGAATAGATGTCATATGGCTGAGGCAGGTAAATCAACATAGTTCAGCAGCCCAAGCACAGTTAGCGCCGCTCTATCTTGTCCGCTTTCTCCCTCGCTCCACATGCTCGAGTTTGTCCGATGTCGATGACTTAAATGTGACCAAATCGGACGATTTTCGAGAATGAACAAACTTGCATTACGCCCAGTGCTGCATTTGTGGCTCTTAAAAGAATTCTCTCGCAGTGCTATTTGTGCTTGGTCTTCCACAACTATGTTGATTTTCTTGCCTCAGCCATGTGGTATCCATGCTCAATCTACCTACCATAATCTTTGCTTTCGGCGAACAGCAGCTTTATTCAGGAGCTATAGCTTTGTTGTGCTTGGTCAATACCTTTGTCTTTAATTAAGTACTGCAGAAGAGATCACCCCAAGGTAGTGATTTGAAGGGATTCTAGCAAGTTAGCAGACCGGTGGCGGGTTGGTATTGTGCACAATTCTGTAGCTCATCACTTTGCTGGCGTGGGTTCGATCCCTGCAGTCACCAATAACAGTTTATTATGTGGCTTCATGGTAACGCTAGGTAAAGGTCGAGGTTGAGTGGCAGAGAGGAATTTGTAGTGCTACCTTTGCCTCGTTAAACAAGACAAACTTTACCTTTACCTTTTGTTTTACTACGAAATTAGTAGAATGTTCAAAAAGTTATAACCTATAATTATAAGTGATAATTTTGTAGAATTGAAGATATTACCACTGTCGCAGTTTGGGTTTTAGCTCATAGTTTTAGTTTGTTGCTATTTCATAATCAGAATCATATGCATGTATATGAGATAAGATCGCATGAATACTATGGAGGCGTAGACGTTGTAGAGCGTTCATTATTTACATTAAACAATTTACAAGATAATAACTGTTATCAACTAAAAAAATGTTTACTTAACCTTTTTATGTGGTTGCAGGCTACATCCAAAGAAGAGCAATATAAAACAAAAGTATTAGAGTTACAAAACATCAAAAACGAGCAGGAAAGAAAGCTTAAAGATTGGAACAGAGTTTCAGAGAAAATGTGCAACGAACTAACAGAAGCAAAGAACAAACTGCAGAGCACTCGTTACAGCAACATGAAGATCAAGGAAGAGCTGGCAATGTGGAAGAAATACTCTGAGAAAGTGGAGGAGGAAAGAAAGGCTGTTGTGCGGGAAAAGGACCTTCAAAACCAAATAAAAAACAAGCTAAATCACTTTGACTCGTTTGTCAAAAGCGAACGAGAGCATCACAATCAAGTTCTCACGGCAATGAACAAATTCGGGACCGATTTTCTAAACAAATTCGAAGACAGATTGAATCGACTGAAACCGCAAAAAATGAAAATGATATCAGTATCCACCCAAAGTGAACCAATCAAAGACGAAGAAAACATTGGTCAGAACCTACCAGATGATTTGACGAGGCTGAAAGACAGAGAGATTCAGCTGGAGGACGAGCTGAAGAGAAGTGACGTTGAAGTCGAATTTCTACGACAACAAAATGCAACTTTGCGAGAAGTCATCAAGTCAATGAAGAAGGATAGGGAAGAGTTGGAAAAGCAGAGGGACCAAATAGAAGAAGAAGCAAAAGTGTCGAAGCTAGAAGAAAAGATGAGGTTGTTGAAGAACAATTTGGTGAGCGATGAGAAAGACAACTGCTTTTGGGCGGCTCTGCAGGAAGTGAAGAGTCAAGTGTCTACTCTGAAGATGAAGAACTTGAAACCGAAAGCTGATTTAAAAGCAAGCAGCGATGAGAACTTTATACAGATATCTGAATTTAAAAATACTTCATCAACTCTCCCGAGAGCTTTAAAAAGCTAATTAGTTGTTTCAAACGAAAGTTTCTCAAATGTTAGTTCATGGTTAAATTTATTTGCTGATGAAGAAACCTACTAACATACTATGAAGTTCGACCCTTTTGTTAAATAAAATATAATAAATAAACCAAAATCTTCTTAGTTTAAGGTTTTTAAAATTTTGAGCCGTTCTATATTGCGTATGAAAAGTTTTGATACTATTTTAAATCATGGAATATAAATAAATAGTCCTGCCCCCATAAAACTGAAAGAGGGGTACGCTAAATTGGTTTTAAATGATACAATGAAAGCATCTTGTACTTTTTACCACATAATTTTTAATTTTTTACAGACATGTAAAAAAGTACAAGATGCTTTCATTGTATAGTTTGGATTACCACAAAGTAAATGGAGAGAACATAAGTTTTAAATGAACTCGTGCTGATCTAAAATTCTGATACCCTAACTTTTCGAACTTACCTTGTCCAGTAGCCGTGCGAACTCTGGACACTTTGGCTACTGAGGCTGGCTTGGTGGAGGGTTCTGCCCTGGGCTCCACGGACGAAGGAGTCTGAGAATCGTACAAAGAACGAGGCTCGAAAGAATCATCCAGCAATTTGAGAGCTTCTTCCTGTCTCATCTTCTCCAGCATCTTACGTGTTGCCGCCTACACGAAAATTAATACAGTATTACAACACCTCAAAAACTAAGTCTTCGAAATTTTCAGAAACACTAGAGAATAATAGATTGTTAACAATGAAATTTCAAACGTGACTGTCAGCACGATAATTACTTGTCTGAGCTCGATGCGCTGGTGCTCCGCCACTTCCGCGTCATCGAGCTGTTGCTCCAAGAACGAGACACAACGGAACCTGGTGATGTAGTCTTGGTACAGGCGCCGCAACTCTACCTCCAGCCTCTCGAACTCTTCCAGGAATGCTGGCCTGCAAACATATCAACGTCAAGCCTGAGAGTTGAAGTTTGTTCAATAATGGTTTCACTTTTTCATAGATCAAAACTCTTTGGAGGTTTTTGAAATTTGCAGGAGTTTTCACATCAGGCATATGCTGTAGGGAGGCTAACTTCTACTCAAATCATAAGAAGGGCTTTTCTTCTTAAGTTTTAGGCACTTCCAAAGCAAAGTAGGGCCAGGCACCACTGGTCTCCCTGCTCTCCCATTTAACTTATAAGCAACAAAGGAGAAATCATGTTAGTATTTTTGATGTCTACACCAGAAGAATTTTTAATGGAACTGAATAAGAACATCCAAACCCATGTACCTGTGCTGGGAATTGATTTGTGGCCATCTCTACACTAAGCTACGGACACAGGTCTTTCACCACCAAAAATTTTCCAGGAGTACATCTTCCTCTAAATGTTGTCGCCTTTAGGCTTTGTTATGGTGTAGCTACATTTTTCTTTTAGCAGTTTCCCGACCTGACTTTCTTGAGCATCTGAAGCCGCTTGTTGTTCCTCTCCAGGTCTTGCTGTCGCTTCTCTATCTTGTTGTCCAGGCCTGTCTCCGTGGCAGAGATGTTCTCTATGGCGATATGCGTGGAGGCAACGCTGGTCCTGGCCGCCTCCACCGCCTCCTTCAACCCCTCCTCCACCACGGACAACTCCAGCTGCGCACTCACGCTCGTCACTCTCTCCTCCTGTCGGGAACACAGATCTTCTTGAGTCAAAGTTTAGTTTTATTTTTGGTGTAGGAGATTGGAATTAATAATGGTGTCACTTGTTGCTAGGGGGAAAAAAGAAGAATGCCGAGCTCTTTTGCCTTAGAAAAACTGAGTCGCTTTAACATTAGTTCTTCTCACAACTTAAAATTAGTACTAACCATCACTGCTATGCAATTGCTTAAATCAGCTTAAACAATCAACCCAAACAGCTTTGATTTTTTTAAACTGTTTATTCATTGTAATTTTATTCTTAATCAGTAACGATTTTCTTACCCTGAGTTGAGGTTCTTTCTGCAGCAGTTGGTAGAGAAGAGCTCCCTTGGCCGTTATCCGAGAGGCGAGTTCCCTCGTCAACTTCAAGTCTGTCAGCTGACAAGATAAACAACATGAGCGTTATTCCGTTACAAAGTTTTGTGTAGTAGCAATGTGAATGAGTAATGATCACTGGAGATCTGTCCTCTGTGCAATCAAAGATTATGTTATGGTATGTAGATTGCACATAGATGCTGAATGGTCAAAGCAGGAAAATCATCATAGTTGCAGCAGCCCAAGCACAGATAGCGCTGCGAGGGAATTCTTTTAAGAGTCTCAAGCAGAGCCACTGATGCGTTGTGCAAGTTTGTTCATCCTCAAAAATTGCACGATTTGGTCACATTTAAGCCATTGACATCGGACAAACTCGAGCATGTGGAGCCAAAGGGGGAGAAAGACGGCGAGAGAAATGGCAGCGCTATCTGTGCTTGGGTTGCCAAACTATGTTGATTTTGTTGCCTCAACCATGTGTCATCTATGCGCAATCTACTTAGCACAACATTATCTTTGGTACAATGAACTCACCCTGGAGGAGATGTCCAGTGTGGAGGCGGTGATCTCTTGTTGAAGGTCGCCTGTGTTCCTGTCGACTTGCAGAGCGTCGTACAGCAGGCTCGAGATCTTGAGCAGTTCTT
Organism: Matsumurasca onukii; assembly: GCA_018831715.1. Taxonomy (NCBI): domain Eukaryota; kingdom Metazoa; phylum Arthropoda; class Insecta; order Hemiptera; family Cicadellidae; genus Matsumurasca; species Matsumurasca onukii. The sequence continues at coordinate 4,300,666 of CM032060.1, forward strand.
TGACCGCGTAACCGTCCGCCTGGTAGAGCCACTTGGTGTTCAGCTTCACCCCGGCACTCACCGCCTGCGGGTCGTACACTCATGTTCATCCGGTAGAAACGGCAGATGAGACTCAAAAAACATTTGTTCAGCAGTTATTGGACTAGTGTTAGCGGAATCTTATCCTTTAATTCAAAAAGTGTCCCACTCGAAGACTATTTCCAAGACTGAGCCGTGACAGAAAATTTTCAAGGGGGATTTGGCTACTAGTGGATCACTGAGCAAACAAAATCTTGGGTTCCTCCTAGAGATTCTACAAAAATTGTAGCGAAGTGGAGGATTTAAAATGTGTTTAGCAGTTAAAATTAAGCATACCTCTGATCTCCTTTTGCTTAGCTTATTTAAAGGGGAAAGACAGATCAGCCACCTCTGGATCTGTCATTGTGCAAAGATTTCTTTCCTCTAATTAATTGGACGCCTAATTTTGGAATTGTAGTTATTTTCAGGGGTATCCTTTCTTTTATTTAGCCTACAAAAAATACTACCTTAGTGCTTAACTCATTGAATTGCTTACCATGAACTGGGCCACGGATCGGACCAACATCACCCTGTCCTCTTCCGTCTCAAACTCAGTGTGGATGTCCGCGTCAGGCTCAAACCTTTGCACCAGCCACACGAGGATCTCAGCTACCAGCGGGAAGTTCGGAGTGCGGAAGTTCTCCATTGAGATCAACCGGTTGTAACCAAGAGCACGCATCATCTCAGTGAAATCTAAAAACGGTCAAGTTTGTCAATTTTTGGAAGATGTTAATCTGGGTTTTGAGTCCTCTTTACCACTTAAATTTGACCTACCTATCGCTAACACAATTTTCTCTTGCGTAAAATTGGCAGTGGTGACTTCGGTACCCCTATCGGAGTGCTGAGCTCCTGAGTCGCATTGTGCTACTTACGGACCACTGATATCTGCACAGCAGCATAATGATATGTAACTTAATAGAAGTCTTGTTGATACAAAATAGTGTTAAAAATTGTCTGCATTTGATGGCAGTATACATTGGATTGATGTAATGTTTCAAACATCAGCATCAGTTCTCAATATAAAAAGAAGTGACAAAGGTGAACTTACTTCTTAAATCCCTGTATGACATGGCGTTTAGTATGGAGTTTTTACAGTATTTTAGTGCAATAACTTTATTGATGAACACTAAGTAATAGAAATCTTTTCATTTTGATTTCGACATTATTATTGTTTACTTTTATACAACTGTCCTGTTGCCATAGCAACAGTTCACCATTGATTAAACCAAGATTCACACATTGTCATGTTTCCTGTGCTTTAGACTCTTTAGTACTATAAGAAATCGTATGTCTTGCAACATATTTGAAATGTTACAACGTAAGGCAGGGCGCTTATTTTTCTTCGGTAAAACCAGGTATTTGGTTATTAAATTTAGTAAATAAATACGTATGATAATAATATTTAATACTGCATAATTATGGAATTCTTTTTGTACCGGTATTGATTTATCGCTGTTCACACAGTTCACAAAAATTGTACTATAATTATTTGGTTCATTCAAAATATCTCGTCAGGCGTGATTCAGTTGGTACTTAGTTATCTGCAGGCGGCTTTTTTCCAGGCCAGCTGCCAAAGACAGAACACGTCACAGAGAACAGACGTTAGTTTCCTTTTTGACATGTCAGTTCAACTAACCAATAATGTCAATTTCAAGAGAACTATTGATGTTTTAGTTTTTATAAAATAAGTTAAGTACTTCTTTAGTGGGTTTATAAAACGTGCTGTGATTGTATTACATTGCAATAGCCTTACATGAAAGAGGCCAAATATTATGAAACCTAAAGGCTGAAGTTCAGTGTGCTAGGCTAGGGTTAAGTTATTGAAGTTTTGTCCAAACCTGAAAATTATAAGAAGGGATGTTCGAAATGGATAGTGATGTTAGCTTAGAATCAAGGTGCTTACTAGATTCAAAATAAAAACACATGCCTTCTGTGAGAATTGAAGAGGATGAAGAAATGATCATGTCACTAAGAGACTGGAGGCAGGCGCTGCGTACACCTCCAACATACAGAGTTGGGAACAGTACATTAAGGATACAAACAACTTTTGTTACAACTATAGCTTTACTAGGTTTATTAGTGCTTTTGATCCTGTACACCAGGTCTAGCAAGAGTCAAAAACTAGTTAGTTACGGCTTGGGAAGTAATGACATTTACAGAAGTCACTTCATTCCTCAGTCATATGAAAGGTTAGAAAGGATAAATCACCAAGACATTTTAGATGAATATTATAATGCTACTTATCCTCTCACACCACCAGTGAATACGCCTAGTGGGATGAAATACAGAATCGGTATTATTAGTGATTTAGACAAGGAATCAAAAAGTAAACTTGAATCAAATACGTGGTTAAGTTACCTTAAAAAAGGTTATTTAATATGGGATTCACATGCAAGTTCAATCACAATAGCGTGGGACCGCACCGACCCTATTGAGTTAAAATCTACTTTTGGTCAGCATGGGCGAGGCATGGAGCTTTCAGAACTTGTCGTATTTAACGGAAAACTGCTATCTTTTGATGATCGGACTGGTTTAATTTATGAAATAAATTTAGAATCAAATAGTGCTATTCCTTGGGTGTTACTGATTGATGGAAGTGGAATGACAACAAAAGGTAAGACATTATTGACAGTTTTATTCTTTAGGTTAAAGTTAGCTTTTAGTTTATAGTTCATGAGCCAGTTTTCAACGCTGTAAACTTATTTAACACTTTATTTGTTAGCCACTTCTGGCTATGAGTTAACTGATATTATTTAAGTTAAAGTATTAAGTTATTGATTTGTGTACGAGTTTAAACTTAAGACTGATATGAGGATTTATAAAGGGGTATTGTGTTTCCAAACCAATCATTCTTATAGTGCAAATGATAATTTGCTATTGGCCAAGTTATCAAGTTCAAGTATCAAGTTGGTCAAAATTATTTGAGTGCGATCATAACCTTATTGTGGAATATGTTTTGATAACCTCAATTACTTATTTAAAAATGTTTTGAATTGGTCCTGTTGAACAAGATAAAGTTAGCATTAAAATGTCCCCTACACCGTACTGTCACTGAAGCACGACTATCAACTATGATTGCTATTTAGATTTACCACGTAACCTCAGGATGATAAGACCACTTACAATGACGTTATTACTACAATGGACATAATGTGCGCTCAACCTGATGAAAGATTAAAAATATGTTGAACCTTTAAAAATATAGTTTAGGCTACATTAACTCAAGAAAAAGTTGATTTAAGTTAACAGCATATGTAAAGATCTCTGACTCAGTAAGTGTTAACCCTGCGTGGGAATGTGCAGGTTTCAAGAGCGAGTGGGCGTCGGTGAAGGGGCACAAGTTGTACGTGGGCAGCATGGGCAAGGAGTGGACGACCAGTGGAGGCGAACTAGTCAACAACGACCGATGTGGATCAAAACCGTGACCACCCTCGGGCAGGTGACGACTCAACTGGGAGGAGCAGTACAAGATGCTGAGGCGTACTGTCAACGTCGAGTTCCCTGGTTAGTGAAATCTCAGGGAATAGATGATCTACAGAGGTCCACTGGACTGCTGTGATTAAACCTGTTCCCCTGGAGCGATGAGCTCTAGTGTCGCACCGGTTTGCTAAGTTCAGTCAAAGATAATGATATGGTTAGTAGATTGTGTGTAGATGCCGAAGGACTGAGAGAGGAAAATCAATATAGTTGCGCAGCCAAAGCGGATATGAGCTGTGAGGGAAATTTTTAAACGTCTCAAGTAGAGCCACTGACGCACAAGCATGTTCGTTTGTTCTTGAAAATTGCACGATTTGCTCACATTTAAGTCATCGATATCAGACAAATTCAAGAATGTGGAGCCAAGGGGGCAGAAAGACAGGGAGCTTTGGTTACGCTATCTGTGCTTGGGCTGTCGAACCATGTGGCATCTAAGCGCAATCTACTTACTATAACATTATCTTTGGTTTAGTCTTCAAATTTATCACCAAACGTGGTTGCCGAATAGAGCGGAATGCAGAGTAGCCCTCGGGGTAGATTAGATCTGGTAGAATTGTGCACTTTAGCTGTCAGACCCTTGGCTGTATATAGTGATTGAACTACATTTTGGCGAAAGCCATTGAAAGCAGAGCTATACGTAATAAAGTAGTATATTAAGGTTAGAGTTACAAAATTTGTAACGTTATTTATCTTGTACGTGTTAGGCTAATCCAATAGCGGAAACACAGAACATGTGCTAAGTAGCCGTGTGTTTGCAGGTTACGTGATCCACGAGTCTGGCGTGTGGAGTGAGATCCACCAGCGTTGGTTCTTCCTGCCCCGTCGTGTGTCCAAGAACCGCTACAACGACGAGACTGACGAGTACATGAGCTCTAACATCCTCCTCAGCACCGACCAACACTTCAGCAAAGTACAGGTGGGGCAAGAGTGAAGATCTGGCGGACGACAACAAAAAGTCAGGAATATGTGTGAAGAATATTATTTTTTAGGGGTGGACAAGATTCAAGGACTTTGGGAAAGCTTTTAATCCTGCCCAAAATTTCCGATGTTAAGCAAGAAAAAATGTTTCGCCCGATTCCTGCCCGAAGGGAAAAATCCAATCCCGTCCACCTCTAATATTTTTGGTGAAGTTTTTAAAGAATTAGGCATGTAAATCTTCCCTTCCAAAAAAATGACCAAATTAGTTAAGTTGTGTATATGCAGGTAAGTAACCTTAATTTATTTCACTCCTAATATTTTTCAAAGAAATACATAGCCTATCCAAAAAGTTATTTCAGTTGTAGGTTGTATATGAGTGATATCATTTTTGAAATCATACATCTTTGGATAGCCTGAATTTTTTGCACCATAAGCATAAAACAAAATGGCCGCTCATGTAATGTTCCCAAATTAAAAGGGCAAAATAAAATAACATTGACAAAGGAGTTAACACTGCCAATTAGTTGAGTTTAGGTCATTGAGTTTTAACATTAGGAAGAGGTCTTATCCTATTACAAAAGTTTACGCCAATAAAATTAATAATTAGTTTTTTCACAAAGACCAACGCTGAACCATTGAAAACACAGAGTTCTCATCAACAACGGGATGGGGAACTGTCCTCGATTCCCATTGGCCCAGCATTAACCTTGAAAGAGATCTTGGTCCATTATTCCAGATACAGTTTTACCTTAAGAGGGTTAGTCAACCAAGCAAAACCCATGTTTACCACTTAAACAGCGAAGTATTGACTATTTATCTTCTGTTGACAAGGGGTAGATGGAAATCCAAATTTATCTTCAGTCAACACCAAGCCCACGTGAAGTCTTCTTGCTCTTCGATAATTGTTTTAAACCATGTACACTTCAACTGTCTTCAGTTGTTCTTGGATGATAATTTATTTGTAAAGTCTTCATGGTTTTGATAATGAAAGGTTTATTTACTGTGATTGTAGGTGGATTTTTAACGTTGTAAAGGTTTTTATTATTCACGTATAAGCCCAAAAGAATCTGTGATGGCAGTTTTTCTTGCTATTTTCAAAAATGCTACATTTTGCATAGGATGAAATTTATTAGGGTCGTCATTTCTTTGTACACATATTTGTCCTTAAACAAATGGTTAAGGAGTAAAATTAAGGATTAAGGTTAAAGAGTACCAAGTAGATGCGCTTCTTGCCTTTCTCCTTACGTTTGACGTCATTCAATGTCAGACAGTTTTTAAAACACTGCGTTACCAATCTTGTGTTGTGTAATTTGCTGTACTAGATTTTTTAAAGGTTAAAGATATGTCAAAAATAAAATAGGTAGAACTGGTCAATGCTGTAGATAAAAATAGATCAGTTATGTTTTTGAAAAAAGTTGAGTTTATTCCCCTCGGGAATATTATAGCTGTCTTTAAATTATAATACTATAAAGCCGGTTGTACAGGTAACTGACTGGTGACTGAACAAGTAAATGTTTCGGCACTTCCCGGCATGCTACCCCTCAAGCACACTTTTGAAGGCTCTGACAAGTTAGCGGCCATAAAAGATGGCTTCTGAAATCTGCCCTTGTACTTAGGTGACATTTTGCATCATAGCGGCAAAACAGTTGCGAATGCCCGAAAAATACGAGGCCGCAGGTTGAGTGGGGATCTGAGGGTGCAGCCCCATGTGAGCCCGAAGGGCGAGTATCAAGTCTTAAACCAGTAAAAGTAATAAATTTCAACATTTGACCTTTGATCTTTTTGTGAAAGATGATTAAAATTCGGTTTCATAGTGTACTCCTTAAGTTTGGTGTTATTTTTATTATACTATCATACGGTTATTTTGTTGTTGAAATACAGTACAGTTATGCAAAAATAAAATAAAATCAGTGTATGTACAGTTTGTCAGGTTTAGCATGGCCAGTGAGATGGGCTGTAGGGCCATAAGCAGCCAGCAGGAAATCTCAAGGCCACCTCTATAATGTACCTAACGAACTGTAGATGGTTTTAAGATTACTAGGTTTTAGGATTAGACGGACTCATCGTCTACTGTTTGCAGAACCACTAACAAAATCCAACCTACAAAATAACTTACTACAAACCCTTTCAGGTGACATATATCGGAGAGATTATCCCGACTCATGGGTTCTCCAGCTTCAAGTTCCTTCCAGGCACTCACGACTCGGTGATCGTGGCGCTCAAGTCGGAGGAGGAGAAGGGGCGCAGCGCGACGTACATCACTGCGTTCCACGTCGACGGCAAGATACTCTACCCTGAGACCAAGGTCGCTGACCTCAAGTTCGAGGGCTTGGAGTTTATATAAACACATGCCTGCCGTAGCGCGGCAAGTCCTTGGTGGTTCTAGTCGTGGGCTTGCCAATAAACGATTGGCTGGCAACATTTTAAATACTCCATTTTTGAATACTCAGAAACTGACAAAAATTAATTTTAGTGGAACCTTGATAACTCGAAGTTGAAGGGGATGATTTTAAATTCGAGTTATCGAGGGAGAACTGGCCAAAAATTGAGTTATTGAGGTTAAATATGTACGAGACACGAAGTTGCACTAGTGATAAACTGAGGGGGTGAAATTGGCCGTTGTTAGAGAGGAAGCATAGTTGCATGTCGACTTGAAAATTTAATTTCATCTATATTGGTTGATAAAATTGTAAACATTCAGGAAGTTTGTACACTAGAACCCCAAAGACTTGCCAAAAGAGTGTCGATAAAAATGTCATTCCTTCAATTAAATACTAAAGCTCTCAAGCTAACACACTATAACATGTTTACTTTTCATGTTTAATAACATGCAGCTATTCTTATAAAAATACCAAAGCGTTTGTATTCCCGATTTGCTCAAAGAGTTTCTTTTTTCTTTCATCAGGAAAAAGTGTTAATTACAAACTATACAATCAAGTTTTTACAGTCTGCTTTGTAAAACCAATCGAATAGACTTTAATAAAAAACCTTTTAAATAAAACCACTAAAAATATTTTAGTTATTTAATAGTACTGTACTTATAATAATAATTAAATAATAAGTAGTTAAAATGTTTTCGGTGGTTTTATCCAAAAAGGTTTCTTTATTAATTTCCAACCACTGAAGTTTGAAATTAAAGAGGCTTTTAACCTTTCATCAATTATTTTTTTAAATAACTTACAAGTTAAAATAAGTTATTTTCGTAGCTTTTACAAAAACATAATTTAAACTTGTTATCACTTAAATTTATTGATGATTTATTTAAGTTGTTATGTGATAGATGTACTGTCAAACCATTGTTATTTATTTATTGGTAATGAATTAATTCTTAGTGTTTTAGTATTAATTATGTTTACTATTGGAAGAAGTGGAATTCATACTGAAGTTAGCTGTGGCAAAGCATTTAAAAGAGCTAGATGTACTACTGAGGTAATATTTTGTGAACGTAAATTTATTACTTGTAAATATTGTTAAAATAGGCCTTAAAAATTATTACGTAAGTCCGCCTGGAATAAACAAGACTAAAACAGTGTTGTGATTTTTTTAGTGAATTAACTGAAACCCACACTATTACCATTAGAAAACTTTGCAATGTATTAACTCATACATAAAGTTTTTTTCTATGTGTTTTTTAATAAAAGTTAATCCTTCATTCATTATGCAGGGTGTGACCTTAGTGACGAATTAATTACTGACCATTGGCTGAGGCGGGGTTCGAACCCGTGAACTTCGGTTGTACAGTCTTGTGTGCTACCAACTCGACTCAACCACCACGCCAGCAATTTTTTTAACGATTTCCGGAAGGGGAGGATAGCCAAGAGGAGGGGTAAGAAGGGCTTATTGGTTAAAAATAATATTACAATAAATAAAGTAGACTCATTTTCTTTGTGGTATCAAAGACAATGTTGTGGTAGGTAGATTGGTCATAGATGCCACATGGATGAAGCAGGAAAATCAACAGTTGCGGCAGCCCAAGCACACATAGTGCTGCGAGTGCTGCCATCTCTGGCTGTCTTTCTCCCCCCTCTGCTCCAAATGCTCGAGTTTATCCGATGTCAATGACTTAAATGTGACCAAATAGTGCGATTTTTGAGAACAAACTAATTTGCGTGTGCGTCAGTGGCTGTACTTAAAATTCGTAAAATAATTCCCTTGCAGCGCTATCTATGTTTAGGCTGTGTTGATTTTTCTGCCTCAACCATGTGGCATCTATGCGCAATCTACCTACCATAACATAATCTTTGGTGGTATGGTATAAATTTCATGAATGAACTATTTTTCACTTTTCTCCGAAAATCTCAAGGCAAAGAGTAAAGTTTGTCTTGTTTAACGAGGCGAAGTTAGGACTACAAAGTCCTCTCTACCACTCAACCTCGACCTTTGTGTTACCGTATAGTAACATTACAAATGTAAGTGGTGACTGCGGGGATCGAACCCGCGCCACCAGAGTGATGAGCTCCGGAGTCGCGTGCGATACCAATCCGCCACGAATCCGCTTCTGTGTCCCTACTTGCTGATTCTTACAATACTCACATTGAGAAAAAAACCAACCGACCGCATTGCTAAAATTATATTTAATACTTGAAATAAACCTTTTTAGTGTCACGCAAATATTTTGTTCAAAATAACAGTTTACTGGCTCAGTTATGTTTAACATTGTTTTCAAATCAAATTAAAACGTGACGGTGCGTAAAATTAAACTTTAGTAAAACTGGGAAGTAAAAAGTAGCAGTCATCGTAGTTTTTATCTTATTAAAATATCAATTGTTATCGTCAACATTGTTTTATTCCCAACTAAAACTGTCTTTGTTGTTGAACATTTCTATTTAATTTCTAGGATTGTTTTGAAATTAGGAATTGTCCTAATACAACTAGATTTGAATACCACTACTGTAGTTGTAGTTTTGTAAAATTGGTAGTACTTAAAAAGGTCTTCTTCTTTTAAGTAAAAATTATGATCGTTAAAGCATTCATCACCGTAAGTCATAGAAATGTTTTAATTTTTAAATAATTTCACGTTAATTTATTTGTTCATATCTTTCACAATTGTGCAGAAGTGTATTTAAATCAAATACAATTTTTTAATTTCTTCAATTTGTTTAATTCATTTAACTTACCCTAGCAAATAGGTGTTAGAAAACATTATATTTTTGTTAATGATCTCTTCAGTTAATTAACACTTTGAAACCAACAGCACTTAGAATATTTGAATAATTGAATTTGTTGAATAAGTTTCTAAACTGGAATTGCCGAGCTGATTATTCCGTGACGATTGCACTGCCAGTTTGTTTGAGTTGTTCAGGCGCAATCTAAACTTTGAGTCAACAGTTTTCAGTTCAGCCGTCATCTAGACGCTGAGACTGCTTAACAATCTACGAGTTTAGTATTTTTATAAAAAAGGTAAAGATAAAGTTGGTTTTGTTTAGTGAGGCAAAGTTAGGACTACAAAGTCCTCTATACCAATCAACCTCGACTTTTACCTAGCGTCACCGTATAGTTACTTTACAAATATTGAGTGATGACTGCGGGGATCGAACCCGCAGTGATGAGCTCCGGAGTCGTGCGCAATACCAATCCGCCACGGATCCGCTAATACATTTTTAATATATTTTGTCTTCAAATTTTTAGTAATAAATTAGCTATTTTCATTTATTTATTTATAGTCATTCCATTGATCTTGAAGTTAACTACTTCCACTGGTAAGACTAGGTCCAATTCTGTAACTATGCAATTTATTACTATAATAATTTATACTAAAGAAAAGTATTCATAAATTCGTCTAAAGTGTAAAATGGATGGTTTATTAGGTAATTTTCAGTTTTTTTCTAAATGAAACAAAGTTGTTGGTTGATCTAATATCTGTTGGGAGTTTGTTAAATAATTTTTTACCAGCAAGAAATGGAAGTTTGTTAAACATTTCAAGGTGATGGGATTCAAATTTTACATATTCCTATTGTGAATTTTGTAGTTATGAGAAACTGGCAAACATTGGAATTTTGGAAAACAAAAATTAGAGTTTCAAATATGAAAAGGGAAGTAACGGTCAAAATACCCAAAGAGACAAACGCATCACGACAGGTCTGTCCGAAGCGCAGCCCAAAATCGTTCTGACTGCCGACTTTTGTAGAATCAAAACTCGTGATATTTTAGATTCAGCACAGTTCCCCAAAACACTATGCCATACAAAATGTGAGGATGTATTAATCCAAAATAGGCTGTTCTCAAAACATTTAATTTACAATAAGATGATAATTTTCTTAAAAAAAGACACCAGATGTTATCTTTTTACAAATAAAATCAACATGATTATCCCAACATAGTTTTGTCCAGAAACAAGCCCAGAAACTTAAAACTTTGGGCCTCATGAATGGTATTATTATTGATACAAATGGGTACGTTATTTACATCTGAAACCCCAAAACTCATAAAAAATTATTTTTTAATAATTTTCAAATTTCAAATCCACTAAATCACTATTTGAGATGCCGACCACTCTCATGAGGGTATTTTGAGGCAAATGTAGTAGTCGTGGGCAGGTAGGTGATGGGCCAGTTATGAGTGGTGTGGTTACTGTTGCAAACTGGGATGACTCACTGGCCCGGTCAATAATGGCCAGGCCAAGCCGGATACGGAACTGTGGCAAAACGACTTCGAACCACGGGTGACGGTGATGCCTGCGATGGTGGGGTTGTGCGGGTATCATGGGATGATGCTGGTTAACTGAGCGCGACCATTTCATCCTCAAAACCTGACCTCCATGAAGCTGATTACAGGACCACGCCACGAGTCCCAGTCAAAGATCTACGACCTTTCCATTTTTGTGCGCTATATGGTTAAACTTAAACTAAGTTTTGTCAGATAGTATTTCTGCTATACTAGTTTGCGGCTACACTAATTACACATATTTTTATGCTTTTGGGAAAGCTGAATTTGAATTTTATGTCCAACACTACATTCCCTAACATATTTTATCGTAAAGTTTTTATAGTAGCGAACAAAAAGTATTTTTGAAAATTACTTTTTTAACTAAGCTTTTAAAACTAGTTAAGTTTTGTTAGTATAATTATTTTTGAAAAATCTAAATGATATCTGTTTAACAATCAGTACAAAAAAAACTCCATAAATATCAATTTTAATAAGTTACAATTGAAATATCCATTAATAATTTATTTGATCTTGCCTCGTGCTATTGACATGAGTTTGATATTGGATTCCGACTGTAAATCACGTGATTATAAAAGCGGGACGTGAATGTGAAAGAGAAACAAACGTAAACAGAACTTTTGTCGAGCAGCTGATTTATTCAGTGTTGCCAATTAGCGGTGAGAAATATCCCGCCCTTTGTACTCTGGTAATTTATTATCAGATTTCTTTTGGAAAAATGAGATATTCATGTAGTCAGCATGGTAGGACCTAGGCTCGGGACTATTTTTCTTTTTACCTCAAAGCGGTATTAATTGCCTAAAATCAATACATTTCATACTATTTTAAAATTAAACATTTCAACCACGTGTTTTAAAATCCAACTTGTCGTTTCAAAATGGAAAAAAGATTTTTGTTATAATAGCAGGATGATGAGTCCGGTTTTAATGAATTTTGAAACCTTTATAATATACACAGTATAGTAAAACCTGCAGTGAAATAACACACAAATATGAGGTCGAAGTGGGACTGTGTAGCAAATTAGAGTAACAAATTGCAAAGAAAATTCGCTTCACTCATGTCAGCGGTGCTTTAGCGCTTATCTGCATGTCTCCCTAGTTGAAAACCCCTATAACTAAATTGAAAACCTAAGTGAAGTTAGAAAACTATTAGTAAAGGAATTTTTATGGGGCTTCAATTAGACTGGGACTCGTGGCGTGGTCCTGTAATCCAGCTTCATGGAGGTCAGGTTTTGAGGATGATATAGGTCTAAAGCGGCTCAGATAGTCTCAGTGATCATCTGATGATACCCGCATCAACTCCCACCATCGTTTAGACATATCAGACCATCACCTGCGTGGTTCGGAAGTCACGTTAAGCCGTTGGTCCTTGTATTTCCATTGGTCATATTGGGCTATTAATTAATAACCCATTCTAAGGAAGAGTCGGCCTTAGTTTGTAACAAGACTACACCTCATAACTCATTACTATCACTCATCACACTCATTCTTCACCACATATTTGCCTTAAAATACCCTTATGCGAGTGGTCGGCATCTCAAATAGTGATAGTGAATTTCAAATATTTGAATATTTTACTGTAAAAATGACACTGTTGACTAATATATTTTTTCTTAATACAAATTGTTTGCTTTATTTGTACTTGACGAAAAGCCAAATTTATAAAATATTAGTATGTACTAACAAAAAGTAGGAATAAAACCATTGTAGGCTATCGGCTAAAACTGTACTATTCTCTTAGAGAGAACTAAAACGCCTTCAAACTGACGATGCAACTCCCGCAGTACATGCGTGTAGCTGGATTGCCTTCTCAGCGCCGTGTCAGTTTCTGTTGAAATCTCGTTAAATAAATGTTCTACGTCTTGTTTTTAAATTTCAAATTGTTGGCAAAATAACTTTTTCAAATTAAAACAAGAGAAACGCTCTTAACACAATTGTTTCTCTTGTTTGAATTTAAAGAGGTGATTTTACCAATAATTTTAATATTTAAATATGGACTTATCTTTTCCTCACAACTCAGAAATTTATCTTATTATTCTTTCTCTTATTATAACAGCTAGCTACTTAAAAAAACACTTTACGTTCTAAATAATGACTATTGACATTAAATCAAAGATTATGTTTTAATAGTGTATAGATGCCGAATGGCTGAGGACGGAAAATCAACATAGTTCCGGTAGCCCAAGCACAGATAGCGCTGCGAGGAAATCTTTTAATAATCTCAAGTAGAGACACTAACACAAGCGAAAGTTCACTCATTCTCGAAAATCGCACAATTTGGTCACATTTAAGTTATCGACACCAGACAAACTCGAGCATGTGGAGTCGAGGGAGGAGTAAGACGGCGAGAGATGGCAGCGCTATCTGTGCTTGGGCTGCCGCAACTATGTTGATATTCCTGCCTTAGCCATTCGACATCTATGCGCTATCTACCTATTATAACATAATCTATGTTGAAACTTATAATGAAATCGGAGGAAAGTGGAGCTTACAAGTTTGTTGACATAAAAATTGACATATTTACACAAAATAACTTTCTGTTGACAAATGAAAGTTATTTTATCATCACGGTAAAATTATTACAACTACCTTTTTCATTGAATCTTATATTGAACAAGTTCAATTTTCAAACATATTCGTAAATCCAACTCAGTTTTGTTTCTTTTATTTGAGATCCAGCTGACATATGAAAGGATCCAGAGCATTGATGGCCTACATTTGCTTCTCGTTATTGTAAGTCTCGTCGTGAACACTTGACAGTATGAGAGAGGATTCCTTCTCAAATCATACAGAAAATTGACTCCATTATCTAAATATTCTGAGAATAAAGACTCCTCACTTCTAGACTCAACTGTGAGTTTCTTTGCCCTAAAGTCTTGGTGTACTTTTCTATCTAATGTTATGTCGTGTATTCTTTCAAAGCATAAACATCATCGTATGTACGAATTGGGTTTGTCTTGTGGGGTTTTTGGGAATGCTGCATATATATTTTTATAATGAGTGAAGGTAAAAAGGTAAAGTTTGTCTTGTTTAACGAGGCGAAGTTAGGACTACAAAGTCCTCTATACCACTAAATATCGACCTTTACTTAGCGTCACCGTATAGTCACGCTACAAATTGTAAGTGGTGACTGCGGGGATCGAACCCGCGCCACCGGAGTGATGAACTCCGGAGTCGCGTGCGATACCAATTTGCCACGGATCCGCTACATTATGAGTTTGCTGCTATATTAAATATTGTTATTATACACAAGACTACACCTCATAGCTCATTACTACCACTCATCACACTAATCCTTCACCACATATTTGTTAAAATACCCTCATGAGAGTGGTCGGCATCTCAAATAGTTATTTAGTGTGCCAGAACTTATGAAATTCATGGAGTCGTTCAAAATAGCGGCGGAAAAGTGTTTTTTCGCTATAACAGTTAAATGGGTCGTCATTGAAATTTAAAATGTGTTTTTCTTTCATAATATGTAGTATAACTTCCGGTAAAAAACCCGTAAGTCTGAGGCCGAAGGCCAAAACAAGGCTGTGAGCGCAGCGAATAAAACATAAAAAACATAAAACTGAGGTCGAAGATAAAAGCGAAGGCTGTGGAGCGAATTAGAGTAACAAATTGCAAAGGAAATTCGATTCACTCACGCCAGCAGCGCTTTAGCGTTTAGCTGCTGGTTTATAATGGGCATGCTGCATATTTATTTGTAATGGTCTTGCTGTAAATGAATATTTGTTATGAATAAGCTGCATTGTTCATATATTCATTTGTATGGACATGTGCTACTCGTATATTTATTTACAATAGTTTTGCTAGGTACATAATTATGTATCAGTAGAAATTATCAACCGTCCAGAACTATAAACACGATCCTACAATAACTAGAGGAAACAAGCCTGAAAATAACACTTGTTAATATTTTACTCCGGTTTTGACGAGTCGGTCGCACGAAACCCACAAACAAAGGCCATCAACAATTCATCCCCTAGCTATCATCTGCCGCGTTGTCGCATGCGATGGATAATTGTTTATAGGTTATGTTCAATTTGTCCTTGACCTTCCCGCGCGTCAACACGGAACCGGAAGTGATGGCAGTGGTTAGTTCCGACACTCACCACCGCGCCGCAGCACTAATCAATGCAGAATACTATACGAAGTTAATCAACGTGGACATGAGTTAATTAGTTTAGCTCGTTAATATTGATGAGCAGAATAATCGGTTCTGCAAGTGATGTTAATATAATTTGATGTGTTTTTTAATTAGATTTATTGAGTAAACAGGTTTTAAAGTTTAACGCAATATTACGCCGATTGAAATTTTCACCCCTCAACCTTTAGAGAACTTATAACGTTAGATCAACTGAAACTTTTCAAATTATGTATATTTATTATAATAAGATACGTCGAGCTATAGACCTATCCACAGCTATTGACGTTTTAGCCGTATTATTTACATAAACAGATATTAAAAATTCAATTGAAACTGTTACAATTTCGGAGAGCTAGTATCTAAGGCTTCCGGTTTACACCGCGTCACAGTTGAAATATAGTTACTGCTAAAAGTTTCGACTTCGCTGTGGAGAGTCATCCTCAGTAGCTGGTTGACTGACTGAGACTGGAATGAAGACGCCACGGCCGGCCATTCCAGTCTCAGCCAGTCAACCAGCTACTGAGGATGACTCTCCACAGCGAAGTCGAAACGTTTAGCAGTACTTATGTTTTAACTGTGACACGGTGTAAACCGGAAGCTTTAGTTCTTAGTGATGACACCAGCCGCGAAAGCTTAAGAGTAAAGATCAGAGAGCTATATGGAGCTTTTATTTTTTTTAGATTCGAAAGGATAGTCTTGTTTATGTTTACAATAAAGTTATAGTTTGGCAACAAATATCTACGAATTGTTACGGAATAAAGGAATACCAACACAAACAGGAAGTTGCAAAATGAAATTTTATTCTTGTTCACAATGATGGTTACAACCAAGAAAACACTGGTATAACAATATCAACAGTATCACAACCATAAGAACCTTGTGGGACTCCTGAGTCGCAAGATTTGGGTAGACATAGATAATACAAACACTCACACATTCACACGCCCAATCACTCACTCTCATGTCGGTGGAAACCCTTACAGTAAACAAAATGAGCAATGCCAACAGTTTACACTTAGTTTTGATTATTATTTTCGTGAAAATAATACGCTTCGGTGTAAAAACCCGCTTAAATTAAGTAGAAAAATAGTAAAGTACACAATACAAGTTAGCAGAACAAGTGTAAAAGAATCACGTACTGATGTCGACCAGAATTTACAATTTGAAAGGTTTTATTAACAAAATAGCACCAAAACTGTAGAAAGAAAGGTTTCACAAACGCAAAACGATTTTAGGCCTTGGAAATGTTACAAAAATATGATGTATTGAATGGAAATTAAAAATAAGGAAGCTGTAAGGAATTCAAAATTATAGGCCTATTTCCTTCATACAACTTTTTGACAAAACTAAAACTAGTGAAATATTCTAGATACAAAACTTTCAAGTGTTGGTCGGATTCTAGATGGATTCTGGGGCATCTACTTCCTATAGTATTGACTAGAAACAACAATAATTTGGACAGAGATCGGTAGAAAACATTTGATGGATATGAAAGTTACAGTGATACAGGTCTGCTGCTCGTGCGTGTTTAGACATTTAGTCTGAGACCGATTTAGAGGATATTTGGAAAGATCTATTTGTGTTTTGGGAGAAATATTAACTGAGTAGGGTTTTGCTGTCAGAAGTCTTCCATACAAGAGAAAATCGTCGGTTAATTTTACATGACTTCGACAAATCATGTTTTATGAAAATTTTACAAGTTTATTGAAAATGTAAACGAAAATGTCCTAAATAAAGAATATTGTTAAAGGTCATGACTAGAGCCAAAGACAATGTTATAGTAGGTACATAGCCCATAGACGCCACTTGGCTGAGGCAAGCTGCGCAGAATGCGTTGCGAGAGCTTCCGTCTCTCCCCCCTCGGCTTCATATGCTCGAGATTGCCCGATGTTGACGACTCGAAGTGCGTGCGTCAGTGGCTCTACTTAAAGCTAAAAAATTATTCCCTCGCAGCGCATTCTCTGTGCTCAACTACGTTGAGCTGCCTGCCTCACTCAGCCTTGCGGAATCTATGCGCTATCTACTATTATAACATTGTCTTTGCTGGAACCAAGTCAAACCATGTTTATCAAGCGCATAAATAGTGTATTCACAATCTAAACCGACAAGGTATGTTCGTTAGTAATGTGTTAACTACAATTTTATGCAATCTTACCAGAAAGTATTGGGTTTACAAACATTAGTGTTGAAGATCTCTCATGATTTAAGGACTGTTAGCTACTATCATACGGATATTAAGAGTTAGTAAAATGCAGAACTGGTCCTTGAGGAACACAGGAACTGGTCCACGAGTGACTAAGTACAGTACCGGGTTAAGTACGGGCAGCAGACGCGTGGAGTGGGCGTGGCTTGTGTTAGCTGGGCAGGAGTGGGGGTGGAGGGTGGAGCACGCCGTGGCCAGGGGGCGGGGCTTGCGTCTGCGCCTTGACTTCTGGCAGCTCGCATAGTGTAGAGGAGCGGTTCCACTGACCGCTGACCGCACGGATGAGGCGGTCGCGGTAGCGGCAGAGCGTGCGGTCCACCACACTGGCCGACTTGACGCAGTCGTCGCCGCCGAACTCGCAGACGCGGTAGTGGTGCATGATCGCGGCGTCCGGGGGCACGTTGAGCGTCCCGTGGCCCGGCACGAACTCCCACACGAAGTGGTTACCCACCTGACAACACAACAATTGCAAATTTACTTTGAAACCAGTAGTAAATAACCTTAAACATGAAACTTGAAAAAAAGAGATAAGAAATGAGTCATGTATTGACGAAGGATTATTAAGTTTCTTCATATAGACTCACCTCGATGACGCGCTCGGGCCGGCAGATGTACTTGGAGCGTTGTTTGTGCGGGTGCAGCTTGACCCTCCTGCGGGTCTTGTGCAGAGTCATGAGGTTGGTCTCCCAGGTGTCTCCCCAGGAGCGACCCCAGCTGTAGTCGTCCGGCCAGGGCAGGTAGAAGAACGCGTTCTGGAACGAGTAGGAGCCGGTGTTGCGAGTGTTGATGCGCTTCCCCATCCATCTGCAAGTGTCGTAAGCTTGAGTGTTGAATCAGTGAAAGAGTTAGGAAAGAATAGAGTTGAGGAGCTTCCAAGAAACTGCAAGAAACCCCGTCCAAATTCCCAAAATCTCAAACCCGTTGGTTTCTTGAACCCTTCCGGATCTTTCAAACATGTCTCGATCTCAGAATTCAATAATTATCTTTGTTAAAAATTCAATTCTCAACCATTTTGCAAATAATTAGTTACACGAAGTTAGAGGAATATAGACTATGTCTATCATCTAAGGCTTCCGGTACATACCGTGTCAATAAACAATTTACACTATTTACAGTGCCAAAACCTTTCGCTAATTTTACAATTGAGCATCGTCAGGGGACTTGCTGAGACCGCTTTAGCCTTCGTTCTCATAAAGATTATGTTCTTCAATTATAGCACAAAACGCATAGACCACTCGATTTTAATATTGTATTTTCCATTTTATATAATGTCGTTTGGTTAAAGACTAAATATCTTTCTGCTGTAATTGGGGCCAAGAAAGGATGGTGTTTAGGTCCAATGTAACATAATTAGGTTCTAAAAATGACGACAAATTCACAAAAGACCACGTTAGAGTAAGAATCACACTGGTGAAATGTTGGAACTCACTGTATGAACTCCTGCAGAGTGTCGTTGTGACGAGGCACGATGAACTCGTCCAGGTCGATGAGTGCGATGTGCGAGAAGCGGTACATGGTGCGGTAGAGGCAATCGTTGAGCGCAGCGAACAGCCCCTCTGTGCGTATCTCTGTCTGCGAGACGATGTCGAGTTTCCAAGGCAGCACGGTGACCCTGCCTTGAGCCGCGTAGTCGGACAACACGCAGCCCACCTCGGCCGACGACGTGTGGTTGTAGAACATGAAGTGCGACACGCCCAACAGAGAGTTGAGCTCTATGAACTCTATCAGCTTCAGGGTCTGGAAGAGAAAATCGTGTTGAGGAAAAAGTGTAATAGACGCTCTGTTAACCGGCCACTACGGGACCGAGGGCCTGGCCGGATAGCTGTTTGGTCGGTTAATCCAATTTCCGAGAAATGACGCACCGTATATTACACTGGGTTTGGAGTTAACTGACTCAATTGTTAAAACAAAGTAAAATTATACAAACACGCACGATGTCATCTGCTCAACTGATCACAGACCAAAAAAAAAAAAGCAGAGCCTGTTGTGACAGGTCTATGACTCATCGCGATCGTGGCCGGTTAAAGCGATGGCCGATTGAACCGACGCCGGTTAAGAAAGCGTCGTCTACTAAACACATATTTTTACTGTCTTTCTCTGTCAAATTTTGATAGAGAAAGACACTACAAAAGTTATATAAAAGCGCAGATCTCTTGTATGCTATATGAGGCAAATTTCAGTTATTGAGTAAGACATTGCAGGGCTTTGAGGTAGTTTGATTGAGAGATCGAAAGATTTCTAATGTTCAAGAACTCAAAGAGTTCGAGGAAGTACTGGCACGTTTTCGGGATCTAAAAGAGGATAGGTGTTTCTTGGTTTGAGAGGAAGAAGTGTAAAATAGTAATTGATAAAAATCATTTGTTAATTAGGAATATTGTATAGCAAATGCAAATTTTCAGGAGGCTTAGGTGACCAGGACTTTCGAAGTCAACCCCAAAAAGTGCTAAAACTCCTTCCTCGCTGGGAGAAGGATCACTTCTTTTGGGAGTCAGCCTGACGAGATCATCCGAATAATTTTTCTCCGCGGGTCAAATAAGATCAGGAATGTCCGATAAATCTTAATCCGATAAAAGTGCAGACTTAGCAAACATGACGCGCATAGCAGATTTGGAGAAGAAAGACCTCACCTTGTTATAATTGTAGTGCAGCGGCTTGATGCAGACGGCCAGTTTGTTGGTGGTGTTGGTGGTCGGTGATGGTTGGTGGACCAGAAGGTGGTTGGTGGGAGGAACCCTCAGTCTACTGACCACGGATATGGACAAGGGAGCGCTCTGATTGGCTCTCAGGGGACATATCACAAAACACGCAGAGTACTTGAGGTTCCAATTTTCCCTAATGACCTGTAAAGTATAAAAAATAATAGGTAAATTAAGGATATTATCTTTTTTTTGGAATAGCTGGATATTGTTGGAATTTGTTGGCTTACCCTGACTTTGCCCGGGACGGAGATGGACTGCAGAGGCAGCGCGTTGGTGAGTGTGCTGTTGGAAGGGTACCACAGGCGACACCACACTCTCTCCGGACCTCGCGTCTTGGTGGCCGCGACCACACGCACAGCTCGCTGACCTCGCCGCTCATAGTAGGCCGAGAACACGAAGAACTTGTACCTGAAAGAAGACAGAGGGTGAAAATTCATGTGGAAACATATTGTGCTTATGAAGTGGTGTTGTGCTAAGGAAAACTCCTAGCTTCCAATCTTCCGCGAAAATTAATTGAGATTTCCAGAGGAATAGGAAGACGATGGTAGAAGCTGATAGCTGTCATAAATCTTCTGAAATCTTTAAAGATGTCCTAAAGACTTTAAACTCACCTGGTACCTGCTACGGTCTGCCACCCCCCGGGGCTTGCCGAGAGGTTTGCGAGAGGCGGCAGTCTACTCTCCACACTCTGGTCTACTGCCCCCACTGCCGCCCCCGGCTGGTCAGGGGTGGCACTGCGTGTGTCTACTATAGGCCGGGGGCGGTGCAGTGACACCCCCACGCTGTCTTCAGCCCCTGCATGGTACACCAGGTAGTCCTCTCCTAGCTAAAACACAAAGAGTGATCATAAGAATCTCTTATATACGCAGATGACACACAAATTTAAAAGTGCCTTTCTCATCACTTATCTGATAAAGAAAATTAATCTAATTTTCTTGTGCGTCATTTAAAGCTATAAATATACGCTAACGAATGAATATTGTTCAAGAACATTCTCAAACGGCTGATATTTGAATTAACTGTGCGTTCTTGGTGCTAGTAATTCACACGAATATATCTGCAGTTCAGGTGACTTACTGAACTATGCGGAGTAATAACACTTCATCAGAAGACGACATCAACCCCCTCCCTGGCACAGTCAGCTGATGAGTTTACCTCCCTCCCCACACCGCTGATCAGCTGTTGCACTGATTGCAAAAAACTTAACCGCTGTCAGAGATAAATCTCAGTAACAGCTGGAGTTGTGATTATGTTCTTAATTACTTGGAAGTGTCTGTGTTGTTTATGTGTTTGTAGAACCAAAGATAATGTTATGGCAGGTAGATTGAGCATGGCTGAGCGCTGCCATCTCTTGTCGTCTTTCTCCCCCATTGGCTCGACAGACTTAAATGTGACCAAATCGTGCGATTTTCGAGAACGAACGAACTTGCACGTGCATCAGTGGCTCTACTTGGGACTCTTAAAATAATCCCCTCACAGCACTACCTATGCTTGGGCTGCCGAACTATGGTGATTTTCCTGCCTCAGCCATGTATGCGCAATCTACCTACCATAACATAATCTTTGGTAGAACTGGCACGAGTTGCGTGGAATAATAACGTTATTTTGTGCTAAACCACGTCACAGGTTTAAAGAATCTTAAACAAATGTATTATATATTTCGTACGAGCATATTTAATTGAAACTATCATGAAAATCCATTATAGTTTTGAGTTACGTGAATCCAACAATTTCTATATTCCTTGATGTCATGTAAAGTTAAAAAGTCAAGAGCAAAAAACGAAGTCCTTGTTATTCTAAAGCTTTGATTAGAATCCTACTTCCAAGCAGACTCGTGGCGGAGTGGTATCGCGCGCGACTCTGGAGCTTAGCATAACCTCTGGTGGCATGGGTGCGGTTCCCGCAGTCAACACTTACAATTTGTAAAGTGACTTTGTGGAATGCTAGGTAAAGGTCGAGGTTGAGTAGTAAAGAGGACTTCGCAGTCTTAACTTCGCCTCGATAAACAAGACAAACTTCTTTTTACTTCTTATAAGTTTTAAACTATACGATCTTCCGTTTTCTTTATTGAGCAAGTTTTAGGACTGAAGCAAACTGAAGAGTGTAGGCTCTTGAATCATAGAGTGAACCGGAAGTTGAGCACCTCTAAACCGGAAGTAGTTAAGGATGAAGCAATATTGCCAACTGCTGCTCCAAACCCTGCAATAACTCTTGAAAGAGTCGTTCTAAAGAAACTGAAGGCTGATTTTAGAAATTTGACCCTTTTTATGATGTTGAAGAATTTGAATTATTCTATCATCATGAAGGTTAGCGCTGAATAGTTTTAACCACGATTTCAAGGGGAGTTTAAATTTATAGAGCTTTATTAATTTATTCATGATAATATGAATACTTAGATCATTACTAACTATTGCGGACAAAGTATTAGTTTAAATCTTTATGGCTATCATCATTAAGATAAGTAAAGAAAAATGTTATGAAACGTAAAAAATGAATCAACAGGAAATCTTTTCTGAAAGTCGATATATCTCGTATTTTCCTGATTAAATGTATTGAAACAGATTATCCAAAGTCATGTGAGTTTCTTCATTTTGAACACCAAGAAGTAGAGGGCGAAAACACTTTTATATTTTATTTATTTAAAACCCTCAAAGGTAATAGTCGACAAATAATCAAACACAAACAGGATTAGTCATAATCTAATGAAGAAAATTACAACAATTATGTAAGCTACACCAACATTTCAGTTGAGATTTCAAAGAAATGTTCTAAAAGGAAGTCGCAATAGATATTGTGGCATGAGTTAGCTACATATAGAAGATGGGATTGTATGAGTTCACAAAGACGGGTTTGTTGTGTTGAAAGTGTTTCTTTTCAAGAAAGAAGTACACGTTCCCCATCATTCACAGTGGTGTTGTACAACATAGGTTCTCTTTGTGCCGGGACAATAACTTTGCCTCTTTCAGGCACTAGTGATTATGGTGAAACTTGTGATTCAATAAAATATCAGTTTGTGTTCAAATGTGAAAGTTTGAAAGTAAAGCTTTTCTTGTTTAGGCGAAGTTAGGACTACAAAGTCCTCTCTACCACTCAACATCGACCTTTACCTAGCGTCACCGAATGAGTCACATTACAAATTGTAAATGGTGACTGCGGGGATCGAACCCACGCCACCGGAGTGTGAGCTCGGAGTCGCGTGCGATACCAATCCGCTACTGATCCGCAAACGTCACTGGCGATTGCAATATATTAAATTGAGTAAAATAAACTTCGGCTACATGGTACTTTGACTTTAACTTTATGCGGTAAAACTACTCCACCAACAAAAGCCTTTTTGTTGGTTTAATACAAAAATCTGTTTTTAAATTTAAAGAAGGCCCGTTGTTTATTCCGTTGTTACGTACGCGGTGCCGTGTTTTCCTTTGGTGAAAAATTCAGCGTTTCTCTGAGGTGAAACCACCTGACCACTGAGGCGGACCCTTAACCCACAGTGTCCCCAACTATATCAGTCCTGGGCCTGTTATGTCAGTCCTGGGCCTGATATGTCAGACTTGAGATAGTTAAGTCTAGTACCTCAGGGAGACGGGAGAGTATGTCAATAAGTCTGGCAGGGATGCCAACATAAACATGTTTACTGCCTCACTACACTTCCCCAGGGTCTCAAACATTACTCCCCAACTATGTCAGTCTTGGCCTGTTATGTCAGTTGTATATGTCTGAGGGAGACGGAAAGTATGTCAATAAGTCTGGCAGGGATGCCAACATAAACATGTTTACTGCCTCCTACACTTCCCTGGGTCTCAAACCCTGACTCCTCAACTATGTCAGTCTTGAGCCTGTTATGTCAGTTGTGTTTTGTACCTCTGGAGACGGGAGAGTATGTCAATAAGTCTGGCAGGGATGCCAACATAAACATGTTTACTGCCTCACTACACTTCCCCAGGGTCTCAAACCCTGACTCCTCAACTATGTCAGTCTTGAGCCTGTTATGTCAGTTGTGTTTTGTACCTCTGGAGACGGGTATGTCAATAAGTCTGGCAGGGATGCCAACATAAACATGTTTACTGCCTCCCTAACTTCCCTAGGGTCTCAAACCCTGACTCCTCAACTATGTCAGTCTTGAGCCTGTTATGTCAGTTGTGTTTTGTACCTTTGAGACAGGAGTATGTCAATAAGTCTGGCAGGGATGCCAACATAAACATGTTTACTGCCTCACTAAACTTCCCTAGGGTCTCAAACCCTGACTCCTCAACTATGTCAGTCTTGAGCCTGTTATGTCAGTTGTGTTTTGTACCTCTGGAGACGGGAGAGTATGTCAATAAGTCTGGCAGGGATGCCAACATAAACATGTTTACTGCCTCACTACACTTCCCTAGGGTCTCAAACCCTGACTCCTCAACTATGTCAGTCTTGAGCCTGTTATGTCAGTTGTGTTTTGTACCTCTGGAGACGGGAGAGTATGTCAATAAGTCTGGCAGGGATGCCAACATAAACATGTTTACTGCCTCCCTAAACTTCAGGGTCTCAAACCCTGACTCTCAACTATGTCAGTCTTGAGCCTGTTATGTCAGTTGTGTTTTGTACCTCTGGAGACGGGAGAGTATGTCAATAAGTCTGGCAGGGATGCCAACATAAACATGTTTACTGCCTCACTACACTTCCCCAGGGTCTCAAACCCTGACTCCTCAACTATGTCAGTCTTGAGCCTGTTATGTCAGTTGTGTTTTGTACCTCTGGAGACGGGAGAGTATGTCAATAAGTCTGGCAGGGATGCCAACATAAACATGTTTACTGCCTCCCTAACTTCCTAGGGTCTCAAACCCTGACTCCTCAACTATGTCAGTCTTGAGCCTGTTATGTCAGTTGTGTTTTGTACCTCTGGAGACGGGAGAGTATGTCAATAAGTCTGGCAGGGATGCCAACATAAACATGTTTACTGCCTCACTACACTTCCCTAGGGTCTCAAACCCTGACTCCTCAACTATGTCAGTCTTGAGCCTGTTATGTCAGTTGTGTTTTGTACCTCTGGAGACGGAGTATGTCAATAAGTCTGGCAGGGATGCCAACATAAACATGTTTACTGCCTCTACACTTTAGGGTCTCAAACCTGACTCCTCAACTATGTCAGTCTTGAGCCTGTTATGTCAGTTGTGTTTTGTACCTCTGGAGACGGGAGAGTATGTCAATAAGTCTGGCAGGGATGCCAACATAAACATGTTTACTGCCTCACTACACTTCCCCGGGTCTCAAACCCTGACTCCTCAACTATGTCAGTCTTGAGCCTGTTATGTCAGTTTTGTCTCTGGAGACGGGAGAGTATGTCAATAAGTCTGGCAGGGATGCCAACATAAACATGTTTACTGCCTCACTACACTTCCCCAGGGGATGTCTTCACTTCGCCTCCTGTATGTTGACAGTGAGTAAAATATTCAGCATTGGCTTCTTGTATGAGCTTCGTCTTTAGACGACGAGATTGTAAAAATATTTGAGTAGCTAGTCCTTTCTCGTTCAAGTTTTACTTGAATGCGAATTTTACTAAATTTACGATTTTCAATAGAGCTCTATCTTTGTTTGAAGTTTGCTGTTCAACCTTAGAAATGGAGCTATTTATTATTACTGTCATGGAACAAAACGGTTTATAGCTTTAATCCTCGCATCACCTCCTGAGTCAAAATATATTAGGTTTGAGAGTACGAGAAGTTTACCCCATTACGAAGGTTTTACGGCATGAACTATTTGTAATTTTTCTAATAGTTTTGTTCTTTTTCAGGTCAGGAAATGGAAAATATATTCATAAAAAGTGACGAAGACTGAAGTAAACACTGTACAATCAACTGTAGAACAAATATATTTTGTTGTAAAGATGGCGACCACATCACAGTTTTTCTAGGGAGTCCTTATTTATTTTGCAAGACAACATGTTGTAACTACAGTATGATTTTACATTCCAAAGTTGATCTTTTAGTGGCTTTATTATTATAATTTATATTACATATGTTGTAAACTGTATTCTATGTTGCAAAATAAAGATTTTTGAATGTTGAAGAATGGAATTGTTTGTCCACCAGCATTTGATTTTATTTACTTCACATTTCTATGAGCTATTCGCGTATTTAATACTCGAGATTCTGGTATAAATTTCAATCACTTATATTTTAGAGCTTAGTTATGGTTAAAGATTTGAATATATGTAAAAGACACACACAATGCTACTGTCAATTCCTAAAATCGGAATACCGGATCTTTTCATACACAAAAGGGGGTTTTAATGATCTAAAAGCAGTAAATCTCGTCCGATTTTGATGAGATGTACATATTAAAAATTATGAAAACCATTAAGTCGTTTCAAAATGACGGCCAACAGCGGAATGAGTAGTCTGATTTTATTGAAATTTGAAAAGTTCTGCTTCAAGGCGAGTATAATGAGCGAAACGCTGCTGGCATTGTAAATAGTAGATCCGTGGCGGATTGGTATCGCGCGCGACTCCGGAGCTCATCACTCCGGTGCCGCGGGTTCGATCCCCGCGGTCACCACTTATAATTTGTAATGTGACTATACGGTGACGCTAGGTAAAGGTCGAGGTTGAGCGGTAGAGAGGACTTTGTAGTCCTAACTTCGCCTCGTTAAACAAGACTAATTTTACTTTTTTTTAAATAGTGCAAATAGTTTATTATGACAGGTCAGGTTTTGAGGATGATATAGGTCTAAAGCGGCTCAGATAGTCTCAGTGATCATCTGATGATACCGGCATCAACTCCCACCATCGTTTAGACATATCAGACCATCACCTGCGTGGTTCGGAAGTCACGTTAAGCCGTTGGTCCTTGTATTTCCATTGGTCATTGGGCTATTAATTAATGACCCATTCTAAGGAAGAGTCGGCCTTAGTTTGTAAGTAGACTACACCTCATAACTCATTACTACCACTCATCACACTCATCCTTAACCACATATTTGCCTCAAAATACCCCCATGAGAGTGGTCAGCATCTCAAATAGTGATATAGTGATATTAATAAATGAGTATTAACAATCAGAAGAAGAGGTTCACTTAAGTAATTACAAAACCCGGAAGCATCACTAAAGTGTGTGGATTGTTGATGTTTGGTTCCAGCTTTGAAAAGAAGACTGAAAGGGAATAAACCGTTCTTTGCGAAACACACGACGAACACAATCCTTTCTTCTCAGATCTTTCCTTTTTCCTCCCCATTTCCATTTCCCTCCATATCACCATTCACCAGTCGTGTCTTTGTTCAGCATTTTACAATGTGAGATGTTTTCATATCACGCTGACACAGTTTGAAAGCTTTAAGAGTAATATTTTTGGTGTAGTTATGTTTGATTTTAATAATTGTGTTATAACGAGATGAATGGACAACCCTTTCTGATAAATTTAATTGAACAAGTCTATTCTGTTCTGAATTTATCCGAGTAAGTCAATACCTGTTCACTAGAACCCAAAAACTTTACTGGCGCGAACTCGAATTTGCGTCGAGGCTCGCACAATGGTGGTTTTAGTAGTCTTTTGAAAGATATTACTATCGGCGTTAAGAAACGTATGTTACTTCGCCTTTTGTTAAAACCAATAACGAAGATATTATTAACCAGTCTTGAGAGTTTGTTTACGTGTATTATTAGCAAACAAAATGCGCGCGTAACCTCAAGCCCTACCGTGAATCCTAGCGAATTTTTGGTTAGGGGGGGAGGGGGTTGTAGGTCTGACTGAACGGGTGTTGTTGACCTTTAGTACTTATGGTGCTAAGCGCAAAATAAATCTATTCATTAATATAGTTTTTATAGCATCGAAACCGAAACGGGAAACGTTCTCAGAATTAAATAGGGAAACGTCCCAAAAAGGTCACTTTCGTTGAGTTGATTTTGCTGGTTAACGAACTTAATCTAGATATTTAAAAGGGGACCGTTCGTACAGAGCTTTGTAAAAATCGGATAAAAATATGACCTGAAGAGTGGTCACATTTATTGGTGTATACACTTATATTTAACATTTTATATTTACTATATTTATATACATATTACCAAAGACAAGAAAACAGAGTAGTACTTTTTCTTTGTGCGATATAAATTTCATGAATAACTCAATTTTATTAAAAAGTGTGATGATTAGAAAAGTTAATATCTAAGGCTTCCGGTTTACACCACGTCACAGTTGAAATACAAATGCTAAACGTTTCGACCTCGCTGTGGAGAGTCATCCTCAGTAGCTGGTTGATTGGCTGAGACTGGATTGGCCGGCCGTGTCGTCTTCTTATATACCCAAGCGGGGGCTGTCACCCGATTGGCCGAGGTGGGCGGAGCTTGTTGCTCGTTGTCGAACTGGATTGGCTGGTTTTAATAGGACTTCTGAAGAACTGGCTGCCAACTTTTTGATAATTTTATGCTGTCTTCTTTGTTAAAGTTGTCTTCATGTTTGATTATTTCTATAGTTTCTCTAATTTTCCTTGGATAATAGTGTGAAATTTTTCCCAAGACTTTGGTTTTGTCAAAATCAATTCCGTGTTTAGTCTTGTAGCTGTGTTCTGCTATTGCCGATTTTTCTATTTCTTCTTGTTTCGTGTGCCGAATGTGCTCTTGAAGTCGTGTGGAGATTAGCCGCCTCGTTTCACCAATATAGACTGAGCCGAAACTACAAGGTACTGTATGTCATAAACTCCAGGTGTACAAAGATGAATGTTGTCCTTCACGGGTCGTAAACATCCCACCTCGGCCAATCGGGTGACAGCCCCCGACCCACCGCCGCTTGGGTATATAAGAAGACGACACGGCCGGCCAATCCAGTCTCAGCCAGTCAACCAGCTACTGAGGATGACTCTCCACAGCGAGGTCGAAACGTTTAGCATTTGTATTTCAACTGTGACGCGGTGTAAACCGGAAGCCTTAGATATTAATGATGACACCGGCCGCGAAAGCTTAAGAATTAAGATTATAAAAGTTATTGCAACTTCAATAAGCTTTTAAACCTTTAATGGATTAAGTATGAATAAATTAAAGTTTTGATACATGTGATTTGATCTTATCATCATTGTACTTGTGATGATAATAAGATAATAAAGCACCATAAAGTTTGATGATAGGCTAAACCAGCGACAGACAATAGAGACGGCCTTATTGTAGGCTTACACAGTTGGCAATATTGCTTCATTCTATGGCACTTCCGGTTTATTGGTGCTTAACTTCCGCTTAGCGTCAGCTTGTGCGATAACTGTTATGCCTCAATACATCAACGCTTTATTGAAGGTAATTTGGAGATAATTTTTGTTTTATTTATTGACTTTCGGTATTTTTTTCTTTGACTTTACTCAAAAAAAGGTATCCAAATGATGTACGAAAAGGTATTGTATACGTTTGCAGTTATCTAATTTATGGAAACAAAAGAGACAATCGAAACAATTTTCACAAATTTATACAACTATAATAAGAAAATAAAATTCCAATGTTATCAAAAGATGAACGTTAATTTTCCTAAAAGAGCCTGGGAAAGTTTTATGTTCACTGAAAACACGTGTTTAATTAACATCCCAATAATTTTGAGGCCCAAAAATAAAAACTATTTTATTTCGGATCCATCATCTGGATTTGGCAGTTTCTTATCGTTTCGTCATCTTATTTATCCCTTTTTCTTACGTCAATTTCAACGTAACAAGTTTTTTGAGGTGTCAAGTTTAGCGGTATATCATTTTTATTTAAATTCAAATTTTTAGATGGTTAGTGCCACTATTAGCTTAAATTCTTTTAGATTTACAAGTTTGACAACATAATGTCGTCTTCACAAGTTTAACTGACAGTAGCTGTTCTTTTCCACACTTTAGAGTGAATCGACGTCGACAGGAAGGTTTCGAGATAACAGTTTGGGTTCGAGAGTTTTCCTGCGTTTGACAAGTTATTGCTGACCACTTTTCCCCCAAAGGAGCTTATGACAAATCTGACAGTCCGGAACCACTCTTTAGTTGAAAACACAGTCAAGCTTTTCAGGCGAACTTTTGTTTTTCTAGACGTTTTCCCGTTGATTTTGTTTTGACGCAAAATCCGTTAAAAGTCATTGTGGCGATGATGCAATTATAAAACAATACGCTCTACTTGTTTGAATAAAAGAATATAATCTTGCTCTATACAGTGTTTTTGTCTAAATTTTAGTGGTTTTATAGTTTTGAAGAAATGTATCACTATCCAACCAGTTTTGGACCTGACTCGGAACTATAGGGGTCACATTATTTTGGAACAGTTCGGAGACTCTTGTCTTTGAAAATATATTTAAACCATAAGATATTCGTTTAGAAACACAATATGTCACTTGTGGTAAGTTTTTATGAAATTGAAGTCCTATCCAAGGCATTGTCAAGTTGCCTGAAAAAATGTCTACCTGGTGCGGTTGGTCGTAGTCATGGTGGAGGCGGTTGGGCGGGTAGCGGCTGTTGCGGTTGTTGGCTCTGCTCCTCTCATCTATGAGGAAGATCTCTGTGAGGACGATGGCTGTGAAGACGCCGAAGAAGATGATGACGATGAAGAAGCTGAGGTTGGCGCGGTCCCGGGTCAGAGACTTGCGGCCGCTCCTCCCCATCCCCATCACATCTGCAACATCGAATCATACGAGAGGAACATTAATAGAATTCACGGAATTACTTTGGATTTGGAATTTTCAGACTGTTAAATGTCACGAAGGTTGCGGAGAAGGAAAAGGTTTGGGGAGGAGAAGAAAGGATAGTGAGGATTGGGGGAAAGATAAGGGAGAAAAGGTGAACGTAGGAGAGAAGAGTTTAATGAACCAGGTGAGGGACTAGGAGGTGAAAATTGGGAGATAAGCAAGAGAGAGGATAAAGGCAAGAACCAAAGAATTGTAGACAAGAAGGAGATAATGATGATGAGAGGTTGAGAGAACAGAAGAAAGAGATCAGCAGAATAATGGTCAGGATAGGAGAAGGTGGAAGATCGGTTGATGATGGAAGGAGGGAAAAAAGAACGGAAGGAGAGAAGCCAGAAGATGAAGTGCTGAAGAGTGTGGGAGAGAAAAGAAATTGGGAAGGAGTAATTAAAGAGAGGAAACAGAACGAAGAGGAAATAAATAGTAAAAATGGAGAAAATAGAGTCTTGAAATGTTATTTTCATCATAGATGTTGGAGGAAGTCATGGCAATGGTGCAAATAACAATTGAACTCCCCTATCGGAAACTGAAGCCGCCCAGCCGCCCGCTGAATGTAGTTGTTTGCTTCATAACTGAGATGCTATCAATTATCTCTAAATGAGATAAACTGAGAACCCGCTTCGACTAATGAACTGTTTGACTTCATGGTTTATTCAGCGTAACTAATTATTTGAGATTTCATCTTTCTTGGCGTCAGAGCTCAAATATTGTGGCCTAAGACATTCTCCATAAGTGAACCGTGGCGGATTGGAATCGTGCGCGACTCCGGAGCTGATCACTCCACTGGCGCGGGTTCGATCCCCGCAGTCACCACTTACATTTGTAATGTGACTATACGGTAACGCTAGGTAAAGGTCGAGGTTGAGTGGTAGAGAGGACTTTGTAGTCCTAACTTCATCTCGTTAAACAAGACAAACTTTACTTTAACTTTTACCTTTTCATTCAGGAATAAACTTCTCATAGCGAGTACTTTTATTGAAACTTTTAGGCGTGAATGTTTTATCTCTACACTCACACCCTCTACACTAAAGACGTACAGGTAGATGGGAGTAGAAGAGCCCCCTGGTGGAGGTATAAGAGTTTCTCTGTTATCAGCGAAGTTGTGTTATCAAAAGTAACTGTAACTTTGCCCTCCAAGAGTTCCCCTGACTCTGATAATGTCTGCACGTACCTCTGTGTTCCCAAAGTAGCCAACTTCAGCTTTTCAAGGCAATCTTTAGTGGTTAATGCTTTCGAAAAACAATCTTATAGTCTTCGGGTTTGAGTGGTGGATGGCTTTTAGTCCCAACTTCGCCTCGTTAAACAAGACAAACTTTACCTAGTACCTTTTGACGGTATCATATTTTATTAGACTGGTATTAAACTGTTTGAAACTTTATTTCGGTGCATTGAGCCTTAAAATGGATTTAATTTAAACGTTGATTAAATAAAGAATCGGACACAAGCTGATGAATTTCAATTAAGTTACTAAACAAACAATACACCTTGTTGTTTATAGACGAAGTTTTAGGATCGTTGTTCTTCGATTTTTATGTCCTATTAATTTCCCCATTACTAAATACTTGTACTAAGTTTAACTACTTTTGCCCAGAACTCGTTGGCTACTAGAATTGGGACCCACAATTATAATGTAATGTCACTCTTGTCATAAGCCATCAAGAGGCAGATTTAGAGAATTAGCTTAATTATTATAACTGTTCATTTTAGCCCAAGGATTGGAAATTGACTAAATTTATAATATAACCCCCGGGCTTGCTGGGGGCCTACACTCGGCCTGCGGCCTAGTATTTTGGGGGCATTCACAAATGTTTTGCCGCTATGTGGCAAAATATTGGCTAAGTATAAGGCCAGATTTTTAGACGCCATCTTTTGGCGGCCAACTTGTCAGATCCTTAAAATAGTTTCAGATTTTTCCCGAAGGTTTCACATCAAGAGCTTCAAAAAGAGTATATGGTTGAGGGGCTAGGATGTCGGGAAGTGCCTAAACATTGACTCGTTCAGTCACCTGTATCATAGAATAAGTATTACTGTTATACTTATTCTATGCCTGTACAACCGGCTTTATAGTTTATTAATACCTCATCAAGCCTGATTGGAGATATCTTCTACTAGTATCGGTACCATCATCAAGAGCATTTGCAGTTTAATCGGCCATATGGTGTTGATTTGAAGATTCTGACGACGCCAGATGGCCGATAAAACTACAAATACTTCGATGATGGTACATTAGTACCGAAACCGGTAGAAGATATGTCCAATAAGGATTGCTTGATGAGGTATTATATTATAAATTAGCTTCATCTCAAGATCCTAAAAACGACTGAAGCAAAAATCTGAAAAAGTCAGGTGCGTTGTTGAGAGCAGTTTTAACAAGAAGAACCCCTGAAGAAGAACTGGCAGAAAGTGGATTTCACTCAAGAGATGGGCGCGGGAGAGGCCCGAGGCAAGAGTTGATGAGGCCAAGCCACCACTGAGTGTTAACCCTGGAGACTCTTAAGAGTCTTCACTGGGAGGTGGAGGGGGGAATCTACAGTCGGTAATTGGTCAAATCTTCGTAGCACTCGTTCAACCCCCTCTCCCCTGTCGCGAGACAACGTGTCATAAACGGAGAAAGCTTTTAAAAGGTTTTGTTCTTGATAGTGTGGTTTTAGTTTGTTGAAATTTTACGAGTAACTGGCGTAAGGGGAGTTCGAAAGTTCACCATTTTGATATAAAACAACGGAAACTTACGTCATAATTTTTAAATGTTTTTCACAATGGACTTTTTTATTCCATTAAAAGGCCTGGAGATACATGTAAGTTCTTGTGAACTCTTTATAATTAATAGTCCACGATTTAGCCCAGTAGAAGTACGCGATCAGGTGTTGTTTGAATCTGAACGTTAGTTTGCTGTGAACCCGACACTGTTTTGATTCCAGTGTTGGTTACCAGGATGCGCTACAAGGGTAGTAGCTTGCCTCACACATCTGGGTGGACTGTGA
This sequence comes from Matsumurasca onukii, assembly GCA_018831715.1. Classification (NCBI taxonomy): domain Eukaryota; kingdom Metazoa; phylum Arthropoda; class Insecta; order Hemiptera; family Cicadellidae; genus Matsumurasca; species Matsumurasca onukii. The sequence goes on from CM032060.1 coordinate 4,334,470, forward strand.
GGTTATGACTAAAACCTTGACAAGTAAAAGTAAACAATAAATCATCAAATGTTATGGATCTGATCTATGGAGTTCCACAAGGTTCCATTCTTGCTCCTGTGTTATTTGGTTTAGTTGTTAGTAAATGCTATGCAATTAATTTAGGTAATATTGTCATTAATAATTGCAATATTAATTATTTGCTTTTTGGCTTGAGGTTCAACATTTAAACGCATATAGCAGGAGTTGGACCCGTAAGGTCATTGGTTTGGTCCTCAAACGTTTAGTTAATTGTACGAAATGGTTTGTTAGTAAATTATAGTGAACCTTTAAAGTATCAGGGTCTAAACAAGTGTCTAACCTTTCAAGTGTGTTAAAAAATTAGTTTTAAATTTTTGTCAACGATTTGTATTGTTTTCTTCTCAAAACCTCAGGCAGCTTTTCTATAAATACAAATAATAAAAAGTCCGAGTGCCACAAAAGAAATGCAAGCCTACTATTTTAGGAAGATTTATTGCCGTAATAAAAGTTTCTAACGAGTAAACCTACACAAGTATTACACATCTAGGTTAGAAAAGGGGTTAAATCCTCATTTTAATCTACGAGTGAAACACAAAGACACCGGGGAGGAAGCTGGATTTGAAAAGCGTAACTCTCGTTCCATTGTGATCCCTGAGACGGAAAATTGGTTTCTCTCTGTCTGCTGTCAAACTGTGCTCTGATACTGAGTAGAAACAGCTGTACAGAACTGTGATCACTGAGTATTTCAAAACTGTTTACAACTCACTAAATCACTATTTGAGATGCCGACCTCTCTCATGAGGGTATTTTAAGGCAAATATGTGGCGAAGGATGAGTGGTAGTAATGAGTTATGAGGTGCCTTGTTACAAACTAAGGCCGACTCTTCCTTAGAATGAGTCATTAATTTATAGCCCAATGACTAATGGAAATACAAGGACCAACGGCTTAACGTGACTTCCGAACCACGCAGGTGATGGTCTGATGTCTAAACGATGGTGGGAGTTGATGCGGGTATCATCAGATGATCACTGAGACTATCTAAGCCGCTTTAGACCTATATCATCCTCAAAACCTGACCTCCATGAAGCTGGATTACAGGACCACGCCACGAGTCCCAGTCAAAAGTGTGAATCATACTAACAATTAAACTATAACTAACTAATTGAGTTTCTTACTCACGGAAATTCGCTAGGATTCGGTAGCACTTGTGGCTACTGTCAGCTGTGTTCAATTAAAATATAAAATGAAGAGTTAAGTGTGGGATTAAATTCTCTCATAGAATAAATATTGACTGGAAACTGCGGGGTTCGGTGTTTGGTCGGTTGGTTTTAATTTCTCCAGCGTCCGGTGTTGCTATAATTCCTCAGGCGAAACGATTCAGTGAGCTTCATTCAACGTTATTTTCATGTGTACGTTAAATATCGCAATTATTAGCGGACTAGCTGGTACGCGCTTCGCCTCGGGCTTTATTAACATAGCTGTGTGTATATTTTCAGAAAATTGCAGCTATATCCTTAGAAAAGCCATTTTGTTTGCCTGTTGTTCACCATCTTCTCTTTATAAGAGTTGGCTACTTTGTAAGAGTCATAGTTACTTCCGCCGTTCCATTAGATTTTAGAGCCCGCTTTGGTTGTTTACAATTTGTTTTGAGGATGTTATATGGACTACAAATGTAGCTAAAACACACTGCGTGATAAGCTTAACCCTCAAACACAGTTTCACCACCAGTTGAATGGGTCGTCGTTGAAATTTAAAATGTGTTTTTCTTTCATAATATGTAGTATAACTTCCGGTAAAAAACCGTAAGTCTGAGACCACTAAATCACTATTTGAGATGCCGACCACTCTCATGAGGGTATTTTAAGGCAAATATGTGGTGAAGGATGAGTGTGATGAGTGGTAGTAATGGGTTGAGGTGTAGTCTTGTTACAAACTAAGGCCGACTCTTCCTTAGAATGGGTCATTAATTAATAGAATGACTAATGAAATACAAGGACCAACGGCTTAACGTGACTTCCGAACCACGCAGGTGATGTTCTGATATGTCTAAACGATGGTGAGTTGATGCGGGTAACATCAGATGATCACTGAGTCTATCTGACCCTTTAGACCTATATCATCCTCAAAACCTGACCTCCATGACTGGATTAAAGGACCACGCCACGAGTCCCAGTCAATACAACCTATACAAAAGCGTTACGAAATTAAAAACAATTAGGGGAGTCAGGCACGTCCATGGTCAGTGACAACTGCACACTTACTGACTGTCTGACCTGCCGCCAGACAGCCCTCTTGGCTCACTCGGAGCAATGGACGACCAATCATAGTGACCAACTGTAACAGTCGACGCTTGAGCTCATTTTTGTTTACAATGATTATAACGTGTATAACTTTTATGAAAACAATTAAAACCGATCATTTTTAACGATAAGCAAAAATAATAGATCAGAACGGCGAAGGACTGCACGGGATAATATAAAGAATGAAGCCTCGATATTTCCAAGGACGTACGAGATATATGTGCCTGTGGAGAAATATCAGAATAGCTCAATATCGGAGTCACTCTCCATGCAATATCTTCATCCCTGTCAATATCTTGGCAGATTGGCCCTCCTTCAACCGTTCTGCCATGTGGAGTCGAGCGTTATGCATATATCAATATGTAAGAGTTTCAAGAAGAAATTGAAACCAGGCCGACACGCAGCTAAGCGCTAAAGCGCCGCTTGCATGAGTGAATCGAATTTCTTTTGCAGTTTGTTACTCTTATTCGCTACGCCCCAGCCTCGCTTCGGCCTTCGGCCTCAGACAGTGGTCTAATATCGCGAGCGCTTAAATATGTGGGAAAAGCATAATACATATTTAGCATAATCTTGATACTTTAAAACTCTTAAACAGTTTTATCACAAATAAACCAGTGCATACTTTACGAATAACTAAATCAATCTGGTTCTTGTATTTAAAGTTTTTATCAAAATTTAAATACAAGAATTTAGCTAAGACACTTGATGAAATATCAATTCTAAATGTTTTGGATCCAATCTTTGAATTTCAATTCTCGGATTATAAATCAGTTTTGTTGCAAAGAACAATCGTTTTTGGGTGAAACGCCCCCTTAAAGAATACTTCCTCTATAATCATACCCCGTTATGGAAAATCCGCTAGGATCCACGTAAGTCGGTTATGTTTTTATCCACCATAAGCACTTTTACATCTGCCAAAACTCATTAACTCTGAACATTTAGTTCAGTTTATGTTCTAAAGTTTCAACACTGGGAAAGGTTGAAGCTCCCGAATGTTTAAACTTCCGCTTTGAACTGTTCAGAAAGATAAACAGTTCAGAACTAGTTTGTGAGTCTGTGTTTACAAAACAATCGTATCATATCAGTGAACGAACTGTTTGCTCAAACAGAACTACATCTAGCGGGTTGATGGAATCCACTCGGTCCTTAAATAACTAAATCACTATTTGAGATGCCGACCACTCTCATGAGGGCATTTTAAGGCAAATATGTGGTGAAGGATGAGTGTGATGAGTGGTAGTAATGAGTTATGAGGTGTAGTCTTGTTACAAACTAAGGCCGACTCTTCCTTAGAATGGGTCATTAATTAATAGCCCAATGACCAACGGCTTAACGTGACTTCCGAACCACGCAGATGATGGTCTGATATGTCTAAACGATGGTGGGAGTTGATGCGGGTATCATCAGATGATCACTGAGACTATCTGAGCCGCTTTAGACCTATATCATCCTCAAAATCTGACCTCCATAAAGCTGGATTACAGGACCACGCCACGAGTCCCAGTCCCTACATGGGGGGATAAAGTTTCAAAAACTGTGAGTTAAATTAATTTAAAACCAGGCCGACACGCAGCTAAGCGCTTAAGCGCCGCTGGCATGAGTGAATTTCCCTTGCAATTTGTTACTCTAATTCGCTACGCTCACAGCCTCGCTTCGGCCTTTGGCCTCAGGCTTACGTGTGCTCTTACTACAAATTTATTACATATCTTGAAGCACTTTTTAAATATCATTAAAATATTACTACTTGTTCCGCAGTTACAACAACAAAAACAAAAATTCGTTTTGGCCGCCATTTTTAAACTACATGATGGATTTTCGTACATTTTGGCATACGATGTATAACTATAAAATACATATTTGTTCACATTTCATCAAAATTGGAAGAAATTAACGGTTTTAGATCATTAAAACTATTTTGGGTGAAAAGTCCCCCCAAAAGGAGGGCACCGGTAATCCGATATTGCTAGTTAACGAACTTGACCGATATATTTACAAAAGAAACATTTGTACCGAATTTGGTGGAAATCGGACGAAAATACATAAAACACCTACGTATGTATGGTCTGATATGTCTAAACGATGGTGGGAGTTGATGCGGGTATCATCAGATGATCACTGAGACTATCTGAGCCGCTTTAGACCTATATCATCCATCCTCAAAACCTGACCTCCATGAAGCTGGATTACAGGACCACGCCACGAGTCCCAGTCCCTACATGGGGATAAAGTTTCAAAACTGAGTTAAATTAATTTAAAACCAGGCCGACACGTTAAGCGCTTAAAGCGCCGCTGGCATGAGTGAATTCCCTGCAATTTGTTACTCATTTATCTGCTAATAGATCACGCCCTTCGACCTTTGACCTCAGGCTTACGTGTTCTCTTACTGCAAATTTATTACATATCTTGAAGTGATTACACTTTTATATCATTAAAATATTACTACTTTTTCCGCAGCAAACAACAAAAACAAAAATTCGTTTTAGCCATATTTTTAAACGATGGATTTTCGTACATTTTGGCATACGATGTATAACTATAAAATACATATTTGTTCACATTTCATCAAAATCGAAGAAATTAACGGTTTTAGATCATTAAAACTATTTTGGTGAAAAGTCCCCAGGAGGGCACCGGTAATCTGATATTGCTAGTTAACGAACTTGACCGATATATTTACAAAAGAAACATTTGTACCGAATTTGGTGGAAATCGGACGAAAATACATAAAAACACCTACGTATGTATACAGTTTTGAAACAATTCTCAAAACGTGTTCTGGGGGTCAGGACGGTGCACATTTCACGGTCACGGGTCTGGGTCTTATCATGAGGACGGCACGAATATCTCAATTTTCCAAAGGAAATTCGATAAAAATGCTTTTGATTGAAACTTTTAACATTTATAATAACTGTCGTTGACTTGTTCGTCTAAACCATTTTGTAGGCAATATATTTATTCGTGAAAAAAGAGTACTAGATATTTTAATACGCCATGGCGATAGCTTATAATCACATATAGAATTAAGTTGAAGTCTCAATAAATGCCTTCCATTTTTCGCGATGTTTCTAATTTCTTTTCAAAGCATAGTAGTTTATACGATTTCGTTATACAGTTTCAAAATATTTTCAACATTATTTTCAATCAAATAACATTTCCTGTCATGTATTCCTTAACGGATTTTAACTGAGTTCATTACACTAATTACTCAACATATTAATAGTAGAGTCCAGACTTTACAAGGTTCGTTCTAAAATTGTATACGTGTTCAGGGTATTAGAGATTTCCTGGCTTACATTTTAAAAGTGAAAATAATCCGATTTGAATGTTAAACTCCCCGCTTTACAACATTTGTGGTTTGTGGTATTCCAGTTAGCGGTCGCCCGCCGCTGAGAGCTTTAGTTGAATCGAATCTATTTCGTTGATGCCGAAACCGATTTAAATCACACCGTATCTGGTCGACGAAGTTTCAATTTCAATTCAACCAAAGATTATGTTATGGTGAGTAGCTTGCGCATTGATGCCGAATGGCTGTGTAAAACATAGTTGCGGCAGCCTATGCACAGATAGCGCTGCGAGGTAATTCTTTTAAGTCTAAAGAAAAACTACTGAAGCACGCGCAAGATCGTTCGTTTTATGTTTTTAACATATACAGAGTGTCTCAAAAGAATATATACACGCCATCACTTTCGTATGTATTTAATTATATCACACATTTCGATTAATAATACACATGTTTTTGTTGCTAAAATTTATAAATGTTCAAAATAAAGACTATTGACATTCATAAATTTACATGGGCCTTTTGGGACTTTTCACCAAAAAAGTGGTTTTAATGGTACTTTATTGTTATACATCGATATATCAATAATTATGAAAATCCATTGAGCCGTTTCAAAATGGCGGCTAAAAAAGTGATTTCATGCTATAACAGCGGAATGAGTAGTCCGATTCTAGTTAAATTTAAAATAAAAAGTACCTAGTAAAGAACACTGTAATTCTGAGGCCGAAGGCCGAAGTGAGGCTGTGAATGAAGCGAACAGCCTTGTAACACCCGTTGTAAAAGCCGAACGCCAAACAAAAGTACCAAGTTGCAAGAAAATTCGATTCAATCATCCCAGCGGCGCTTTAGCCGCTTTTTTATTGGTACACATATTGGCTACAAAAACATAAACATACATTTTAAAAAAAGTCGGATAATAGATGCACTGCAGACGGGAAACGCTCCCAAAAGGGCAATTTTATTTTAATTCATCCCCCCGTTACAGGAGATTCGCTAGTAATCACGGTACCGCTTATTTTTTATCGTTCAGACTCTCATGGGATACAAAACCATAAAACGACACAGAGAGTAAAAAAATTATTATTGAACGACAAAATCGAGCAGAAAATGTCGAAGAACATATTAATATTCCGTTCATGTTTTCAACTTGCGAAATTAAATTTCCAACCGAACTTTTGTGTCGAAGAAATGTAATTGAATATGTATTAATATTCACAACGCAGTGTCTCTCCCCAGAAGCTTAAGCATGTTGTCCGTGCATGGATGTAATACAGATCTAAGCATCGTCGATGTAGAGTTAGTACTGTGAATATAATTCATAAGTTGATTTTGAAAATGTTAGGATAATATCGTAAAACACCTTGTAAATACGTGTTAATTTATTAAGTTAGTTAAGAACATATTTCTGTTAAGTTTTCGGTATTCAATTATTAACCATGTAAAATAAACAAAATAGTTCATAGGTAAGTTTTAGTTGAAATCAACGTAAAAATAAAACCGTGATTCATTAGTAACTGATTAGTTTGGCTAATGTTTGACAAAAACATAATTCCAAATAATAATTTTTCAGAATCTAGAGGAAAGATAGTTTGTATTCTTCTATTAATTATTGATTAATTATTACACACAACAAATAAATCGCAAAACTACATACCACAACATTATTGTTTTGACAGTTTTGTCTAGCAACTAAAACGAATTACATGATAACAAGGCAAATTATCAAAACATATGTTAAATACTGTTTAAAATAATCCTTTTCCCCTACGATTGCCTCTACGATAAAAATACAGAATGTATCGAACTGTAATTATGCGCCAGCTTGGAGGCATTGATCATAGTAACATATATTTTCAGAAGAGTAAATAAGCCAGGTGTAATCTGTGGTTTGTTTGGACTCGCATCTTATTGATTTCTGAACAGCTGACTTTTCCGCAAGTTGTGACATGAATGTTTACAATAAATAGTGCGTATTGAAAGTATCGGACGCGAGTGCCTAGTGAGTTATTTACGTGTTTAAATTACAAAGTTTCACAGTTTATTCAATTCATTTTTAATGTTTAGTGTTATGTGAAAGTTTTAGACTGTGTTAACTACAGTGATGTTGTGAGTAGCAGTTTCCAGCCTAGCATATATGGAATTCTACAGAAAGGTAAAACATTATACTTGTATAACTGATAGAAATTAGACGTAATATGGTTTAAACAATTTACATATTCAACTAAGTAGTTCCTACTTAGCTTTGGGACGTCGATAAAAATTATTATTACACACAACAAATAAATCTCAAAACTAAATACCACAACATTATTGTTTTGACAGCTTGTACCTTGTCTAGCAACTAAAACGAATTAAATGATAACAAGGCAAATTATCAAAACATAATGTTAAATACGTGTTTCGAAAATAATCCTTTTCCCCTACGATAAAAGTACATAATGTATTGAACTGTAATTATGCGCCAGCTTGGAGGCATTGATCATAGTAACATATATTTTCATAAGAGTAAATAAGCCAGGTGTAATCTGTGGTTTGTTTGGACTCGCATCTTATTGATTTCTGAACAGCTGACTTTTCCGCAAGTTGTGACATGAATGTTTACAATAAATAGTGCGTATTGAAAGTATCGGACGCGAGTGCCTACTGAGTTATTTACGTGTTTAAATTACAAAGTTTCACAGTTTATTCAATTCATTTTAATGTTTAGTTTTATGTGAAAGTTTTAGACTGTGTTAACTACAGTGATGTTGTGAGTAGCAGTTTCCAGCCTAGCATATATGGAATTCTACAGAAAGGTAAAACATTATACTTGTATAACTGATAGAAATTAGACGTAATATGGTTTAAACAATTTACAATATTCAACTAAGTAGTTCCTACTTAGCTTTGGGACGTCGATAAAAATTATTCTTATGATACAGATACGCCATCATTATGTGTTTGTATTTCTGTGTTAACTTAAATTAATTAGTGACAAGTTAAAAATCTTACGAGTAAAATGAAAGCTTGATTTAGTACCAGAAAGTTTTGATTACGGGAAAATATTTCATTCAGTGTTTTTGTCCCCAACAAAGTATACTTGTACTTGTAAAAAGGAAGGCTGTTGCTCGGGTACTGGCATCAAACTACCGATCCCGTGTTACCCTGTCCCTGATAAATGCTCCGTGATAAATTTCAAGTTATGTAAAGTTTTGTTAAAAATATTCAAAAAGATCATTGTAATTAGTGATTTACTTGACATGATATCATTGATGATTGCCGTTTCAATAATCTTAGCGCTGATGGTGTTTTCCGCGGCAAGTTTTAGTTTGTGTGGCAAATTTATAGACGTTATGCGTAGTTATTGTAAAATCCAACACATTGCACTAAAAAACATGGACCATTGGCCATATTTCTACAGGTCGTTAGGTTTATACATTTTTGCACTATTCATTCATTAAAAAACGATGGAAAACGTCCGAATATTGTATTTTAACCTCAAAATTGTCCCATCGACAACAACAAACTTCAAACAAAGACTACACTTTTAACTCCTTATTTCTTAAAGCTACGATTCTCTAGGAAAGCGTTGACCGCTACATTACGGCCGTAATATAAAAATAACACAACAATATAAAAATAATAAATACATGGCCCATAAGTCACAGGTTGACAGGCATGCATGTCGGTCAACTGACTTATGGACCACCCTGTATTATGAACGTAACACAATATTAAAATGTTGTCAAAAACAACTTTTGACAGGTTTAGTCAAAGTTTATTTACCTATGTATAAATGGACGAGCTTGCCTATTATTTACAAAACAAAATGTTTCACCTGACGAGGAAAACCAAAACCGTTTTTATAGTTTTTACCGCCACTTAACGTCCACCATTCTCTTGGAAAACACTCTCATCTGATTGCATTGAAAACAAAACTCACCGTCATATTGCGGCCGTAATGTAGCGTTCACCGCCTCCTAGGAAATAGCTTTAGTAAATATAAAACCAATCCCCCACATCAACAACTAACACGATTGGATCGCCCGACAACACAAAACACGAGCTGAGCGGATAGAACACGTGTGTTTTGTAAAGCCGTTAGTGTTGATGTCGTCTTCCATTAATGTGAGTTTCATTCCAATTAAAACTCGACGTCACTCTACACTCGCCTCCGGTCTGGATTTTATTCAAAATCACGTTCAAACGCTTCACATGACTGTTGTGTTTGTTATTAATTTCACATCCGGATAACATGGAAACCATTCGAGAGGTTTTTGTTCAGAGCTCGTAACCAACTGGATTGTGTAGTTTTGTTGCGCTAATTGGATACGTTGTGAATGGTGTTTGAGTGTTTGGGAAACATTTTAGTCGAATCTCCTTTGGAAAAATATATATTCATGCCGTCAGCATGGTAGGATCCAGACCCGGGACCCTTAAATGAACACCGATCCTGACCCCAGAACACGTTTTGCGCACATTTTCAACACTCTACATAAGTAATAAGGTAGAACTCAACAGATACAACATAAGCTGTCAAAAAGAAATGATTTACAATATGGAGTCCCTCAAGGATCTATCCTAGGCCCGGTTTTATTCTTAATGTTATGTTAATAACGTAAGTGGCATCGATGACATACATCGATGACATTGACTGGGACTCGTGGCGTGGTCCTGTAATCCAGCTTCATGGAGGTCAGGTTTTGATGATATAGGTCTAAAGTGGCTCAGATAGTCTCAGTGATCATCTGATGATACCCATCAACTCCCACCATCGTTTAGACATATCAGACCATCACCTGCGTGGTTCGGAAGTCACGTTAAGCCGTTGGTCCTTGTATTTCCATTGGTCATTGGGCTATTAATTAATGACCCATTCTAAGGAAGAGTCGGCCTTAGTTTGTAACAAGACTACACCTCATAACTCATTACTACCACTCATCACACTCATCCTTCACCACATATTTGCCTTAAAATACCCTCATGAGAGTGGTCGGCATCTCAAATAGTGATGTGGTGATATGTAACTTAAACATAAAGAAACGTAAACTTATTTAATTTTTATCGAATTTCCTTTGGAAAAATAAATATTTATGCCGTCAGCACGGTAGGATCCAGGCCCGGGACCCTTAAATGAACACCGATCCTGACCCCCAGAAAACGTTTTGAGCACATTTTCAACCCTCTACATAGCTATTTAAGTATATGAGTGTGAAGAGAATAACAACTAAGTACACTTGGTTTGACATGTTTCTTATCTTCACGACCGTTTTCGAAGGCGACTTCATCCTCGGGTGTAAGCTAGTACCTGTATATATGTGTGTACTATCTACATGTCATATTTTGCCGATTTACATGAAATTTGTTCTTTGTGACTGTATTGTGGTCAAGTACGTTAGCTACAGGAAATCGAGCTACCGGATGTAACCTTTCCTATGGAGTCATCAACAATACATATTTCTATTGTTGTGACGCTACAATCTTAAAGCTCATTTCAAGGTAAAATCTAACCCAAAAGTTTGTTACCAATCATACAAAGTTTTCCAAACTCCAATATCAATTTGACACAAATAATTCATTGAACTTAAAAATATGTGGTAAAAACACACATTTGTTTATATATTTTTTTCGCGCTTTTATGTTAATTAAAATATTAAAGAGAAAAAGTGAGATAAACATTATTTTATTTACACTGCCGGTTTCAGAAATGACTAAATTAAAATATATTTACAACATTTAGTTTTAACTCTATTAGCGAAATTACTCGGTGTACGGTCAATATACTGGTGCAATGATTAACAACGTTTTAAAACAGAGATAAAATAAAAGAACCCGATCAGACACAAATAAACCCTGGAGAACAATGTTGGATGCGAATGTAGATCGACCAAGCACTGCATTCACCTCGGCCTATATTGAATGCTAAACTGTATTGAATGTTGAACCATTCTACAACGTGAATAGACTTCAGCCTATTCCGGACCTTCAATACACTGTCTGCTTTATTTTTAAAGTTTCATACGAACGTTCCATACTGTCGATTATCTTCAATTAAAACTGAAAACGTCTTTATACTTTAGAAGTTTACTAGCAGAACAGCGTCGATATAATTTAAGCAATTACCGTAAAATTTATTTTCCTATCGTTTGAATTTATTTTTAACAATATCAGTTAAAAATCAATTCATTCTTAGTTGAACCTTAGGTTTTCCATTATGCATCGTATCACAATTTATATTATATTAAAACAATTTTTGGCTCATTCTATGAGTATTGAAACCATGAAATTAGTATATCTAACCGTTTTCCATATCTAGTGGGCGGGACATTTTAAATGTATCCATTCGCTGTAGGTAATTCTAAAGTTAAAAGTTAAGTTACAAGTCCAGTCCACGCATACAAATAAACCCAGGAGAAAAATTCGACCAAGCAGAAAAATGTTGGTTTCAACTTCTATTGGAAACTGTAAGTTTTAAAACTTTTATAGTACGTTTAACGGAATGAATAGGCGCTGTTGACCCTGTTTTAAAAGCTCTCCACTTTTGATCTTCACCAACTCTTGAACCAACCTTCCGCATCTCTTCGCGTCCTACAATCTTTAACCCTCACAAGCATATGCTTCACTTAAACCTAAAATAAAGAGAAGTTTCCTTCCGTTTAACACGCGAAACAATAGTAAGAAATCAGCGATAGGGTATTGATCAATTATCTAGCTCAAACAGCGGTTAACTTACGCACATTGTCAAGTACTACCGTGAATCTAGGTGAATTTCCTGTAAAGGACGGATAATCTACACCAGAAGAGTGCTTTTGGTTGGGTGTTTCCTAGGTCAAAACTAAGTGTTAGTGTAAACATTGCATTTATGATCTGATGCGTGGCCAAAACGTGTAAAAAAAACTACAAGGCCCGTTTTGTTCTACGACGTTTCCTTCTCTACGCTACAGAACGTAATAGTTTTTGTCTTAAGTAAATTCACTGAAGCCAGAATAGAATGGTTTTAAAATGGCGTGGTTAAGTGGTAGAGAGGACTATAAAGTCTGACTTCGCCACATAAATAAAACTTTATCATTTCACTTAACTAACAGCTTAAACCTAACGATGACTCTAGGAGTATAGCCGATTGAGTAATGTAATAAAAGGAAAATAATAGGAAATATAAGGTGCGAATTTTCGTTTATGTAAAACGTTAACAAGCAAAGAAGGAAATAAGTTAAGGAGAAAAAACATAAATATTAACAAAATACATTATTTAAAAGAGTTTTAAAGCTGATTTAAAGCCACATGTATAATATGTTTTTTCCAAGACCATACTACATAAAAATAAATTATGTAAAATTTAAGCCGAAAGGAGCTCTTAACTTCAAATACAATAGGTGTGCCAATTCAAAATTTCTTAGATTTAGTCGGTTAAAGGGATGGTTCAATTTTGTGAAAAGCAGTTTTCTAAATTACTACTGTAATGAGCGGAATAATAAACAATAAATAAATCACTTCTGGTAAATTTAATTTTTTTAAATCTTTAAACTTACGGTACGCAACAAGTGCTATAGAATCTAGATATTCGAAGCAACGCAAGATTTATCAAAAAATATTTACTACAAACAAATATTAAAAAATACTCGCGGGACCAGGCACGACTGTACTACTGTGTACGGCGTGAACAGGCAATTCACCTACAGGCGCACACTGCGGGTATTGCATCTCGGCTTTGCAGGCGCTCTTATTGAATCCAGCTCAACCAGTCTGGAACCAATAAGTGAACATCTCAGACAACCTTGCCTTCCGCCCTGCCGCTGCTTGCTGCTAGTTCAGTGGGTTTTAATTTAATCTCGTGTTTGTTGCAAGTGGAAATTTTTAAACCAGGCCGACACGCAGCTAAGCGCTAAAGCGCCGCTTGCATGAGTGAACCGAATTTCCTTTGCAATTTGTTGCTCCAATTCGCTCCGCTCACAGCCTCGCTTCGGCCTTCGACCCAAAACGTATTTCAAATTTTATTAAAATCGGACTACTCGTAACGTTGTTATAGCAGAAAAATAACTTTTGGCCACCATTTTGAAATGACTTAATAGATGTTCATAATTATTTTTCTTTGTTTGAAGTTTGTTGTTGACGATGGGAGGATTTCAGAAGTTGAACTATTATTGCGGACATTTTCCATCGTTAGTGAACAAAAAGGATCACGACGTTTCGGGATCTGCAATCTGATCCCGTCTTCAGGTGAAAATAACCTAAACCATAACACAGAACATTAGAAAATGAGCTAGCCAAGGTAGTCAGCGTAGCTGACCAGTCAAACTCTACCATTAACATGTAGTTGTTAAGTCAAACAACAAATTAAATCTTAGAATTTAGGAATAGCCTAAGAAAACAAAACTACAATATTACAAACACAAGCCACACTATGAAAATAAACAAGTCATCATAGTAAATTCAAAACGATCACAAAACACGTCCACTAACTGAACGAGCTAACCCGACTAACTGGTTGGCGGTGACAGGCCAATCACACACTAGCAGCAGGCAACTGTAACAAAGAAAAACAAAATCCTATTTATGCACAGCCAATGGGAGAAGGGGCGGCTGCACCCCCCCGTCGTGTTTTTTTCTTTAAAGAAAAATAATCGAGGCCTCATACATAAAATTAGCAGACCGTCCAATCAGTCAAGCTTCAGTTGAAATAAGGCCCCTCTGGCTACCGCTCATTAAAAATGAACTTAAGCGTAGGGACAACCATAATATTCAAGTAAATTTTCAACAAGAAACAACTCAAAAACTCATAGCATGGTATTAAGGACGCAAAACAGGCCACAGGAACTTAACTCACGTAAGCCGCCCCCTCTCCCATTGGCTGTGCATAAATAGGATTTTGTGTTTCTTTGTTACAGTTGGCTAGCCTGCTGCTAGTGTGTGTGATTGGCCTGTCACCGGCCAACCAGTTAGTCTAGGGTTAGCTCGTTCAGTTAGTGGACGTGTTTTGTGATTCGTTTTGAATTTACTCCGGTGACTTGTTTACTTTCATAGTGTGGCTTGTGTTTGTAATATTGTAGTTTTGTTTTTTCTAGGCTATTCTAAATTCTAAGATTTAATTTGTTGTTTGACTTAACAACTACATGTTGTTTGGTAGAGTTTGACTGGTCAGCTACGCTGACTACTTTGCTAGCTCATTTTCTAATGTTCTGTGTTATGGTTTAGGTTATTTTCACCTGAAGACGGATCAGATTGCAGATCCCGAAACGTCGTGATCCTTTTGTTCACTAACGATGGAAAATGTCCGCAATAATAGTTCAACTTCTGATAATTATTTTTATTCATTGATGGATACTATTGAAATACGTATTTACTTCAAACTTCATCAAAATCAGATGAAATGTACCGTTTTTAGATCATTAAGACCATTATTTTTACAAAATTTCTTGTTAATCGTCAAGTTTGTCTTGTTTAACGAGGCGAAGTTAGGACTGCAAAATCCTCTCTCACTCAACCTCGACCTTTACCTACCGTCATCGTTTAGTCCCTTTACAAATTGTAAGTGGTGACTGCGGAGTTTGAACCCGCGCCACCGGAGTGACGAGCTCCGGAGTCGCGCGCGATACCAATCCGCCACGAATCCGTGAAATAGACTACTCATTTGATTGATAACGTGACAAAATTCAAGGTGTTTTTGTGTTCAACCAACATATGGAAATTTAATCAGCTTTCACTATAATCTTCATGATAAGTCATTTGGTTTTCTTGCTCGTTCTAAATGTCTGAGAACACTTTAGGTGTTTGAATGTACAGAAATAATTAAAACGGAATTCTAACGATGCAATCCTGCAATGGTTTCATTCCGCTTTCTCGTTGATAGTGTTGAATATCTTGATTAACTTTGGACTCTACCAAAGCACGGGTCTATGGTGGGGAAGGAGGGATTCAGGGGTCATATAAGTACTACCCAATCACGCAGCCTTAACAGCCCTCCAGCTAAGAGTAGTAAAGGGGGGGTTGAGGGGTCAAGGGGTGAATTAAGGGGGGCCTGTTGCTGTTCAACAATGAGACAAGACAAGGGCAGCAAAGCTCTTCAAATCAATCCTGAGACAGTCAAAGTGCTTTATCCTTTTTTAATTTAACTTAATGTTCTTTGAGAGTCTTTCCGTCAAATTTTACTTTGCGATGGACGAAATTGGACCCCGAAACCGGAAAGCCTGAATAATTTGATTTGAGACACCGACCACTCCTAGTGGGTATTTTAAGATGAATATGGGAAAAAGGATGAGTGTGTTGAGTGTGTTATTTTTTGTTGTTTCCCACCATCGTTTAGACATAATATTAGACCATCACCGCGTGGTTCGGAAGTCACGTTAAGCCGTTGGTCCTTGTATTTCCATTGGTCATTAAATAATGGAAGAGTCGGCCTTAGTTTGTAACAAACCTACTCCTCATGACTCATTACTACCACTCATCACACTCATCCTTCACATATTTGCCTTAAAATACCCCCATGAGAGTGGTCGGCATCTCAAATAGTGGTATAGTGAAAGTATATTAAATTTACGGCTAAAAACGTCCTAAATAGCAAGTGAAGTATAGGTGACATTTGAAGTTTTTAAACATGTAGCCTACAAGTCTTAGTAAGTCGTCTTTTTTTATTTAATGGTAAACACGGGATTGTTTATCTAAGTATATTGTTAAGCAAGTTATTTTAAAGCGCTCTAAAACTAAATTTGCAATCAGTTTTTGACATTTTGGAAACAAAAATTCACAGCCCTTTAGCTCATAAACGTTTTAGGACCTCATTTTAATTAGATGAGAACTAAGACCGAAGCGGCCAAGTCCCGACTATCTTCCAAAATTCCAGGACAGACCGCGTCAATAAACTATTTACACTATTTACAGTGACAAACCTTTCGCTAATTTTACCATCAAGCGTCCTCAGTGTAACCCCTACAAAACCGACACACTGCAATGCCAACAGACTTTCTTTTAGGCAAAGTGTCCTAGAAGTTTGGTCGATACTGAAGAGTCCAGTGATCTTAGACACGAACTCCCGCCGAAACACATCTGATAAGACAACCATTATCTTTTCTATTCTAATAGAAGTCAAGCATAGCAATAAATAATTAATGTATTGCCAAGAAACAATACAAACGTGTCATAATAATATCTGATCTCTATCCGGGGTGGCTCAGTGGTAGAGTGGGCGCTTCTCTCCTTAACGGCCCGGGTTCGATTCTCGACACTGCAGTAACAACCATTCACGATGGCCACTCCCCATAAAAGGTTTAACAAGGTAAAGTTTGTCTTGTTTAACGAGGCGAAGTTAGGACTACCAAGTCCTCTCTGCCACTCAACCTAGACCTTTACCTAGCGTCACCGTATTAGTCACATTACAAATGTAAGTGGTGACTGGATCGAACCCGCGCCACCGGAGTGCGATATTAACCGCCAACGGATCCGCTAAATCCCCATCGTTTGGAAGTCACGTTAAGCCGTTGGTCCATTTCTATTTGTCGTTGGGCTATTGATTTATGGAACAGTCGGCCGGCCCTATTTTGTAACTAGACTACACTTTACCCTCCATAAAAAACTCATCACACATTCAATTTAAAATACCCTGTAAGAATGTTGACGGTGTCTATATTCAAGGTATAAAGAATTGACCATTAGAAGTTTATAATTGCAATGTTAAGTTAAAAAAATCAAAACGTAATATTTTTGTTCTGATTGTGTAGAGTATAAATTGTGTAAACAAGTTGACTATCATATTTATTTAATTGCATGTAATACAGTATGACAATAGAGATGCCGGCATCGATTGCACACGGGGATCAGCTGTAGTATTGAAGACGTGGCAGTGTTGCCAACTCAGTCTGCGGCGCGATGAAATTCCCGCCGATTCCTTCCCCGGTCCCTACTCTCGCAATTTCCGCCGTGCGATCATTTCATGTGCCATTTCCGCCCATCAGCCAACTTTCTCACCGCTTTCGCCGTCAATTTGTCTTCAAATGCCGGTAGATTTGGTGAAATTACTTTCAAGTTGGAGATTATTGATACTTTAACACTTTTTTACATGAAAGTTATTTAAGTTGCTGTATTATTTTGTTAGTGTGAATAGGTCTCTCGCAATTAAAATTCTTTAAAAAGACAACATAGTTTTAAACACAGATATAGCACAGATAATAAAGCATCTCCAAAGGTCCTATGGGATAGGGAAAGTGTTTTCTGTCGTCAAATTCATCTCTGAGCGCGTTTGCCATATCAAAAGGTGCAAAGTGCCCGTATAGATGTAGCGTGAGGGGGAGGTAGACTGGCAGGAGGTCACGGTGCAATGGATTTGGTGATTGAACTAGCGGGTTTATAATAAATACATGGTCGTCTGTAGTTAGTTTTTGTCGTCTGTGGTTATAGGTTAAGCTGCGCTCTTTAAATACAATATTAGCCAACGTTTAACCTAAATGAAGACATAGAAATTGCTGTAATCAGGATCTTTTAAAGAGCCTATCCCCGTACCAAGTGTCTGAAAAGCTTCAGTTATTTAGATGAGACCAAGTTATGTAGATAAACTAAGACATCATTTGATTTTATAGTTTTAAATACCCGTAACCGTAGGAGGGAAAAGATGCTGGTTTTATAAATGCAATACGGGCTTTAAGGTTTAACACTTTCTAGAGACAAGTTCCCGCCCCTTTTGATTTAAAAAGTAATAAATATTTTATTATAACACAGGTTGACTAAAAATCTCGTACCCAAAAATAATCCGTCACTATTTTTGCGAATTATTACAATTTAAAGTTGAGCTATACAGTATAACGTGAACACAGATAAGCCAAGAACCTGACACAACGTAAGCAAGGTTAACACAGAGAGAAGAAGAAGAATCAATCACGTGTAAACAACAGCTGTTAGCGACACATTGTTCAAGTCACGTGACCCCACACTTCCCCCACCACCGTACTTAGCACCCCATCAGCTGATTACGCGCGGGGAAGTAGGGTGGGGGGCTTCAATTAAAGCACGCCGAGGGGATCTGTTCAATCTCTTTGATTGATGTATGTACATGGATAATTTTAATTATTTCATAAATGTAAATATTGTTAAGTTTTACATAAATTCGGTGATCGCTTTTTCACAAGCGTAATATTACAGAGCAAGTTGGTGTTAATGCAATCTTTAGGAAACGGCAACCCCCTCTCTTCGGAAACGTCCCTCCCCTCTCCTAAAGGTCACTTCCAATGCGACTTTGGACTGTAGAGTGGTAAAGGGGCAAACCGTTTTGTTCTATGAAATGTCGTTCTATATGTGGCAATAAATTTATTTTACTAAATCACTATTTGAGATGCCGACCACTCTCATGAGGGTATTTTAAGGCAAATATGTGGTGAAGGATGAGTGTGATGGGTGGTAGTAATGAGTTATGAGGTGTAGTCTTGTTACAAACTAAGGCCGACTCTTCCTTAGAATGGGTCATTAATTAATAGCCTAATGACCAATGGAAATACAAGGACCAACGGCTTAACGTGACTTCCGAACCACGCAGGTGATGGTCTGATAATGAAAATTCAGCAGAAAACGAGTTAGTAAACAAAATTAAATGAAGTAAAGTAAACTCAATCAACACGTTGAAGAGTTTGGCACGAACCAAACCACAACACCCGAAAAATACAATTCCTCATTAGCAAACATAACGAGGTAAGCGATCACAGGTAGAACACAACACAAATTGGAGCTCATCACCCTACACACAAGCGTAGAGTGAGTGTGAGTGTGGTTGACAAAGGTGACGAGGAAATGGCAATTGCTGCACTTATCTTGTCAGTGAGATTGACATTGTCACAGTGCTCGTGTATGCAGTAGTGGCTAGACATGAGTCTGCTGCTCGG
The DNA here is from genome assembly GCA_018831715.1 of Matsumurasca onukii. Lineage (NCBI taxonomy): Eukaryota > Metazoa > Arthropoda > Insecta > Hemiptera > Cicadellidae > Matsumurasca > Matsumurasca onukii. The sequence continues at coordinate 4,353,889 of CM032060.1, forward strand.
ACAGGGTCTCAAGAGAGTGATGCTGGGGAATTTCAGTTGGGATGTTAGTTATAACATTAGTTGTCTCCGGGCACTTCAGGAGAAAACTACTCCCTCAAAGGAAAATTGCGAGGTGAACAATTGCAGTTTATAAATGACCTCCGCCACCGTTATGACTATTTAATCGAACAGAATAATGTTGTTAAAGTTTATTCCAGCTTTGATGGCTGAGCCACAACATAACAGTTAAGGATCAAACAGATTGGAATAAAAGAGGACCGGTGGAAAACGGAACATACGGAATGGATGGAAAAGAACAGGAAAAATGGAACAAAACTGAAAAGACATGGACAAAGGAGTGGAGAGGATGGAACGAAATGGGGAACACGGTGAGATAATGGAACATAGAGGTTTAAACCATGATTCTGAAAATTTAAACTGGGAATTCGAGAGTTTGATCAAACATAATGTTGCAGTAGGTAGACTGAGAATGGTTGAGGCAGGAAAATCAACATAGTTGCGACAGCCCAAGCACACATAGCGCTGCAAGCGCCGCCATCTCTTGCCGTCTTCCTCTCCTTCGGCTCCACATGCTCGAGTTTATCCGATGTCAATGACTTAAATGTGACCAAATCGTGCGATTTTCCAGAATGAATAAACTTGCGCGTGCGTCAGTGGCTCTATATGAGTCTCTTAAAGAATTCCCTCGCAGCGCTATCTGTGATTGGGCTGCCGAACTATGTTGATTTTCCTGCGTCAGCCATGTGGCATCTGTCCCCAATCTATCTACCATAACATATCTTTGGTTTAAATGTACAGAACTCAGTTCAGGACTGCTCACATCGAGTTTCCAATCCACAGAACTGACACAAAGTTCCTCACATTAGCAGAAAGTTAGGCGGTGAAGTTTAACCGGTAGAACCCAACAGTGGATATCCAACCGCGTTTATCCAACAGTGAATATCCAACCGCGTTTATCCAACAGTGAATATTCAACCGAATTTATCCAACAGTGAATATCCAACCACGTTTATCCAACAATTGATATCTAGCTCCGATCATCCAACAGTGGATATTCAACCTCATTTATCCAACAGTGAATATCCAACCACATTAATCCAACAGTGAAAATCCAACCACAGACATCCTACGATCCTAATTTTTCCATTGTTATACAGGGTGTTTCTAAACCAGGGTACCGGACCTTAGGAATTAAATTGGTATGCCAAAACTTTTTTAACAGTTTAAAAAAAGCATATGGTCTTCGTTCACCTGCTGATATACTTATTCTTTCTATTTTTACGTAGTACCAAGGAAGGGTTTTGTACTGACTTAGAATTTTTTGTATTTAGACGAGAAGTATATAAGTTAGACAAATAATAGGCTTTTCTCCTTGTAAAGCCTATCAGAAATACTAAATGATTAGGTAGAGCTAAAGCGTTTTTATTTAACAACTTAATGCAGCATCTGCGGTGACTTTAGCGCCGAATTAACCAACCGTTGACTGAGGCGGCGCTCGAACCTGTGAACTTCGGACCCGCGGTCTCGCGCGCTACCGACCCATCCACCTCGCCGGCAGTTTCAAACTTACTATGCACAATTACACGAACCTCTTTTCAGTAGCATGAAATCATCAATGATTGACTGGGACTCGTGGCGTGGTCCTGTAATCCAGCTTCATGGAGGTCAGGTTTTGAGGATGATATAGGTCTAAAGCGGCTCAGATAGTCTCAGTGATCATCTGATGATACCCGCATCAACTCCCACCATCGTTTAGACATATCAGACCATCACCTGCGTGGTTCGGAAGTCACGTTAAGCCGTTGGTCCTTGTATTTCCATTGGTCATTGGGCTATTAATTAATGACCCATTCTAAGGAAGAGTCGGCCTTAGTTTGTAACAAGACTACACCTCATAACTCATTACTACCACTCATCACACTCATCCTTCACCACATATTTGCCTTAAAATACCCTCATGAGAGTGGTCGGCATCTCAAATAGTGATTTAGTGATTTGTACTCACACGATCTGAATGAATTGTTACGACATTTACTAAGTAAAAAAGAAGATTTAATTTTAATGCTGCGGTTATAAAACCACATCATTTTCAACTTGATGATGCTTTTGATCATCCTGTAAACAGATGTAAAGTGTAAGTGGGCGGTGTTCACACTTTAAATGCCTCAAACAACAAAAGAACAAAAGAAAGAAGAGATAATTTCTTGTCGATATCTCCGCACTGTTCGTCTTTGTCTCGCCTGAAAATTATTGTTATTGTTCTTCCTTTTTCTTCTGCGTGTTTCCCCTCGCGACACTTAATTCTCGGTTTATCGTATTTTCCTTTCATTAGTCAGGACATATTTCTCTACTAACCCATATTGGTCGATAGTGAAATATATGTGTTTCTTGAATTAGTATACTTTTGTCACTTATGACCTTTTGTTGTCGACTTATTCCTTTGAAAATTTCGTATTTACGTTAAGGACGGCCTAGAGCTTGGCAAAGATTTGACAAGTTCCTCAATTTTAATACCTGTGCAGAATTACTAGATTTTGCATGTTCTATCGGTAAGTGACTATTTTGTTCTAACTCAAATGCCTGTAGATACGGACACCTGGAAGAGTGGTCCAAAATTTTGAAGGTGCCTTTTCCTCCGAATTAGTAGTAAACTAAAGTTTTTATTGATTAATAAAGTTAAATATCTACAATTTTTCCAGAGTTTTTCAAATTCAAAAGAAACATAATTTTATGCTCTAGGGTGTGCAGTAGTACAAAATTACGTAGTCTGACCAATGACTAGTCTACAAGCGTGGGATTATGTCAAGGTAGGTAGATTGCACATAGATGCTACATGGCTGAGGCAGGAAAATCCACATAGTTGCGGCAGCCCAAGCACAGATAGCGCTGTCGTCTCTCGCCGTCTTTCTCCATCTCGGCTCCACACGCTCGAGTTTGTCCGATGTCGATGATTTAAATGTGACCAAATCGGGCGATTTTTGAGAACGAACAAACTTGTGCGTCTATTAGTGGCTCTACTTAAGACTTGAAAAATTCCCTCGCAGCGCTATCTGTGATTGGGCTGCCGCAGCTATGTTGATTTTCCTGCCTCAGCCGTTCGGCATCTATGCGCTATCTATTACCATAGTATAATCTTTGGTAAAACTTAAACTTACCTGTTAGGCGAGATGGAAAGTTAAATCAACAAACTAATTATAAATGTTCTCAATGATGAACAGCTTGTACTGAATCGCCGTGTTTTAAGCACAGAGTATATAATCTAATGCTCTGTGCTTAACGAATAAATCTCCAACGATTAAAATACAGGTGTTAGAACCCTGATTTAAAGTTTTATTAGTATATAAGTTAAATAATAGTTATTAAACATATATTATTAAAGAGAATCTTCAAGAGTTTGATACCTAATACAGTTCTATATGATCACCATTCACCATTTGTTGTCTTGCCATGTCTAACGATAATTAGTTTCTTCCCAGGTATTCAACAGTATATCAGACGTTGGACCTTTCATTTTGCTGAGAAAACAGTTAATGGGGGTATTTATTGTGACATGCTAGAACTATACTTCCCACAAATAGATGACATAGAAACAAAAGTGGACCAATTTTCTTCCAACAAGACGGCGCGCCACTCACTACAGCAACCGTGTCCGTGATGCATTGAACTTGCGTTTTCCTAACAGGTGGATTGGTAGACGTGGGCCAATTGCATGGCCACCAAGGAGCCCAAATCTGACTCAACTAGATTTTTCTTTTGGGGAAATGTAAAAACATTGTGTATTCTGGAAAGATCCGTGACATTGATCATCTGAGGGAGAGGATTGTTGAAGCTGTAGCATCCGTTACCTGATATGCTGTTGAATACCTGGGAAGAAACTAATTATCGTTTAGATGTGTATTAGGCACATTTTTATTAGGTATTAAAAAACTTGAGAAGATTCTATTTAATAATATATATGTTTAATAACTATTATTTTAACTATACTGTATGCTAATAAAACTTTAAATCAAGGAGTTCTTTTAGAAACACCCGGTATTATCAGATTTAGTTGTGTTATTGAACCCAACATGTGTCACTAATCAGAGAACATGTGTTGCAAATAATTAACGAGTGTTGACATTTTACCCAAGGCAAGTTCAATCAACATTGATGGATCGCAATAAGGAAAACTGGTGTGGAAATGCGGTGACTTTGAGTTTGAACGCTAAAGTTCTGCAATTAAGAGGATTGATCACCCCAGAAAAAGTTTCCCAAAGCATTCTCTCGTAGTCACCCGTTTGGTACGCAATTTTTGGTGTAGAGATTGGAAAAGTTGTTTACCATGTTTATAAAGGCCAAAAATAGGCTACTTTAAAAGTGTATTAAATTTTTCACAATCGGTTTTGACTTTTTTGTAATTTAAGGAACGTAGAATCACTCTTACTCTATCATATAAATCCGTATTTGTACGTTTCGGTTCGTCGTTGGAAACAGGGGACTCCGAAACCATGTTTTGTCACTTTGTTAGTGAGCGGAGCAAAGTTGGAATATCGCTACTACCATTTCTCTTGACTGGCAAGGTCGGCTGCACGCGTGACTCACCATGTTTCTTTTCTTTAAATATTATTAACTTTTAGAACCCAAAGTCAGTCAATGGGTGGTATGTATATATCTTATATGTAAGCTTTAATTCGTATAAACGCTAAAAAACTAATTTATTACTAAAGAAATTTGAAGACAAAAATGTTTGGACCGAACCGGGACATGAACCCGGGTCTCCCGCTTGCCGGGCGGTTATGCTAAACCACTACACCATCCGGCCCAACTATTTCTGCCTTCAATTTTTCTGTTTCGGTTCGGTCCAAACATTTTTGTCTTCAAATTTCTTTAGTAATTATATGTAAGTTTATAATTATGTGTGAGGTCTCTCAGGTCGTAAAAAATTATGTCATATTTTTATAACATTTGGTACCAATGTTCTCTTTGTAAATATTGGCCAAGTTCGTTATCCAACATCCCCTTGCGGAGAGGGATTTTTCACCATAAACCCAATTGTAATGACCAAAATACAGTACATTTTATCCAATTTAGATTAAATTTAAAAATATATAATTTATCACTACCTACGAACCATGTTGAAGCGAGACTGTGGGCGTAGTGAGTTATTGTTACAATTAGCGAATTAGGGCCACAAATTGCAACGAAAATTCGCTTCACTCACGCCAGCGATGCTTTAGCGCTTCTGTGCGTGTCGTTCTGGTTTGTTTCAATAATTATGTAAAATTTAAATGTTCAAAGTCATAATTAAATACGTTACGGGTTGCCTTGGTCAGTTTTAAACGCGTAGAAATTAACTCAGTTGCGATTTCAGGTTAAAACTTGAAACCTACTAAATATTGAAAGGGTTGAACTCCGACCACCCCTCCCCCCCTAATACCTCGGGTGGCCACGAGATGTCGCCCATAATTGTACCATTGTCGCACCCCGCTGTCGACTGGTAGAAATGAATAAAGGCCCCCTCCTAACCCACCCACTCCTCTCTAGTCATTTCGCAACAACCCTCCCCCCACTTCTTCGTGCTTAACTCCAAGCAAAACACAACAGACAGTCATGGTTGAGATGTTGACTATATTTCACGGGTTAAGAACATAGGTTGAGTTAGGATTGTGCTAAATATTATGGTATGGTTGGTAGATAGCGCATAGATGCCACGTAGTTGCGGCAGCCCAAGCACAGATAGCGCTGCGAGGGAATTATTTTAAGAGTCTCAGGTAGAGCCACTGACTCACCCGCATGCTAGTTCGTTCTCGAAAATCGCACGATTTGGTCACATTTGAGTCATCGACGTCGGAGAAACTCGAGCATGTGGAGCCAAGGGGGAGAAAGACGGGAAGAGATGGCAGCGCTATCTGTGCTTGGGGTGCCGCAACAATATTGATGTTACTGCCTCAACCATGTGGCATCTATGCCCAATCTACCTACCATGATATTGTCTTTGTTAGAACATACATTAGGACATAGTCAGGAATAAAAATGTGCTTGACCACTCCGCAGGTTTTTGTCCGATGTAGTACAAATGTTATTTTTGTGATTCTCTAGGCAAAGTCGGTCCACCCGTAGTGACCATTTGGGGAAGGAGTTTGATCAGATTTCGATTTAACTTGGTATAAACATTACATAAACATAAAACTAACATAAAACCCAGTTTGCACAGCATAAAACCTTTTGGGGTGTAGTGCTCCCCCCAAAAGCACTTACGGTGTAAATTATATCCCGTTTTTGGAAATTCGGTCCGCTTGTGGCTACGCGTGTTTTTTTACAATTAAAAGAAGGTTCTGCCGTTTCGTTAGTAGTTCTTACGTCTTAGCGGACAATAATTAGTGGACTTATGTTAGTGTCAGAATTCAGGTCAAAATTCTCTAACCCACAATTCAGAAACCAATTGTTACAATTCAGAAAACAGGTGAACTTCCACGACTTTGCGGCACACCAATATCTCGGCCATGAAATATCGCCTTAATTGTACCATTGTCACGCCGAAGTCTACTCCTACAAATGAATAAAAGAGCCCCCTACACTACCCACCCTTTAGAGTAATTTCGCAACTACCCCTCCACCCCCTCCCACCAAGACCACTCTCCCCTCGGGGTCTGTAATGTTCTCCTTTGTATGTCCGCAGAGGGTCGGGGTTGATATTGTGAAAGGTTGCGAAGTTTGGGGTCGAAAGTCATTTTTGTTTAGAGGGCTTCTGTTGGTAGAACTGAACAAGACGTGATATTGAAAAGTTTAAATGAAGCTTTTAGGTTTTGATTTCTTAAAGCTAAAGTTAAATAGGTTTACGTTTCTTTATGTTTAAGTTACAAATCACTAAATCACTATTTGAGATGTGTGAGTGTGATGAGTGGTAGTAATGAGTTATGAGGTGTAGTCTTGTTACAAACTAAGGCCGACTCTTCCTTAGAATGGGTCATTAATTAATAGCCCAATGACCAATGGAAATACAAGGACCAACGGCTTAACGTGACTTCCGAACCACGCAGGTGATGGTCTGATATGTCTAAACGATGGTGGGAGTTGATGCGGGTATCATCAGATGATCACTGAGACTATCTGAGCCGCTTTAGACCTATATCATCCTCAAAACCTGACCTCCATGAAGCTGGATTACAGGACCACGCCACGAGTCCCAGTCAAAACAAACATCAAATCATCAGTTGCGAGGTTGAGTATTACAATCTTTTTCTATTGTTTTCAAATTAACAAAAAAGGAACGATGTTTTGGGATCTAGAATCTGATTTGTAATTATTTATTATTTTATTATCACCAATATACAAAATTATTTGTGTTGGTATTAAAATGAGTACAATAAATAATTAAATAAGAAAATTACAAGCCACTGCAGCAAATATAATTAAAGAATATTCAAAATAATCAATAATGAAAAACGTTAAGTGAAACCCATGCTTGAAATATGAAATATTCTGAGAATTTTGGTAAATACAGCTTGAAAAATATTTTGAAATCAGGTTTTTCCTAACGAAAGAGAAAGACAAATATATATCAAAATGAAAAAGAACAGAAGGAAAGGTAAGAACAATAACCGTAATTCTCAGTTAAGACGGAGAAGAATAAGACAAAGACATCGGAAACAAATTATCTCTCCTTTCTCTGTTCTTTCCTTGTTGTGTTTTGGTGCGTCTGTGTTGTCTTAAGCACTTTCCGGTATGTGTATCTTTGCTGATTTTCACTGTAGGTACTCTAAGTATGCGCCATAACCAAAGACAATGATAAGGTAGGTAGATTGTGCATGGTTGAGGCAGCAAAATCAACAAATCGTGCAATTTTCAAGAACGAACAACCTTGCGCGTGCGTCAGTGGTTTTACTTGAGACTCCCCTCGCTGCGCTTTCTGTGCTTGGGCTGCCGAACTGTATTGATTTTCCTGCCTCAGCCATTCGGTATTTATGCGCTATCTACCATAACATAATCTTTGGTTAGATTTATGCAGTTAATAATAATGGCATAGGTCAATTTATATTTAGTGGTTTTCCCAACTACCCGAAACGTATCTGATTTTTATTCTGATTTCTGCATATATCTTTGCTATAAAAGTCGATAAAACGTGAGCAAAAGATAAACTTTGATCGGGGTTTATTTGCATAACGATTTAGAAATATATTTTCTTTATACCTAAAAGGAAGTACGGAAATTTTAAATACTGGTGGGCAGTGACTAAAGTAATTACATTGTTATCGAACTTTCTTTGGAAAAATTAAATATTCATGCCGTCAGCATGGTAAGACCCAGACCCTGGACCGTAAAATGTGAACCGATCCTGATCCCCAGAATATGTTTTGAGCATTTTTCACCCTGAATATACATATGTATATACTTGTTTAAACTTTAATTTCTACACGTCGCATGTTTGTCCGATCTCCACCAAATTTGGTACAAATATTTTTTTGTAAATATCCCTGTCACGTTCGTTAACCAGCAAAATCGGACTACCGGAATCCTCCTTATGGGGAACCCTTCCTGCAAAAAAAGGGTTGAAATTATCTAAAACCGTAAATTTTGACCAGTTTTATAAGATTAAAATTAATAATGTAATTTTTTTGTTATACATCATCATATAAAAAATATGAAAATCTAGTCGTTTCCGATTATAGTCGTTATTTAATCTAATACAGGGTGTCCAGTAATTACGGGATCAAACTTCACCAGGTGATTTGTCAAGTCAAAATGAACAAATGATTTCCCATAAGACATAGTCCTATCTCCCTTAGTTTTCCATCTGTTTGTCTGTGTTTTAACAAAATAATTTTTATCTCCGAGGTAGAAAGAACAAAATACAAACTTAAAATTTTACAGACTTGTTGTTGCTATAATTAAGTTTAACATTTAAAAAATAAATTTGAATTATTATCACCTCTGGTTTCCAAATGTCGGCCATACTAAATTTTTTAAGCATAATAACTTAAAATGATTAAACTTAATGGGATAAGTACAGGTACCCTATAAAAAAACGCGACAAATATTTTTACAAACATATTAGAACCAAGGTTGTTGTTCTAAGAATAACGGAGAAATTTTAGTTTTTCTGAACGCACCTTCATCTACAAATGTTTCTTAAATGTAAATAAAGGGGTGCGCTCAGGAAAACTTATATTTATCCGTTGTTATTTATCACAGTAGAACAAAATTGGTCTTAAATGTTTATAAACACATTTTCGACGTTTTGTCATACCTGTGTTTTTGCTAAAAGGTTTAAGAGTTTTGAGTTATTAAGCTTAAAGCTTAGTATGGCCGCAATTTTGAAACCGTGAGAGATAATAGTTCAAATTTATTTTTTGAATATTGGTAATTACTACACTAACAAGTGTGCAAAGTTTTAAGTTTATAAATTAATCTACCTGGGAGATAAAAATTATTTTGAAAAACCGACAAACGGAAAACTAAGCGAGATAGAACTACGTGTTAGAGCATTTTTTGTTTATTTTTACTTGAAAAATCACCCGGTGAAGTTTGATTCCCTAATTACTGGACACCCTGTATATCCTCTCAATTTGTTGTGTGGCACACAACATCTCGCCGAACACCCGGAAAACCAACAGTGCGTGAGAACTAACACTCAAAACTCACCCCATTCACATGAGAGTAGGCGCTGTCCAGCTACGCGGCCTCAAAAGGCTCTCCATGCCGCAAACCTCAGTTCACACCGTGTCTCACGAGGCCCACTAGTCCACTACAACACTAGTAGTGTGAGTGATATGTGTAATCTAGCACCTGTGAACTGTAGCACTGCTGTAGCCAGACTGATGCCCCTTCATTGATTGCTAGCAGGGGGGCCACCACCCCACGCCGGAATTTACCTCCGGAGGGAAAAGTTCCCGCCGCGAGTCCCGAGAAGAGGTGTTTCGGTCATTTGCATAGTATGATTCAAAATCGGATGTATTTGTTATTAGAATGTTTTGTATGCATTTTTAGTGAATTTCGTTTTTATAAACGTGGTAATAATGTCGGCATATTGGTAAGGCAATATAAATGTAGTTTGTATACCGAGTGTCCCACGATGAGGTTTAAACGTTTAATTTGATGCCTTAAACGTGCCCATTCATGCATCGAACTTTACACAGTTCACAAAGTAGGTTCTAAAAATATTCTGGGAAAATTTCAGCTCCTTAACCTTTGTAGAAACAAAATGGCGGCATATTGAAAAACAATACTTTAAAACATTAAAAAGGTGTTTTGGTTTTATAAAATATTTTATTGTTACATTTAGGGCAATGTGACTTTTAAATAAAAAACTAGAACATAGCCTAATGAAACACCTAACCCATCCACAGCAACACACTGATAACAGCGCTTAAGAAATAATTTGTAAGCTCTTACAAAGAAACTCCGCGGTATCCGGAGAAGTTCCTCTTCGATTGATCGTTTTAGTTCCTCATCATTATTGAAGCTATGGGTATAAACGTGTTCCTTCAAGTAACCCCATAAAAAGAAGTCACATACAGTTAAATCTGGTGATCGGGGTGGCCAATCTAAAAAATCACTTCCACGACCAACCCAACGGCCATGAAGGTTGTCATTTAGTAATTGCTTGATTCTTTGTAGCAGATTGAGATGTACATCGTTTGTATGTACAAATCCACTCAAGGATCGGTTCATATAATTTGAACGGTTAAGAGTCCGCCTCAGCTGTGCGGCGACGCTTCAATGCAAGGGTTTAAGGCGGCTTGTTTTCACCTTTCGAAATACTTTTAAGTTAATTAACATGATTTTTGGAAACTAGAGGAGTTCTCCGACACGCGCAAGAGTTTTTTTTCGAAGTTATGCGTTTTAAATGTACACGATTGAGTTGAAAAACAAAAATTTGACAGTTTCATAGTTTATTCATGAAACTATTGAACAACTTGAAATCAGGCTCCGTACACGTGTCAAAAAACTTCTTTCCATCATGTTTATTAATGTAAAATTAGTTTGAAAAGAGAATAACATACTCGCGTAAACCATTGCAAGTGGAAGGTTTAACAGGCCGCATCAGCTGAAAGAAGGCCCGTTGTTAAGCCAGTTGTTACGTACGCGGTGTCGTGTGTTCCGAATTCAGCCTTTCTCTGAGGTAACCACTGAGGCGGACCCTTAAAGACTCCAATACAGCCACGGGTACGCATGGTTTTAGCTGACCCGTGACGGGTTGGAATCGTGCGCGACTTCGCGGTTCGATCCCCGCAGTCACCACTTACATTTTGTAAAGTGCCTATACGGTAACGCTAAGTAAAGGTCAATATTGAGTGGTAGAGAGGACTTTGTAGTCCTAAGCTCGTTAAAGAAGACAAACTATACCTTTTTCATCCGCTGTAATACTACTTTCTTGAAGGCAGGTTGTTCACTGCAACAAAGCCTAGAGGAGCAGGTCGTAGTTAGTTTAAGTAGCAGGGTTGAAAGCCCAAGTCAAGAGCTGAACAAAGTTCTAACTGCCGGCTTTGAGCAGAATGCAAAGTACACAGGAGTCGCAAAGTCTTCCATGTTGCTTTGTAATCAGTCACTCTGTAGATACTCTACATGCTCTGGTCTAACACAATACTTCACAAGACACAACCGTGAAACTCCGCCCTTGTGGAAATCCGGGTGTATTTCTACCGTTATGATGTCGGCCCGGGTTCGATTCCCAGCAGCATTGATAATTTTTCACGATGGCCACTTCCCGTGGTTTGGAAGTCACGTCAAGCCGTTGGTCCATTCCATTGGTCGTCGGGCTATTAATTAATGACCCAATCTGGGGAACAGCCGGCCCTTGTTTGTAACAAGATTGCATCTCGTCATCCATCAAAACACTCTTCAAACTCACCATCATTCCATATTCACCTTGAAATACCCTCCAAGAGTGGTCGGTGTCTCAAAGCAAGGTAAAGCATCAACAGTATCCAAGTAACATTGTATGTTGAAACTATCATTTTCAATAGTCGTCAAGTGACGTGTATATATGAAATAACTATCAATTATTGAATTTCCTTTGGAAAAATGAGATATTCCGCGTGGTAAGACCCAGACCCGGGACCACGATCCTGACACCAAATATGCTACAAATGTTTCCTTTTGTAGATATCTCGGTGGAATTCGTTAATCAAGGAAATCGACTACCGGAACCCTATTGGGAATGAAAAAATGGGGTTTAGTGATATAAAACAGTACATTTCGTCCGATTTCGATGAACATTGAAATAAATACTTATTTTGTAACTATACATAGAAATAAGAAAATCAGGAAGCTAGGCTGCTAGGTGAGTGAATTAGAGTAAAAAATTGAAAAGGAAATTCAATTCACTCATGTCAGCGGCGCTTTAGCGCTTTGCTGCGAGTCGGCCTGGTTTTTGCTTGTATTTCGAGTAAAGGTCATAAAGCAGCAGACTCCATTCATTCCTTCGTTAGAATAATTAGAAAGGCAGCGTGATCAAACATGCTTTGAGTCTTTGTTCACGAGGAGCTCAAGTTGTTCAACAGCTGAAAGGACTTTCTTTGCATTTTTAAGGAGTTTTCCGCGAGGAACTTGAGGAACTTCGGGCTGAAGTTGAAGTGTACGAATTCATTAATGAAATGACTGGGTGGAAATGGAAGGGTCTTACTCACTCGATCTTATCCTATCTGATATTCTATTACTATTAGTATTTCGGTTAGGGTTGTCCGGAGTGTTGAGATCTCGGAATCTGGCTGGGGTAATTCAGAATTTTTGAATAGAAATGGTCCTTATGTGTGGAGGGTGGGGAAACGAATAAAATTATATAGATTTTATTTTTATGGGGTTTTGAGGTCCCCAATTCCCATGTTATATTTCTTTTAGTAAATATTTATTAGTAAATATCAACGGATTTGTTTGAAACTCGACATAGTTGTATACCATTAACCCAAAGACCCCTACTGATTTTGGGGTTCGGGGGCAATAATATATGGATTTATGGATTTGTTTAAGGGGACAAGAAATAAAAAACATAAAAATCGATGTGGGGTATAAAAAAGGAATATTATGCTGGTTTCAAAATATATTGGTTGTCACCAAATTGTTTGGGGAGGAAGAAAGGGTAGAAAGTGGGGGTAAAACATCGGGATGGCCGAGTTTTACAAAGCGGGCACCGAGGCCGTAGGTTGAGCCCCAGCTGGGGCGAAGCCCCAGCTGGCGCAGCTAGTTAATATATAATTTAATTGTACCAATCACTTGGATCTTTGAATGTATCTACATATATAAATAAAATAAGACTTTTGTCTGTGCATTGCAAAGAATCCATCGATTTTTGTTATTTGGTGTTTATATACTTTGCGCATAAACTGAAACTGGCGTCAAAAAAAGTTCCTGTCCGTCTGCAACGTTTTAAAACATCTTGGACCGCTTATAACTCAGAATCGACTGAAGCTATGGCGGTGAAACTTTGTTTAAGGGATTAGAGCTTACACAGTGTGTCTTTACTTATGTTTTGTATCAGTAAAAGATCCACAAAATAAATGGCAAGGGACCAAAGTGGTTTCTGAACACGTTTTTGAGGCGTTTTAGACAGCTTATCTGTCAAAATCGGCTGAAACTATGGTAGTGAAACTTTGTTTGAGGGTTAAGCTTATCACGCAGTGTGTTTTTAGCTACATTTGTAGTCCATATAACATCCTCAAAACAAATTGCAAACAACCAAAGCGGGCTCTAAAATCGGCTGGAGTAACTATGACTCTCACAAAGTAGCCAACATTTATAAGGAGAGGATGGTGAACTAACAGGCAAACAAAATGGCTTTTCTAAGGATATATAGGGAAAACATTTTCTGTATACTTTAAAATTGCGATTTTCTGAAAATATACACACAGCTATGTTAATAAAGCCCCGAGGCGAAGCGCGGGTACTCTCAGCTAGTTCGCTAATAATGCAGAGATATTTAACGTACAAATGAAAATAACGTTGAATGAAGCTCACTGAATCGTTTCGCTCTAGAGGAATTATAGCAACACCGGACGCTGGAGAAATTAAAACCAACCGACCAAACACCGAACCCCGCAGTTTCCAGTCAATATTTATTCTATGAGAGAATTTAATCCCACACTTAACTCTTCATTTATATTTTAATTGAACACAGCTGACAGTAGCCACAAGTGCTACCGTGAATCCTAGCGAATTTCCGTGAGTAAGAACCTAATTAGTTAGTCATAGTTTAATTGTTTACAGTATGATTACACTTTTGACTGGGACTCGTGGCGTGGTCCTGTAATCCAGCTTCATGGAGGTCAGGTTTTGAGGATGATATAGGTCTAAAGCGGCTTAGATAGTCTCAGTGGTCATCTGATGATACCCGCATCAACTCCCACCATCGTTTAGACATATCAGACCATCACCTGCGTGGTTCGGAAGTCACGTTAAGCCGTTGGTCCTTGTATTTCCATTGGTCATTGGGCTATTCATTAATGACCCACTCTAAGGAAGAGTCGGCCTTAGTTTGTAACAAGACTACACCTCATAACTCATTACTACCACTCATAACACTCATCTTTCACCACATATTTGCCTTAAAATACCCTCATGAGAGTAGTCGGCATCTCAAATAGTGATTTAGTGATTAATTTAAAGAAAATAAAGACCTTTTAAACAAAGAGATTCTATACATTAAAATACACACCAACCCGAAGTTGTGCGATGAACATGTATTATTGCATTATGAATTCATGTTTGACTGTTCTCTATTCTCTCATATTCAATTCCCACTGTGAATGGAAAATTGGCCTTATTCACTCTATTGATTGTGATTGTACTCTATGGACTTAACATCATTAGCTTACATTTCAACAATATTCAATAGAATTGGGAAACATTTGCGGATTTCGGTCTCAATTTAAATTTAGAAGACATCAATGCATCTGAAAGTAATTGCATTTGAGTTTTACTTAATAAAAGTTGCTTCCAAATCCAACCCACATTGGCAACGCAGGTACATATAACTTAAAGCAAAGATAAGGTTATGGTAGATAGATTGGGCATAGTTACCACGTGGCTGAGGCAGGAAAATCAACATAGTTGCGGCAGCCCAAGCACAGATAGCGCTGCCATCTCATGCCATATGTCTCCCCCTCGGCTCCACACTCTCGAGTTTGTCCGATGTCGATGACTTAAATGTGACCAAATCTTAGGATTTTCGAGAACGAACGAACTTGCGCTTGTGTCAGTGGTTCTACTTGAGACTCTTAAAATAATTCCCTCGCAGCGCTATCTCTGTGTGGGCTGCCGAACTATGTTGGTTTTCCTGTCCCGGCCATGTGCCATGTATGCGGAATCTACCTACTATAACATAATCTTTTCTTAAAATATTTAAAGATAGTATGTGGTTTAATATTATTTTACGTTTAAAAGTGAGATAAACACGTTTGAAAATGTAGCAGATACGTTGTCAAGAATATCCACCCGAGGGATTTCCAGAAAGATCAGACAAGACAGAAAGTTTTAACATGTTGGAGCACTCAAAGTTTCCAAGAAACTAAGGTTGAACTTTTCAGCGGATCGTCATCTAAAACCGATATCTGGCGACAGGCCTCTTCAATACTTAATACTTTGCAAGCTGGGCCTAACACTGGATTCTCGGTGAAATTCAATCCATTCAAGTCTTAGCAAAGATAATGTTATGGTAAGTAGAATACGCTTAGATGCCACATGGTTAAGGCAGCAAAATCAACATAGTTCGGCAGTCCAAGCACAGATAGCGCTGCGAGCGCTATCATATGTCACCGTCTTTCTCCCCCTCGGCTTCACATGTTAGAGTTTCTCCGATGTCGATGACTTAAATGTGACCAAATCGTGCGATTTTTTAGAATTAACGAACTTGCGCGTGAGTCAGTGGCTGTATTTAGAGACTCATAAAGAATTCAGCGCTATCTGTGTTGAGCTGCCGCAACTGTGTTGATTATCTTACTCAGCCATTCGGCATCAATGCGCAATCTACTTACCATAATATTATTTTTGCTCTTAGCATATAAATAAATCTGCTATATATAAACTCCAAAAGTACCACTGGCTGAATTATCGCGATTTGTAAAATAAATCAGGGGTTTAAAATTTGTGTGGCTTTTAGAAGCTGAAGAAGGTCAGGTTTTAATTTTCTAAAACACGATGATTAGCAATGTGATGAAATTACCGAAAACATGTGTTTAGTCGAAATCATAAAACTTTCAGTAGTAAATCGGGTTTGTGCGTTGTATGGTTATTATTTGGTTCTATTTTCTTTTTTAAGGCAAGAATTGAAAAGTTCTGTATCTAAAAATAAATTGACGCAAGCAAAATTTGTCGAAATATGATGTGATAACGGTAATATGTAGCTCCCGGTTCACACCGCGTCAAAACATTATAATTTTAATCTACCTCTTCCGGTTTACACCAGTGCAAAACATCATTATAATTTGCTTGAAATATTTCAGTCTCGCTGTGGAGTACCATCTTCAGTCTCTGATTGGCTGAAACTGTTGACCAGCCAACTGCTGCAACAGACAGCGATTGGCTGCCAGTTTCAGCCAATCAGTGACTGAAGACGGTACTCCACACCGATACCGAAATATTTCAAGCAAGTTATAATGATGTTTTGACAGGGTGTGAACCGTAAAACTAGATTACTTTGTTATAGTTGTGACACCGGCCATGAAAGCGTAAGAGCGTAAGAGTAATTATCATCATAATAATTAGTTTGAAATATTTCTGTCTCACTGTGGAGTACCATCTTAAGTCAAGGTTACTGCCCGATGGGAAACGGTTTTAAAAAGCTTTGAAAAAGTACCTAAATGTAAATATTAAATCTCTGTAAGCCACTGAGCGCAATTCCACCGAAGTAACGAGGGAAGGGAACTATGACTCCGCGAAGTTGGCAGGACTTCCATTGTTGATGACGTCATGAGTTACTGCAGGGTTGCCACTAATTACCGCAAATTATTCCACTTTGTCACAAACTCGTTTTGCCCCGAGCTCGGTGAAACATTATTGAAACGTTTTGTTACTAACGCTAGCAATGAACTTCGTGTTATTGCTTTCAGAGGGTTATTTGCATGTTTAATGTATGGGTTTAATGACTTGATAAGTTTATAGTTGCTCTATGAAAAATAGAGATTTTTTAGTTTTGAAGGGAAAATAAAACAAAACAGTGCTCAAAATGTTACCTATGCATAACTGGTGTTTTTCTTTCTTCATTAAATCGGGATCTTCTTATGAATAAACCGCTGTTCGGGCGCCTATTCTACATATGTTTTGTGTGGAGTCTTTCTGATATTAAAATGCAACTTAAGGAAAAATAATATACTTTACACAAATTATATCTCGGCAACTTCAGGAGTAAAAGTTATTTCTACGTTTCGGACAGTTTGGAAAACCACGACATATAATTTTAAATTATTCTAGGCCATCATTATAAACATTATACATATAACCAAAGATTATGTTATTTTAGATAGCGCATATAGATGCTGAGTGACTGAGGCAGGAAAATCAACATAGTTGCGGAAGGACCAAGCACAGATAGCGCTGTGAAGGAATTAGTAGAGCCACTGATGCACGCGCAATTTCGTTCGTTCTCGAAAATCGCACGATTTGGTCACATTTAAGTCATTGATATCGGAAAAACTCGAGCATATATACAGCCGATGGGAAAAAGAGACGGCAGCGCTATCTGTGCTCGGGCTGCCGCAACACTGTTGATTTTCCTGCCTCAGCCATGCGCTATTTACCTACCATAACATAATCATTGGTCCAACATAATAAGCCTAATACGAAACATACATAAAATAACTGAATTTAATTATAAGATATTTTATTTAACGCCAAAAATAAAAGTATACATATTTTTTTAGAACTTTTTTAGAACCAGGAAATGATAACCGTGGCACAGGAAAAGAAACAAAACCAAAGACGATTAAAGTTGAACAAAGGCATTGAAAGCGCATTCTGTTGTCGAAAGGATCTTTTGCCACAGAGTAACGTTTATGTATCGCTAACCTAAATACCTCTTTGTATCTTGTCTTCCTTCGTTTTTCCTCTTTGTCGTATAATAAGAAAACATCTGTTTCACTATCGGGCTGTGATTTTGATTATACTACGGTTTTACTTAAAAAAAGGTGGTAGGGTCTAAAAGTTTAAGCTAAGTTTTTTATGTTTTATTTTTATAATAACTCTTAAGGAAAACATGTTTTTATTTGGTTTTTTATTATACCTGTTAAACGGAGTTTCTCCTAAGGGGACAAGGTAAGACCTACAACAACTAAAGGCAATATTTAACAATCTAATCTAAAACAAAAATCGACCCTATAAATCCGCCTGGTTAACCTTTATTTTTGTTCTTATAAATATAGAAAATACGAGTATTACATATTTCACAACAAATTTGCATTTTCATTTAAAAGATGTTGTACTTTGTAACAAACATATTTCAAATTTGAGCACTTTCAACTTAATAAAATACACTTACCAGTAATGTACAGTAATTTCCAGATTTAAAAAAAATTGTGTATCCAATATTAGAGTAAATCCATCTTTGATGACGTATTCTGAGATTTTACATGCTTTTTTATTACTAGTATATTCTATCTCTAGAAATAAATTTTGATATAGATATTTTTAGGTGCGTTTTAAAGATTTTTAAATATTTATGTTGTAAAGTATCAGGTAGGCGATTTATCATTTTCCTACCTGCTTCAAATGAGAGTTTATAGTACATTTGAAGCCTGTGGTAAGAGGGCTTGATTAAATTTTGCTTTCTTAAGTCATATATAGTCTCAGTACTACAATCACCAAAGGAATATTTAGATCTAAAGAACAATAAAGTTTCTAAGATGTAAATTGAAGGAAAAGGTAGTGTGTGTAGAGCTTTGAAAGCATCTTGACAAGTATCCCTGTAATTAAGCTTGCATATTATTCTTACTGCCATGTTTTGCAATATAAATACACGTTGGATCGTCCCATGAGAGCAATTACCCCATAAACATATGCCATAAGATAAGTATGGATGAATGAGGCCACAGTATGCAAATTTCAAAATAATAAACAAACACTTAGTAATGAAGACAAATAACTTCAGCATCTTCAGTGTCAGCGCTTCTCAGGTCTTCTGAGAACTTAAACTTCTAAGTTCTAAGAGTTCTAAGAGAGACTTCAGGCGTAAGAATTAACGACTTCGCCGTTGCAATTTAATATTTACGCAAGAATGTCCTTCTTAAACGAAACACCTTTGCAAAACTTTAATGACCTCATTGAAATTAATTATTTTGACGATTGAAATGTATTTAAATAAGTAAAGTTTGTGTTTAAATAATATAAAATATACGTTTTTTCTAAAAAGGTAAAGTTTTGTCTAGTTTAACAAGGCGAAGTTAGGACTACAGTCTTCTCTACCACTCAACCTCGACCTTTACCTAGCGTCACCATAAAGTCACATTACATATAGTATGTGGTGACTGCGGGGATCGAACCCGTACCACCGGAGTGATGAGCTCCGGAGTCGCGCGCGATAACGATCTGCCACGGATCCGCTTAACTTGATTCTATTGGTAAACGATTTTCAACTAACTTGTAAGTAATCTTTTTTAAGGAAAACTCTAGGTTCGTAACTGTTTTATTAAAATATCTGTAAGGCAGTACAATCATATATTGTGAGTTAATATTATAATTCACCAACACTTATAAAGCTTCTTAAATACTTTTTTCGTCCGAAAAGCTTTATTTGTTCTTAAGTTTGTTACTAGCTTATGAAAATCAAATTTGAATAATTTCTGTGAAATACTTTGAATTCCGAAAATTCCGTATGACAAAATTTCCGTTACGAAAATATCTGACAAAACACCACGTATAACGAAGGTGTTGGACAGAGAGTATAAAAGATTAATCCACAACGTGATGTATCATACAGTATATGTGTGACACATGGGTTTTTCATGAGGTTGTCTAGAGTAGGTTGGCAGCAATGATGGATGACAGTTGTGAGTTATGTGTACTCGCCACTATGAGCGCTACTGTAGTCGTCTGTTCCTGTTCAGTTGCTGTCTAACTTTGTTCTAGAACTTTAACCCCATAGTTTGACTTGACATTTAAATGTTATGTTTTAAAATCTGAAACGCATGGTTAATATTATACATTGTGTGGTTTTATGTCTATGTTTCACGCGTCGTATACTAATTTACTCGCCCTTCGGGCTCGCTGGGGCTGCGCCCCCTGCATTCCCCCACTCGGCCTGCGGCCTCGTATTTTGGGGGCATTCGGAACTGTTTTGCCGCTATTATGCAAAATATCGTCAAGTACAAGGGCCGATTTTCAGACGCCATCTTTTTTGGCCGCCAACTTGTCAGATCCTTAAACAAAGAATGTTTCCAGATTTTTTCTCAAAGGTTTCACATCAAGAGCTTAAAAAGATTATATGGTTGTGGGGAGTAGCATGCCGGGAAGTGCTTAAACAGTTACTAGTTCAGTCGCCGGTCAGTCACCTGTACAACCGGCTTTATAGTAGATTAATTATTCTAATAAAGTTTCCAGTTAGTGAGGATGAACAGCTAATTTGATTTTTTTGTCATTTAATACTGTGGCATTTAACCAACAAGGAGCTGAAAAACACACAGCAGAATGGATCTCGTGTGGCAAAAGATCTATTTATTTATACGTAAGTCACCAGGATAAATTAAGTTAAAATTGACGGATATTTTCTAATGAGCCGAAAAACATAATTATGTGGATACCAAATCACCGTACCAAACTTACACCTCAACTTACAAGTGAAGGAAAATAAATATTTCGGGAGTCGATTTGTAAAATATAAATTGCCTTCCCTACGAATGGATCCCAAATTTGACACTGAAGTCAGATGAAAACACTCTCGGGTACTTTAGCGAAGATTTAACTATTAGTTGTTCACCATTTAAGGAGTATTTTAAAATATTTTCTAGGAACGTGTTGAAAAGGATCCTTCAGTGCACTTATTTATATGAAAGTTAAAAATTGTTGCGACTCCAATAAAATAATCTGGCAAAATCTTGTGGCAACGAGCCGGCTATGTTTTATATTTATATCGTCAAAATCGTCAGTCATTTTTAATAAAACGTTCAACGTTATGTAAAGGGGGTATAACTATAAGCCACGTACCCAGGGGGGGATGGTTACAAACACGCCACGAGATGTATAATAGGCCGCAGTGCCTCTCTACCTACTGTGTCCGTTTGTAAATTTGCATGCATTTTTCATACCTCAGCCTTTCGATTTGACCTCGGTGTCTTCAGTGAGTTATGCGCTAGGTTTTAATCGATTTTATTTTAAACAATTTTTAAAGTTTAAATCTGGTTATTTTGTCTTTTATTCATACACGCAATTTCAAACGTTTACATTTTATATAGTAAAACTTGTATATTATTAGTTATCTGTGGGTTTCACTAACAGCACTTCAGCGAAACACTTTTCTTTGCTGGCTGTACGTCTGTCATTTTCTTATTGTCTAGTTTCGTGAATTAATAATATTTCGTCTAATAATAATTTTATCCTTAATATTTTAAAGCTGTTGTATTTGCTTATTTTGTTTGAATGAATAACCGCCCAGTTCAACCTTGTGGAATCATCATCTCTTGTGTACGTGGTGCAATATAGCCTAGGCATATCCGCTATGGCTGTTTACAGAAATAACCCACAGTTTCCAAGTATTATTATGCTGTGCTGATCCGTGTATGAAGGGTTTTCATGTAAGTACAAAATGATTTTATTACTTATATTACACCAATTTTATTTTTAAGGGTTAATTAATGGAATCCTGTTTCTACAAACAAATATAGCCAACGAAACACAAAGCTAGGACTGAACACCAACCTTAGAAAAATAATAATCAAATCACAGCATCAGGATTGTTTTAGCTTAACCTACCTGTAAAAGGGAAAGCAAAGTCTTTCCTAAGTGGAATGTAATGCATGTAAAAGGTAACTTTCAAAGATGATTTGCAACACAGGTATTGGCAATATTGCAATAGGCTATTGGTGTTGCAGATAGAATGGCTTTTGGATTTTCAGCAAACGCTCGGACTAAAACAATTTTCACTGAATAAAAACAACTTGTGTACCAAGTTGGGGGATTAAAACTGTAATTGTGTTTTTATTGCTTTCGTTAATTAGCCTGTAAGGAAACCAGCACTGAGAAGCTATCACAATGGAAGAACAGATCTTGAAAGTAATCACAAGAGTGAAATGGAGCGTAAAATAGGTCACCAAGAGTAACTACTCTAAAAACAAGTGGCGGGAGTAACTGTGACTTTCAGAAGTAGTCCTACCAAAATTAATTTCTTCATTCTTGAAAGTTTGTTAAACTTTTAGGTTAGGTTAGGCCCTGATTTTAA
The DNA here is from genome assembly GCA_018831715.1 of Matsumurasca onukii. Lineage (NCBI taxonomy): Eukaryota > Metazoa > Arthropoda > Insecta > Hemiptera > Cicadellidae > Matsumurasca > Matsumurasca onukii. Next base: position 4,376,225 of record CM032060.1, read on the forward strand.
ACCTTAAATAGTAATTTGTATATTCAGGGTTTAGTGGACACCCTGTTGAACCTATTGAGCAAGGGAGAAACTATTTGAATGAATGAATTTGTTTGAAGTATTTCTTGATAGGGTACATGATAGGACAATTTCTAGATCAATAGGTCTAACTTTGAGGATTGCTGAGGAAAAATATCCTAAAGTTAGAACTATTATTATTATAGTCTCTCATCACACCTGAGACAATCAATTCAGTGATGTTTGATCTGTATTCTAACTTATGAAGTAAACATTTCTATAGTACAGAATCACACATTGCAACTAACTTGGCTTATTTTTTCTGTTTTAGGCTTTGGCCAACACTGAACCTTTGTTATTAATGGAAGTTGCAATAAAATGATATTATAGCCATAAAAATGGAAGCTAACGGAGGAAATCGCACAACTCGTTTCATGATGGAAGGGGTTGGAGCTCGAGTCATCCGAGGGCCAGACTGGAAGTGGGGGAAGCAGGACGGAGGGGAGGGTCAAGTCGGGACGGTGAGGAACTTTGAATCCCCGGAAGAAGTGGTCGTAGTGTGGGACAATGGTACAGCTGCCAACTACCGTTGTTCGGGTGCTTACGACCTACGCATCCTAGACAGTGCTCCAACAGGAGTGAAGCACGACGGGACGATGTGTGACATGTGCAGACACCAGCCGATATTCGGTATCCGCTGGAAGTGTGCGGAGTGCGCTAACTACGATCTGTGTTCTATCTGCTACCACGGAGACAAGCATCCACCGCGCCATCGCTTCTATCGCATCACGACACCAGGGAGTGAACGGGTCCTGCAGGATCCGAGAAGGAAGAGCAAGAAAGTAGCAGTGCGAGGGATCTTCCCGGCGCAAGAGTCGTGCGCGGAGTCGACTGGCAGTGGGAGGACCAAGACGGCGGGAACGGTCGGAGAGGAAAAGTCAACGAAATCCAAGACTGGTCAGCCGCTTCTCCCAGATCAGCTGCTTACGTAGTCTGGGACAACGGGGCGAAGAATCTCTACCGAGTCGGCTTCGAGGGAATGGCTGATTTAAAAGTTGTGAACGATGCCAAAGGACAGACAGTGTACAGAGACCATTTACCTCTTCTAGGAGAGCAAGGGCCGGGTCGGGCTGGCCCCACGGGCTACAAATAGGAGACCAAGTGAATGTAGACTTGGAGCTGGAAATCGTGCAGTCCCTACAGCACGGACATGGGGGTTGGACGGACGGAATGTTCGAGTGTTTAGGAACCACCGGGACAGTGGTCGGTATCGACGAGGACCACGACATCGTAGTGTCCTACCCCAGCGGCAACCGGTGGACGTTTAACCCTGCGGTGCTGACGAAGGTGGCCGTGGCGGTGGCCAGTACGAGTACTGCCGAGAGTCAGACTCAGTTCGCGGTCGGAGACCTAGTGCAGATCTGCAGTGACCTGGAGAGGATCAAGATCTTGCAGCGGGGCCACGGGGAGTGGGCGGAGGCCATGGCCCCCACCCTGGGCAAGATAGGCAGAGTGCAGCAGATATACCATGACAACGACCTCAAGGTAGGCTTGCCTCTCAGTCTAGTATTATTTCAGCGACCTAGGCTTATGGAAAGTGTGTGAGTTTATTATTAGATATAAAGAAAAACTAGGTATAAATTACTTTCAAAATTTTGTGTTTTGATTAAATAATGACACTTTTACATACCATTAAAACACCAGCCCAAAAAAAAGCACTTAACAGGGTATTTCATTGCTTTGCATACGTTAGTGAGAAACAAGAACTTTATATAGTTTATTGTTTAATTCAAGATGGTCACACTCCCGAAAATTTAAGATAAATGGAGAACTATCTGTGAATATTATGTACAAGGAAAAACCGGGAGTAATTCTTATACAGGGTCTCCCAAACTGTTAGTAAACCTACCTTTTGTATAGACATCAAGAATGGTAAATGAACTATTTACGTGAAATAAAAAAGTAAAGGCTAAAATTATTAAAGAAATAAGGAACAAATGTTTTAAGTTATTTAACTCAAGTGTAGTAGGCTACTTATCAGTATGTACATGATTTTTACTTTGTAGGTAACTTTTGTTGTTGATGCTCAGACCGTGAGTTTATCCCCGAGATCGCAAGGGAGTACAACTTCACTTCCAGAAGGTTTTTGTTTAGATTCCAATTGTAGTGGCAAGCTTTTTTGGTCCACTGCCAATTTATTTTGTTGACTTGTAAATATTTAAAGCTTCTTGAATTAATTTTGTCAATGTGTTTAGACCCTTTGTGATATATATATAAGAGTAAACAATTTTCTTTAAGGTGTACTACGATAGTTTTCACTTTTTTACTGCATCTACAACACATGCTTTACATCAACACCATGTTGCACAAAAACATACACCTAAAAAGATTTCTACTTAACTGCATATGGAAACTTTTAGTTTTGGGTAAATTTCAACTTAAAAACCTTGTAATAATAAATATGAACCATTATTTTTCTAAACAAACATGTAATGTAAACTAGAGTCCCGCTATTCCTAACCCCCGTTAATCCGAAAATCCGCCTAATCCAAACACTGTTAGGGGGAAAAAATTTATCAAATTGTCTAGTCGGTAAAATAAATACAACTAGTTTTCCAAGTTACTTCTTACTGTATGTGTTTAATAACGAACCAGCCCTCATAATGACGCACTATACACACAGGTATGCGACAAAAAAATAGCTTTAAACAAAACACTGACAGTATGACACGGTGAGTCATCGTCGCTTTTAGAACGGATGAACGCATTGTTTTCCCTGGAATTTCAGGCCTGATGTACCATCCGATACTGCCCATCGCACGCATCCCGCTGTTTATCTTAATCTATTAAAAATATTTACATAGTGCTCTTATAACTTAGATTTAAAATTAAACATGACGGAGTTTTTATTTCTTCGGGAGGTCATTAAACATGTAGGGACCAAAATGAAAACTTCTCCCAAGCTCAAGAGTGACCCTGGGAAAGTGAAGCATCCTGTTTTGCCGGGTGTTGCGCGGATGACCTCATCCCGGAATCAAAGTCTCTCTCAGAGATATTGAGGCTTCCCAAGTGTAAGGACACTGGACTGCATCCCACACACTGCATCCATATAGGCAACATTTTGGAATTTTCTCGAAAGAAGAGATGATGTATGTATGTCCTGTAGTACTCTGCAATATTAAACAGTGTGGAATTAAAAACGCAGGTCTTTAGGGCAGTACATGGATGGCTGTGGCAGTAGGGCTTACGTGCGTAACAATAGGGCACTGACCTTTCCACCCCAACCCCCGCCCAGGCCTCTACAGTCATCAGCGCGGACATCCGTTTAAAACAAACGATGACTCACTGTTTCGCATTGTCAGTGTGTTGCTTGCTACCCCAGCGAGTGGATGTGTTTTGTACAAAGCTATCATTTGATCGCATACCTACGTGTATAGTGCTTCGCTGCGAGTGCTGGTTCGTTATTAAACACATACAGTGTGACATAAGTTGGAAAACTAATTTTATTTACTTAACCTACTCAGCAATTTTATAAATTTTTTCCTCCCAACAGTGTTTGGATTAGGCGGACTTCGGATTAGCGGGACTCTAGTGTATTTTGTCATATATATTTTGCAGTTTATTTTAGTTTCTCAATTCCTCTGGCTTCTGACTAAACTTTTTTCAAGTAAAATCTTACAAACCTCCTTGTAATTGAAGCCATTTTTAAAGGTGGGGGAAACTGCTACGATGGGCAGTATTGTTTTGTTGACATTTTTCCAAAGTAAACTACCAACAGTCTTAGACTAGCAAGCGTTAGAGTACCAACGGTTATTGTAGAAAATATTGAACTTAACTAACTCACTATTTTTAGGTTCTTACATAAATTTGAATTTTATTTATTCTAACGTGAACATAACGCTTATTTTAGACATAAAGAAAAACCTTATTAGTTTCAAGTCTCTTGACACATTTATTGGTTTCAGGTTGAAGTTTGTGGAACATCTTGGACGTACAATCCCATTGCCGTCACTAAAGTTGCCTCCTCTGACGGCACGATGCCGGGCAACTCCAGTGGCGAGAGGCTCAGCGCTCTCTTAAAGAAGCTGTTCGAAACCCACGTCTCCGGCGACGTCAACGAAGAGCTGGTGAAGTCTGCCGCTAACGGAGACGCCCAGAAGTGCGAAGAGTCTCTGAAGCGTATGGACGCAGACGTCAACGGCGTGTTCGGAGGTCTCACGGCGCTGCAAGCGGCGAGTCAGAACGGACATCTGGAAGTGATCAAGATCCTGCTGCGGCAACAAGCCGACGTGGAAGTAGAAGACAAAGACGGAGATCGAGCGGTGCACCATGCAGCGTTCGGAGACGAACCAGGAGTCATGGAGCTGTTGGCTCATGCGGGCGCCGACCTGAACGCGAGGAATAAGAGACGACAAACTGCCCTGCACATAGCTGTGAACAAAGGACACGTCGGAGTGGTGAAGACACTTCTCGAACTCGGGTGTCATCCGAGTCTTCAAGATTCGGAAGGTGACACGCCACTTCACGACGCGATCTCAAAGAAGAGGGATGACATGTTGACGCTCCTCTTGGACCACAATGCGGATATTATGCTCACGAACAATAACGGGTTTAACGCCCTGCATCACGCTGCTCTCAGGGGAAACCCGAGTGCCATGTGGATCCTGCTACTGAAACTCCCTCGGCGGTGGATTGTGGATGAGAAGAAAGACGACGGCTACACTGCTTTACACCTTGCGGCACTAAACAACCACGTGGAAGTTGCAGAGTTGCTGGTTCATCATGGGAAAGCTAACATGGATCTGCAAAACGTGAACTTACAGACTGCTCTACACCTTGCGGTGGAAAGGCAACACACTCAGATCGTGCGGCTTTTGGTCCGAGAGGGTGCGAATCTGAACATACCGGATAAGGACGGAGATACCCCTCTTCATGAAGCATTGAGACATCACACTCTGTTCCAACTGCGGCAACTACAAGATGTGCAAGATGTAGGCAAGTTGCTGTGGGACTCGGGAGTCAAGGAGCAGACAAGAAGTCGTCAGCTTCCATCTTGCTTCGTAGTCTGGGACAGGGCGAAGAATCTCTACGAGAGTCGGCGAGGGAATGGCTGATTTAAAAGTTGTGAGCGATGCCAAAGGACAGACAGTGTACAGAGATCATTTACCTCTTCTAGGAGAGCAAGGGCGGGTCGGGCTGGCCCCGGGCTACAAATAGGAGACCAAGTGAATGTAGACTTGGAGCTGGAAATCGTGCAGTCCCTACAGCGGACATGGGGGTTGGGCCGGACGGAATGTTGAGTGTTTAGGAACCACGGGACAGTGGTGGTATCGGCGAGGACCCGACATCGTAGTGTCCTACCCAGCGGCAACGGTGGGCGTTTAACCCTGCGGTGCTGTGAAGGTGGCGTGGCGGTGGCCAATGCAGTACTGCCGAGAGTCAGACTCAGTTCGCGATGGGAACCTAGTGCAGATCTGCAGTGACCTGGAGAGGATCAAGATCTTGCAGCGGGCCGCGAGGGAGTGGGCCGAGGCCATGGCCCCACCCTGGGCAAGATAGGCAGAGTGCAGCAGATATACCGCGACAGCGACCTCAAGGTAGGCTTGCCTCTCAGTCTAGTATTATTTCAGCGACCTAGGCTTATGGAAAGTGTGTGAGTTTATTATTAGATATAAAGAAAAACTAGGTATAAATTACTTTCAAAATTTTGTGTTTTGATTAAATAATGACACTTTACATACCATTAAAACACCAGCCAAAAAAGCAACAGGGTATTTCATTGCTTTGCATCGTTAGTGAAAACAAGAACTTTATATAGTTTATTGTTTAATTCAAGATGGTCACACTCCCGAAAATTTAAGATAAATGGAGAACTATCTGTGAATATTATGTACAAGGAAAAACCGGGAGTAATTCTTATACAGGGTCTCAAACTGTTAGTAAACCTACCTTTTGTATAGACATCAAGAATGGTAAATGAACTATTTAATTGAAATAAAAAGTAAAGGCTAAAATTATTAAAGAAATAAGGAACAAATGTTTTAAGTTATTTAACTCAAGTGTAGTAGGCTACTTATCAGTATGTACATGATTTTTACTTTGTAGGTAACTTTTGTTGTTGATGCTCAGACCGTGAGTTTATCGAGATCGCAAGGAGTACAACTTCACTTCAGAAGGTTTTGTTTAGATTCAATTGTAGTGACAAGCTTTTTGGTCCACTGCCAATTTATTTTGTTGACTTGTAAATATTTAAAGCTTCTTGAATTAATTTGTCAATGTGTTTAGACCCTTTGTGAATAATAGCTTGTATAAGAGTAAACAATTTTTTTTAGGTGTACTTCGATAGTTTTACTTTTTACTGCATCTACAACACATGCTTTACATCAACACCATGTTGCACAAAAACATACACCTCGAAAAGATTTCTACTTCTTAACTGCATATGGAAACTTTTAGTTTTGGGTAAATTTCAACTTAAAAACCTTGTAAATAATAAATATGAACCATTATTTTTCTAAACAAACATGTAATGTAAACTAGAGTCCCGCTATTCCAACCCCGTTAATCCGAAAATCAAACGCACTGTTAGGGGAAAAATTTATCAAATTGTCTAGTCGGTAAAATAAATACAACTAAGTTACGATCTTACTGTATGTGTTTAATAACGAACCAGCCCTCATAATGACGCACTATAGACACAGGTATGCGCACAAAAAATAGCTTTAAACAAAACACTGACAGTATGACACGGTGAGTCATCGTTCGTTTTAGAGCGGATGAACGTACTGTTTTCTACCTGGAATTTCAGGCCTGGACGTAACCATCCGTATACTGCCCGCGTACGTTAATTCCGCGCTGTTTATCTTAATCTATTAAAAATATTTACATAGTGCTCTTATAACTTAGATTTAAAATTAGCATGGCGTGGAGTTTTATTTCTTGGGGTCATTAAACATGTAGGGACCAAAAATGAAAACTTCTCCTCCCAAGCTCAAGTGACCCTGGGAAAGTGAAGCATCCTGTTTTGCGGTGTTGCGGCATGATGACCTCATCGGAATCAAGTCTCTCTCAGAGATATTGAGGCTTCCCAAGTGTAAGGACACTGTGGACTGTACAGCACGCTATCATCCTACACACTGCATCCATATAGGCAACATTTTGGAATTTTCTCGGAAAGAAGAGATGATGTATGTATGTCCTGTAGTACTCTGCAATATTAAACAGTGTGGAATTAAAAACGCAGGTCTTTTGGGCAGTACATGGATGGCTGTGGCAGTAGGGCTTACGTGCGTAACAATAGGGCACTGACCTTTCCACCCCAACCCACGCGCCCAGGCCTCTACAGTAGGTCATGCGCGGACATCCGTTCTAAAACAAATGACTCACTGTTTAGTATTGTCAGTGTGTTGCTTGCTATAGCGAGTGGATGTGTTTTGTACAAAGCTATCATTTGATCGCATACCTTTTGAAATATAAGGAACTGTGATGCTTGTCAGTATGGAAAAACTTGGCCCAACAAAAACCTAAGCTCGAAACATGTAATATTTTCCAGTATGAGCCTGTCGGAGGTAGAGATATACTCTCTTATATAACGAGAGACAGGGATTATTACAGGACTTAGAGACACAAGGCGGTAACTCATGAACGTTCGCCTTCGCAGGCAGGAGTTCTTTTTGTCAACAGACTTTAAAGTTCTCCTAAAGTGCCAATATGCCAAAGGCATTTACCGTAAGTCTCGCCGCAATACAATATTGGAAAGGAGGCATTTTGCAGCATAGACAAGTTTATAGCATACAACTTGGAGATTTTTAAAAATATATAGACATTAAGAGGATTGATCGCCCAAAAATGTTGCTCAAAACTTGCTCTTGCAGTCCCCTGTTTAGGACGCTTTTTTGTGTGTAGAGATAAGAAAAGTTGTTTTTCATGTTTCTACGTAGATCTGCTCCGTCGTCATCGCCAGGATGAGAGGGTTGTCAAAGGACTCATGTTTTTAGAGGTTGTCTCTAGGTTTGTATAACCTGGTTTAAAAAATCTTACACCAATATTAGCTAAAAATTTAAAGTTGGCCAAAAATAGGCTATTTTAAAAGTGTATAATATTTTTGAATATAAGGAACATAAACCGGCGTCGAAAACAGGGGACTACTAAACCATGTTTTGCCACTTTTTGAGTGCGCGGAGCAAATTTGGAATATCGCTAGTACCATTTATCTTGACTGGCAAGGTCGGCGGGACTCTTCAAAGAACTAAGCCAGAAAGATAACCCTACTAGAGCCGATGAGTTTTTGGAAACAGAAGATAACAAAAAAGGTTTAATCATGGTCTTGGATTTCCATTTATCTCTTGTCCACCGGAGAGAAATAATCAACACTCCGCTATTTCATAGGTAAACATAGGTTCTTGCTTTGTTGACTAATGGTGTTAACGTTGAAGTGGAAATAATTTTAATGAAATGTGTCCATAAAGGCCGCTGTATGTGTGAAAGATACTTTGATATGAATAAGTAATCAAATTTCAGAAATTATACATTACAATACTGACTAATAAATGAAGTATTTCTTTATTTATTAAGGCTAACAGTTGCAATGTAATCATAGGTTAGAGTTATGCACTGGGAATAGTAGGCAACCTTTTTTACTTTCTGGGTGAACCTCTTCACTCCTGGGTTTATTTTATTGTATTTATCACAATTACATGGCCAAACGTATGCAATTTATAATCTAGAAATTAATCTCACAATATACTGTACCGTGAGAATTGTACAATTGCTCTTGTTGCTCTGAAAACCACGCTCATAATATGCACCAATTTTCTATTCAACATTGTTCCGTAGACTAGATGAAAGTCAAACTTACGTAGATTTACATGAAGATAAAATTGGGCGCAGAAAGTCTTGATATTTTTTGTGATAGTTTTCATGACAATATGAATAGTCTTTGTATAATTTTGAATACAGTAGTTTATATTTTTTTCCGAGATGTTTCTTTAATACTAAACAACATCAGAATAGTTTTTAACGATAAAAAACTTAATTGTCAGTAAAATATTTGAAACTCTTACAAAAGATATCAAGTTATTCTGTTCATGTTATGTAGATATTATTTGTAAATATTAGACTCTAATTATAGCATAAGGAAAAATATTTTATTTTATTGCACCTTAGTTTTAAGCAGAGCGTTAACAATATAAATAATGTTTGTTGTTTGATAATTAGGCAATCGACTATTTAGGATACAACTGACTGATAATTATGTTTGATTATGAAAACTGAAACTTTTGTGCTAAATGTTGATTTGATGATGGAATTGCCTTTAACCATTTATGTTTTTAGTCTACATTTATATTGCTTGCTTAATATAATTATTACATTTTTAAATACAATACATTAATTTTACCTTCATTAGCACTAAAAGTGTTATGATTTCATTGTAACAATTGTTGTGAATATATCATGAAATTGAAAAAAAAATGGATTTCGATATTTAAAATATTTTATTAAATTTCTATCAGTCTAGAGTGAGAAAGGATTGAAATTTTTTCTAAGATGTCTTTAGAAAAAACAAGTGAAAATTCTATCTTAACATTTTGATGCTTCTAGTGGGAATATTTTTCAGTATTTAAAGTCTTGTAGAATAATTATTATTTTCTTTTCTTAACAAACATTAAAAAATATTGTATTATATTCCATACTTTTCCTTTTTTAATTTTATCTTTAAAGATATACTTTTATTCATGCACACAACAAATATTGACGAAAAGAGACAATACTGTTAATAATATACAAACATTTCAAATTGTTGTTTACTGTTGAAAGGTTTTGTAAAACTATTACAGTACTCTAAACAATTTATTGGAGTCTAAAATCCTAATATATTATGTCCTAAAGTAATAGATTCTTTCTTTAATACTCTTGTTACTTGTTTATATTAAATAATATTGTATTTAATTTCAAAGTGGTTGTTTTTGGAAGTCTTGCAAATTTTCTATGAATTCTTCATGTATGACTGATTTTCAATATCAGTTTTGTGTCTTGCTTTTTTGGCTTATAATATTAAATATATTACAAAAATTTAACAAGCCTATTTATTACTAATGCCTATTTTTAGTTTTACTGTAATACATGACACAATTAAAACACATTTTTAAAATAATTATTGAAGTGGTACAATTCAATAACGACATCTCAGTAAACAATATTTATTGAACAGAGGTTTTGTGTTACTTAATAATATGATTGAAATCTTATGCTAGTTAAATAAATAAAGCAATATAGCTCGTAAGTCGTAACTAATTTCACTAGACCAACCAATGTGGCTTCACAAGCAAACAATAATATTTCCTGGCTTGGTGGTGCCTGAATTATGATTAAAAATTTAAAAATATTTTAATCACTCAAATAAAACCAAAATTATTTTATTCCGTGGGCTTGGCGGGGTATTCATTTTATTATTTTCGATAAGCTGATCAAACCAGGATAAGCTGTTTTAAAACGTTCGCTGTTGGTCTTCGTTTATTTATCTCAACTGTTCCAAAGAGTACGGTTTGTTTTCTCTGTGGAGCAGCGCAGCGTCATCTGCGCGTGCGCACAAGAGAGAGAGAGAGAGACTACAGCTGTCACTGACATTTCAAGTGTCAACATGTCGGAGTCTCGGAGGTTGTTTTGCCGGTTCGCGTTGTGTATTTCGATCAACATTGTGGTGTTTTTCGTCAACAACAGTACATTTCCAGCCATTGTGATTTAACCAGTGTTTTAATTGTGATGTGTTTTAATTAGTGTGCAATGTAATTCAGATCGTGTATTCGTTACTTGTTGCTTATGGGCTACAAAACGTCTGGGCTATGCACTCACGTAAGTACAACTATTGTATTTCAACTTTGTAAAATGACCGTAAAATAATAAGACCTGTGCAATTTCGTGATTTGAGAACCTCGATGCTAGTAAATATATGTTTTGGCATTATTTCATCTGCCTTATAATGTTTTCAAACCGTCTAGTCTTTAGGCTGACTACGTAGGTTAGCTAGATAGGGTTTAGAGGCGTTTGGTAAAACTTACCTCTAATATATTTAACAATTTATTCTCATATTTTTAGAATTTAAATTGAGTATTTATTTGGTTAAGTGCTTTTGACTGGCCGATTTTAAATAAACTAATAATATACAATACAAGTTAATCCCTTCTACTGATCAACTATAAATATTAGTTGTAATTATTATACTGTATGCACATAATGTTTGGTTTTATGGCACCCACTTACATAAGTGAAAACATTTATTCAGATTTTAGCCTTTATTTCAAATCCATAAATGCCTGTCAGGGCAAAATCACTAAATCGATAAAAACTCTTGAAATTTCAAAAATGTCCAATTTACATAATAAATACAGACAATAATTATTTATTATGAAATAATGAATAAATAATTTATTTAATTTCCAATAAGAGAGAGAAACCGACACCATGGATAAACTAGCATTTGTTTCCTTTGATTATATAACCTGTCTTAAGCATTAATTTATGCTTATAACTTATCACTGGTATAAGAAGTCATAGTTATTTAAATCAATAGCCGACCATTGTTCTACATAATTAAAATTAGGAGGATAATGAACTTAGTTTCATTTCCAAACTAATTACATTTCTTACAATAATCTTTGTGTACCTTAACATAACATTTATTAGATGGTGTTTTAAAATTTTTCTAATTACTAAATCTGTCAGCATCTTACACTCCCATTTGATGTCTTTTCATACGTTTTCCCACGTTCCATGTTTTTGCTGAAAAATTTAACAAAGTTTAATGATAAAAAGAAAACACAATTTTGTTAAAAATATGAAGCTATGGCTGTACTAGAGGATCAGAACCTCCAAAAATATTGAGGTTAATTCCATTAATAATAATGTTAATTCCATGTACAACCGGTCACACTTGGCAACATTTCATTGCAACTGTTACTGTATTATCTAACTCTTTCATGTCCTCGCTTCGTGAAAATTTTCATAGGAAATAGAGTTATTAACTTCTATTGCCAGGACAAAACGGAAGAGAGTTTTGCTCTCCTAAATCAAATGGTAACATTGTTTTTTTGCCGTTATCTTGAACTAGCCCATTGGACCTTGTTGATTTTAACCGACTTCCTACGGAAGGAGGAGGTTACACAATTCGACGTGGGACTTTTGTTTGTTTATATGTTTTTGATACACAAGTTGGATACGATGACAGCATAAAATGTAATAAGAACTAAGTTTCATCAAAACCGCATCACAAACAACAGTTTGTATAGCATTTCTTTGTGAAACCCTTTTTTAGAGGGGACCGTCCTAGCCCTCCCCAAAGAGCACTTTTAGTGTAAACTATCCATCGTTAAAGAAAATTCACTACGATTTCCAGAAGCGCTTGTCGTTATTTTTTCTTGCATTCTCGACTAGTTTGCTGAATGTTAGGGCAAAGCAGGTCTACTGTTGGCGAGAACTAATGCGGTAAAGCCTTTTGTGGTGGCTTATTCTTATAATTTAAAGTTAAAGTTTGTCTTATTTAACGAGGTAAAGTTAGGACTACAAAGTCCTCTCTACCACTCAATCTCGACCTTTACCTAGCATTAGCTAGTCACTTTACAAATGTAAGTGGTGATCAGGGGATCGAACTTTCCAGCGAATATGAGTTTCGAGTCGCAGATATTCCAACCCGCCACGGGTCCGCTAAACATTAGTACACCCGGACGCATGGGTTCTTATACATTAGTAGTTAAGAAGAAAAATCAGCGGGGGAGGTTTCGCTTTACAAGAAAAGAAAATAATAGAGTGGAAATTATTTGACATTTAGCCGGCCCAAGTTGGTTTGGGACGCGTCGGACTCGGGCGCTTCTGGCCTGTTGATTAAAGTAGCATTTCCTTGAAAACAGTTGGGTGTTCAAATTGAGTGAAATTAAAAAATCCTGACTGTTTTCCCTTGGCACAAAGCGCAATTGTGCCAAATTTCATACAAATTGGTTCACAATAACCAAAAAGACCAAATGTTCACTTTGAATTTCTTAGATCTTGCTTTGCTCGTTTATTGGTTTGTTTAAGCAATTGCATAAATTCTTACTTTTCGGATTGAAGAGCCAGTCACCGATGGCGCAGAAAGGAGCCTCCACGAACGTGAAGAGTAGAGCCGCGAGTAGAGCGCAGAATAGCATGTCAGACATGAACCCCGTGAACTGAAACCAAACAGGCGATAAATAAATCATTTATTGCATAATTACATTATACATGCATCGCAATCCTCAGTAATTAGTAGCTAAAATTTTCCACTCGCACACATCTAGATCTCTTTCAGACATACAGAATCTCCAATCACACTATTCATTCGTTCGAATTTTTCCCATTTTAGCACCATGGTCAGTCAGTTGTCTTTTTATGTGTTCTCCCAGTTGTGTGCCATAAACTCTTCGGTGCTATAAAATGCTTTTGCGATCAAAACCTTTTGAGACGAGCTTTAAATGCCTTAGGCGTTGGGGCACTTTTAATCAAATTTGGCAACTTGTTGACGAGTTGAACTCCTACCTGAGAAGGCAAACGTTCATGAACTACCGTTCTGTGTCTCCCAGTTCGGTAGTTTCCCTGCCTCTAGTTTTGAATGAGTGTATATCTATATCTCACGAGATCACATTTACTTTTGAAAAAAAGATATGTTTCCATAATGTAGAGGCAGGGTAGTGTCAAAATTGTCAAGCTTTTGAATGCTGGTCTGCACTCTCTCCACTGTAACTTTGCAACTGCTTGTTTTCCAAAATGAACAGCCTAGAAAAGTTTATGCTTGAAATTATAAACTCTCATCGAAATTAAGTCATTATAATCAAAATTTTGCCATGAAATGAGAGAGAAATGAAGAAGCGTTTGTACGAAAACAACTTTTTGATTAGAAGAAATCCATATATCTATCGTACTCTATGTTTATTTCACATTTAAAATGTGTCCATTTGGATCTCAATTTGTATATAAGCAAAATAGCTAATTTATTACTAAATATGTACATAATAATATATAGTACAGTTTGTCTTCAAAATTCTTTAGTAATAAATTACATCCATTTGGGGAAGATCTTGGAATAAATTTTAAAATATTTTGTATTCAGCAGAAATTAGACAAGTTTTAAAGTAAACCTCTGAGAATTTTGCAGAGAAATAAATTAAGAGAAGAAAGTTGAATCTGAATATACAAAACAAGTTGCAGTACAACATTCAGCAAAAGAAATTCAAAAATAAATCTTTTAAACCAAAAAACTGTTAATACCTTTTTCCGATAACTTTTGATTAATTTTGTCGGTTGGCTCCGATCTTTAATAGGTTGAAGTTCAATCAACACTGAAGAGTCTCAACTGGTCAGAAAGCATGTTTCGAGCAACTTTTTCTGGTGTGCTTAATCCTCTTAAGTCTGGTCCGTACTTACTAGCGCATACATGTCGAATGATAGAGGGCGTGTTATCCGAGCCAGGGATACCAACTGTATGCCCATGTGGTCCAGGAACATGCCATAGGAGAGAGTGGAAAGGAGTCTGAACCCTCTCCAGCCCAGGATGTCAGTCAGTAGTCCTAAAACAAGGATGAGAATCGGAGGAATTGTTGCTGTAAAGTGGTAAAAGTTCGAAAAAGAAATTTTAAGATTTGGCAAAAGGAGGCTCCATTAAACAATTATTATTGCAGGCTAAAACTCAATTTTCTTATTGATTGAAGCCAGCCGATACATGAAAAATTACTCATGTAGGTGCTGACAGGGTACAAGACAACAAATAAATAATTCATTTGTGGCTTGGTCTTGTAATCCAGCTTCATGGAGGTCAAGTTTTGAGGATCATATAGGTCTAAAGCGGCTCAGATAGTGTCAGTGATCATCTGATGATACCGGCATCAACTCCCACTATCGTTTAGACATATTTGACCATCAACTTCGTGGTTCGGAAGTCTTGTTAAGCCGTTGGTCCTTGTATTTCCATTGGTCATTGGGCTAATTTTTAATGACCCATTCTAAGGAAGAGTCGGCCTTAGTTTGTAACAAGACTAGACCTCATAACTCATTACTATCACTCATCACACTCATCCTTCACCACATATTTGCCTTAAAACACCCTCATGAGAGTGCGGCATCTCAAATAGTGATTAAATTCTGAAAAATTTATGATCTAATAAACATTAGTAACTTTCAATAATAAACCAGCTGAAGTAGTAGTTTTTCCCATTTTACAATTAGTTGTAGCAAAGTTTGACGCTAAAAGTATGCTTCTTCCAATACTGTTTTTCTTTTGGGATTTTTGGAGTGATTTTTAATAATATAAGTTACTATAAAGCCAGTTGTACAGGTGACTGACTGAACGGGTAAATGTTTAGGCACTTTCGGGCATGTTCCATCCCCTCTCAACCATGTACTCTTTTTGAAGCTCATAGTGAAATCTTCGTAAAAATCTGAAAACATTCTTTTATTAAGGTTCTGACAAGTTGGCGGCCAATAAAGATGGGGCCTGATAATCTGTTCTTGTACTTAGCCAATATTTTGCATCATAGCGGTAAAAGAGTTGTGAATGACCCCAAAATACGAGGGCGTAGGGTTCTTGGGGGCACAGCCTTTTTTCTAAACTTTACACTTTATAATGACAAGACTTATTTAAAAACGGGGTTTAACATGAATCCTTAAATTAGGAGATAGAGATATGCTTGCAGGTTGGGAATTATAATGTTGAATAACATCAGAGTGAATAACTACAACAGAAAATATAAAAATCCTTCAGTAAAATACCAGACAGCTTTATTATTCTAGGAACATATAAAAAACATCTGAACATACCTTCAAAGTCATTAGTTTTTTGATATCGTATTAACTATACCGTTGGCAGCCTTTACGCATATTTTATAGCATTCATTACTAAATAAATTTGAAGACAAAATATTTGGACAGAAGGAGTTTGAACCGGTCTCCTGCTTGCCGGTGGTTATGCTAAACCACTACACCATCCGGCCCAACTATTTCTGCCTTCAAATAAGTACTTAAATCTGAATGTTTATCGACATGTGACTGTCAAATAGTGACTTTAAATCAACAAGCTGGAAATATTACAAACAGAATTTAAATACTGTGTCAAATGACTTATTACTGTTTCAGACACAGTATTTAAATTCTGTTTGTATTTATTCGAACTAAAATCACTATTGTCCTGTTTTAGTCTTATTCGAATAATACGAAGGCAGAAATGAACAGGCGAATAATGAATTAACTACCGCCATGAACCGGGTTCAAACGGTTCGGTCCAAATATTTTGTCTTCAAATTTATTTAGTAAATAAACTATTTAGCTATACAAATAATATTTTATAGCATTCTATACATTTGCGACTGCCAATTGAAAACGGAGTGTCGGAAACTGTTTTTGATGGTATTTATTTTATGGTTTTAAATCAAGGTGTTCTCCCTGTGGAGGTTCTCATGTAAAATTTCTTGATGGTCGGTGGAAACCTGCGAACATGTCAAAACTACTTTGTGGTACCTTGATAACATTAGCCAAAGTGCGTTGGTAAATGTTCAAAAATTTGACCGAGGGGGAAATTTTTGGAACGCCGTGCAGTATGTTCTCACCTCACTGCTCTGAAGACCTCTTTGTTAGTTTATTATATTTTAATGTGATGGAACCCCTAATCGGACCAATAAGTCCTAGGGGCCGTATTACGAGTATTTCCCCGTAACCCTGGTAGTGTTCTTTACATTGTTTAGAGTTTCCTTTGCTCGCGCTCCTCTGGTCTGTGGTTATCCATGAGTAGAGCGGGCTGGCGAAAAGCCGGCTGTCTATTGTTTACATTTGTTGCCACATTTTTTGTTTATTAATATTAATACCTCGTTCCCTGAAGACGCAGAGGAGTACGACTCCTGCGGCTCCTAGAGCAAAGATGTTCCTGTGCAGAGCGATGTGAAGACTGTCGAGGATCGGGTCGTACTTGTAGTCCAGAGATTGTATCGGCACGATGCTGTACACAGCTGATACACAGAGTAGTAGAGACACTGTCCAACATCGACAGCTGTCGTCTGAAACAGAATCAGCTGATGTTGTGATCGATTTGTTGCTGAGAATATTTCAACATGTGATTATTATTTAGGGGTATTTACTAGTTTTAATAATGGTGTAGCGTTTACAAAAATCTAATGGACCCTCTGTTGTTGGCAAGGGAATTTTAGCGAGTTCAGAATAGTGAGATATGATACGGAACAGATTCGGCCAGACAGTGGTATTAGATTATATTACAATTTATTATTTGCTGGCAACTTAAAAATTGTAAAACAATTTGATTAAAATAAAACAGTTTGAAAATTTAGTATTGTATTTCGGCTTTATACAGACCCTGTCGCATAAACATAACAATAAAAACAATTTTAAAACCATATGGTTTAAAATTGAAAATGGTTATGAACATAGAAAAAAGGAAATACCTATTGAATTTGTCCCAAAATGATATGTATGATTATAAGACGGTATACAATCAAAGCAGACCGGAGCTTTTCTGTGATTGGCTTCCCATGGCTACACCTCCCTGACTCGGAACTTTTTTTAGCTATGCCTCCCTAATTCGGAACCTTCCCTTGGCTTCACATCTCCCTGACTCGGAACATTCCCATGGCTACACCTCCCTGACCCGGAACCTTCCCATGGCTACACCTTCCTGACTCCTGAACCTTTTTAGCTGCCACCTCCTGACTCGGAACATTTCCTTGGCTACCCCTCCCTGACTCGGAACCTTCCCTTGGCTACGCCACCCTGACTCGGAACATTCCCTTGGCTAAGCCTCCCTGACCCAGAACCTTCCTGGTTCTTATTAATATTGAATACACATGTGTGCAACTTGCCTGACTAATGACGGAGGTGTGTAGTTTCTCCCTGTACTGATGGAGGATGAAGCCCAGCACCATCCCCGTGAGCCAGGAGCAGTGTGGTGTGGTTCGCGAAGGCGTATCCAAAGGTCCTTTCCGCCTTGTGGTCTCTGCCAAGCAGGTTTCAGTGGTTATAATTATGGTTTGGTGAATCAAGTCAGATTTTTATATGAAAAGGGAAATTAGTTGGTGAGAAAATATCTTAATAAATGTCTAATGCTAAAAAATTGAGCTTTTTTAAATTTTAAACCAGTAGATTGTAAAAAAA
This sequence comes from Matsumurasca onukii, assembly GCA_018831715.1. Classification (NCBI taxonomy): domain Eukaryota; kingdom Metazoa; phylum Arthropoda; class Insecta; order Hemiptera; family Cicadellidae; genus Matsumurasca; species Matsumurasca onukii. The sequence goes on from CM032060.1 coordinate 4,394,378, forward strand.
ATTTCCAATATTCAGTCCCTTCACAATTTTTATAAAAATCTTCATATCTTTTAGCCGTCCGCTGCACTGGCCACAGTTGGCAAATTCCTGATCAATAAACTTGAAAATGTCATCGGTGATAAAATTAAAAATAAAAGAGAACCCCCCAACACTGATCCTTGTGGAACTCCTGAAGATAATTTAGATATATTCTGTAAACATGCGTACATTCAAATACTTATAAGCAAATTACACTCCGGTTATTTCGCGCATAATCATGAGTATTGTCAACTCTTCTTAGTCTTCCGAGTCTACAAAAATCATCCCTGGAGAGCACAAGTCCTCAAACATAGCCTGAAGAGAATGTCTATAATATCATATTACATTATGAAAGCCCACTCACAGTTCCACAGGCACGCCGGCAGGCAGACGCAGATAGTAAGCGTTGAAGAAAGAGACGGTGGTGGTGGCAAGGTAGCAGAGAGCTATCAGTAGCAAACCCCTGTGTGGAGACTTGGCCAGAGGCAGCAGCAGAAGAGGTGATAGAAGGTATAATTGCATCTCCGCTGACTGGTACCATGTTTGCAGAACACACTGTAATCACGTGACAATTTCATAGCCAATATATTCATTGCACCCATTTTATGTATTTTTCTTACAATATTTTTACTTTATGAAGTGGCAGAAAAGAATTTCAGGCAGTCTAGTACTTACAGTTTTGAAGGGTGCTACGTAGTTGCTGATGTAGCAGACTAGACCACCAGTTGTTGACGCAGGAGGTCTGTCTGAACCCTATCAACCTCTTCCAGAGAGGACCCTCCGAGACGAATCATGAGGCAGCCCTCCACCATCATCACCATGAGTAGACTGGGAGTCACCCTGTACACAGATGCAATGTATAGCAGAGACTACCAGTTGTTGACTCAGAATTCTGTCTGAACCTATCAACCTCTTCCAGAGAGGACCCTCTGGACGAAGATCATGAGGCAGCCCTCCACCATGGATAAACTAGCATTTGTTTCCTTTGATTATATAACCTGTCATAAGCATTAATTTATGTTTATAACTTATCACTGGTATAAGAAGTCATAATTATTTAAATCAATAGCCGACCATTGTTCTACATAATTAAAATTAGGAGGATAATGAACTTAGTTTCATTTCCAAACTAATTACATTTCTTACAATAATCTTTGTGTACCTTAACATAACATTTATTCGGATGGTGTTTTAAAATAATTGTTCTAATTACTAAATCTGTCAGCATCTTACACTCCCATTTGATGTCTTTTCATACGTTTTCTCCACGTTCCATGTTTTTGCTGAAAAATTTAACAAAGTTTAATGATAAAAAGAAAACACAATTTTGTTAAAAATATGAAGCTATGGCTGTACTAGAGGATCAGAACCTCCAAAAATATTGGAGGTTAATTCCATTAATAATAATGTTAATTCCATGTACAACCCGGTCACACTTGGCAACATTTCATTGCAACTGTTACTGTATTATCTAACTCTTTCATGTCCTCGCTTCTTGGTGACAAATTTTCATAGGAAATAGAGTTATTAACTTCTATTGCCAGGACAAAACGGAAGAGAGTTTTGCTCTCCTAAATCAAATGGTAACATTGTTTTTTTGCCGTTATCTTGAACTAGCCCATTGGACCTTGTTGATTTTAACCGACTTCCTACGGAAGGAGGAGGTTACACAATTGTTAAGGACTTTTTTGTTTGTTTATATGTTTTTTGATACACAAGTTGGATACGATGACAGCATAAAATGTAATAAGAACTAAGTTTCATCAAACCGCATCACAAACAACAGTTTGTATAGCATTTTTTGTGACCCTTTTAGAGGGGGGGCGTCCTAGCCCTCCCAAAGAGCACACAGGTGTAAACCGGCAGCTATTCCAGGGCGCTTGTCGTTATTTTCTTGCATTCTCGACTAGTTCACCAAAGACTTGACACAAGCATAAAGACCAAATGTTCACTTTGAATTTCTTAGATCTTGCTTTGCTTCGTTTATTGGTTTGTTTAAGCAATTGCATAAATTCTTACTTTTGGGATTGAAGAGCCAGTCACCCGATAGGCATGAAAGAGCCTCCGCGAGCGTGAAGAGAAGAGCAGCGAGTAGGCGCAGAATAGCATGTCAGACATGAACCCGTGAACTGAAACCAAACAGAAGCGATAAATAAATCATTTATTGCATAATTACATATACATGCATCGTCGTCAGTAATTAGTAGCTAAAATTTTCCACTCGCACACAGATCTAGATCTCTTTCAGACATAGAATCTCCAATCACCGCGATTCATTAGTTCGAATTTTTCCATTTTTTAGGCCATGGTCAGTCAGTTGTCTTTTTATGTGTTCTCCCAGTTGTGTGCCATAAACTCTTCGGTGCTATAAAATGCTTTTGCGATCAAAACCTTTTGAGACGAGCTTTAAATGCCTTAGGCGTTGGGGCACTTTTAATCAAATTTGGCAACTTGTTGACGAGTTGAACTCCTACCTGAGAAGGCAAACGTTCATGAACTACTGTTCTGTGTCTCCCAGTTCGGTAGTTTCCCTGCCTCTAGTTTTGAATGAGTGTATATCTATATCTCTTCACGAGATCACATTTACTTTTGAAAAAAAGATATGTTTCCATAATGTAGAGGCAGGGTAGTGTCAAAATTGTCAAGCTTTTGAATGCTGGTCTGCATGACTCTCTCCACTGTAACTTTGCAACTGCTTGTTTTTCCAAAATGAACAGCCTAGAAAAGTTTGCGTTTGAAATTATAAATCTCATACGGAAATTAAGTCATTATAATCAAAATTTTGCCATGAAATGAAGATGAGAAATGAAAAGCGTTTGTACGAAAACAACTTTTTGATTAGAAGAAATCCATATATCTATCGTACTCTATGTTTATTTCACATTTAAAATGTGTCCATTTGGATCTCAATTTGTATATAAGCAAAATAGCTAAATATGTACATAATAATATATAGTACAGTTTGTCTTCAAAATTCTTTAGTAATAAATTACATCCATTTGGGGAAGATCTTGGAATAAATTTTAAAATATTTTGTATTCAGCAGAAATTAGACAAGTTTTAAATATTAAACCTCTGAGAATTTTGCAGAGAAATATATTAAGAAGAAAGTTGAATCTGAATATACAAAACAAGTTGCAGTACAACATTCAGCAAAAGAAATTCAAAAATAAATCTTTTAAACCAAAAACTGTTAATACCTTTTCCGATAACTTTTGATTAATTTTGTCGGTTGGCTCCGATCTTTAAATAGGTTGAAGTTCAATCAACACTGAAGAGTCTCAACTGGTCAGAAAGCATGTTTTGAGCAACTTTTCTGGTGTGCTTAATCCTCTTAAGTCTGGTCCATTGCTTACTAAGCATACATGTGAATGATAGAGGGCGTGTTATCGAGCCAGGGATACCAACTGTATGCCCATGTGGTCCAGGAACATGCCATAGGAGAGAGTGGAAAGGAGTCTGAACCCTCTCCAGCCCAGGATGTCAGTCAGTAGTCCTAAAACAAGGATGAGAATCGGAGGAATTGTTGCTGTAAAGTGGTAAAAGTTCGAAAAAGAAATTTTAAGATTTGGCAAAAGGAGGCTCCATTAAACAATTATTATTGCGGGCTAAAACTCAATTTTCTTATTGATTGAAGCCAGCCGATACATGAAAAATTACTCATGTAGGTGCTGACAGGGTACAAGACAACAAATAAATAATTCATTTGTGGCTTGGTCTTGTAATCCACTTCATGGAGGTCAAGTTTTGAGGATCATATAGGTCTAAAGCGGCTCAGATAGTGTCAGTGATCATCTGATGATACCCGCATCAACTCCCACTATCGTTTAGACATATCTGACCATCAACTTCGTGGTTCGGAAGTCTTGTTAAGCCGTTGGTCCTTGTATTTCCATTGGTCATTGGGCTAATTTTTAATGACCCATTCTAAGGAAGAGTCGGCCTTAGTTTGTAACAAGACTAGACCTCATAACTCATTACTATCACTCATCACACTCATCCTTCACCACATATTTGCCTTAAAACACCCTCATGAGAGTGGTCGGCATCTCAAATAGTGATTAAATTCTGAAAAAATTTATGATCTAATAAACATTAGTAACTTTCCAATAATAAACCAGCTGAAGTAGTAGTTTTTCCCATTTTACAATTAGTTGTAGCAAAGTTTCGACGGCTAAAAAGTATGCTTCTTCCAATACTGTTTTTCTTTTGGGATTTTTGGAGTGATTTTTAATAATATAAGTTACTATAAAGCCAGTTGTACAGGTGACTGACTGAGCGGGTAAATGTTTAGGCACTTTCGGGCATGTTCCATCCCCTCTCAACCATGTACTCTTTTTTGAAGCTCATAGTGAAATCTTCGTAAAATCTGAAAACATTCTTTTTAAGGTTCTGACAAGTTGGTGGCCAATAAAGATGGGGCCTGATAATCTGTTCTTGTACTTATTTTATGCATCATAGCGGTAAAGAGTTGTGAATGACCCCAAAATCATCGTGGGTTCTTGGGGGCACAGCCTTTTCTAAACTTTACACTTTATAATGACAAGACTTATTTAAAAACGGGGTTTAACGTGAATCCTTAAATTAGGAGATAGAGATAATAACGCAGGTTGGGAATTATAATGTTGAATAACATCAGAGTGAATAACTACAACAGAAAATATAAAAAATCCTTCAGTAAAATACCAGACAGCTTTATTATTCTAGGAACATATAAAAAAAACATCTGAACATACCTTCAAAGTCATTAGTTTTTGATATCGTATTAACTATACCGTTGGCAGCCTTTTACGCATATTTTATAGCATTCATTACTAAATAAATTTGAAGACAAAAATATTTGGACAGAACCGGGATTTTAACCGGGTCTCCGCTTGCCAGGCGGTTATGCTAAACCACACCATCCGGCCCAACTATTTCTGCCTTCAAATAAGTATTAAATCTGAATGTTTATCCGAAACATGTGACTGTCAAATAGTGACTTTAAATCAACAAGCTGGAAATATTACAAACAGAATTTAAATACTGTGTCAAATGACTTATTACTGTTTCAGACACAGTATTTAAATTCTGTTTGTAATATTATTTATTTAGTCAGTATTAAATGCTGTGAAAGGCAGAAATGTAGGCAGAATAATTGAATTAGCATAGCACCGCCAGCTTAGCGAGGAGATCGGTTCAAACCCGGTTCGGTCCAAATATTTTCTTCAAATTTATTTAGTAATAACTATTTAGCTATACAAATAATATTTTATAGCATTCTATACATTTGCGACTGCCAATTGAAAGCAGTGTCGGAAACTGTTTTGATGGTATTTATTTTTATGGTTTTAAATCAAGGTGTTCTCCCTGTGGAGGTTCTCATGTAAAATTCCTTGATGGTCGGTGGAAACCTGCGAACTACTTTGTGGTACCTTGATAACATTAGCCAAAGTCGTTGGTAAATGTTCAAAATTTGACCGAGAAATTTTTGGAGCGCCGTTCAGTATGTTCTCACCTCACTGCTCTGAAGACCTCTTTGTTAGTTTATTATATTTTAATGTGATGGAACCCTAATCGGACCAATAAGTCCTAGGGGCCATTATTACAGTATTTCCCGTAACCCTGGTAGTGTTCTTTACATTGTTTAGAGTTTCCTTTGCTCGCTCCTCTGGTCTGTGGTTATCCATGAGTAGAGCGGGCTGGCGAAAAAACGGCTGTCTATTGTTTACATTTGTTGCCACATTTTTGTTTATTAATACCTCGTTCCTGAAGGCGCAGAGATGCGACTCCTGCGGCTCCTAGAGCGAAGATGTTCCTGTGCAGAGCGATGTGAAGACTGTCGAGGATCGGGTCGTACTTGTAGTCCAGAGATTGTATCGGCACGATGCTGTACACAGCTGATACACAGAGTAGTAGAGACACTGTCCAACATATGACAGCTGTTGTCTGAAACAGAATCAGCTGATGTTGTGATCGATTTGTTGCTGAGAATATTTCAACATGTGATTATTATTTAGGGGTATTTACTAGTTTTTAATAATGGTGTAAACGTTTACAAAAAATCTAATGGACCCTCTGTTGTTGGCAAGGGAATTTTAGAGAGTTCAGAATAGTGAGATATGATACGGAACAGATTCGGCCAGACAGTGGTATTAGATTATATTACAATTTATTATTTGCTGGCAACTTAAAAATTGTAAAACAATTTGATTAAAATAAAACAGTTTGAAAATTTAGTATTGTATTTCGGCTTTATACAGACCCTGTCGCATAAACATAACAATAAAAACCATTTTAAAACCATATGGTTTAAAATTGAAAATGGTTATGAACATAGAAAAAGGAAATACCTATTGAATTTGTCCCAAAATGATATGTATGATTATAAAACGGTATACAATCAAAGCAGATGGGAGTTTTTCGACTCCCCTGACTTGGAACATTCCCATGGCTTCCTGCTCCCTGACTCAGGAGACTTTCCCATGGGTACACCTCCCTGACGGAACCTTCCCATGGCTATACCTTCCTGACTTCGGAACCTTTTTTTAGCTATGCCTCCTGACTTGAACATTTCCTTGGCTACCCCCCTCCTTGACTGGAACCTTCCCTTGGCTCATACCAGGCCTCGGAACATTCCCTTGGCTAAGCCTCCCTGACCCAGAACCTTTCTGGTTCTTATTAATATTGAATACACATGTGTGCAACTTGCCTGACTAATGACGGAGGTGTGTAGTTTCTCCCTGTACTGATGGAGGATGAAGCCCAGCACCATCCCCGTGAGCCAGGAGCGGCGGGTGTGAGTTATACCGAAGTATCCAAAGGTCCTTTCCGCCTTGTGGTCTCTGCCAAGCAGGTTTCAGTGGTTATAATTATGGTTTGGTGAATCAAGTCAGATTTTTATATGAAAAGGGAAATTAGTTGGTGAGAAAATATCTTAATAAATGTCTAATGCTAAAAAATTGAGCTTTTTTAAATTTTAACCAGTAGATTGTAAAAATTTCCAATATTCAGTCCCTTCACAATTTTTATAAAATCTTCATATCTTTTAGCTGTCCGCTCACTGTACAGTTGGCAAATTCTGATCAATAAACTTGAAAATGTCATCGGTGATAAAATTAAAAAAAAAAAGAACCCCCAACACTGATCCTTGTGGAACTCCTGAAGATAATTTAGATATATTCTGTAAACATGCGTACATTCAAATACTTATAAGCAAATTACACTCCGGTTATTTCAGCATAATCATGAGTATTGTCAACTCTTCTTAGTCTTCCGAGTCTACAAAAATCATCCCGGAGCACAAGTCCTCAAACATAGCCTGAAGAGAATGTCTATAATATCATATTACATTATGAAAGCGCACTCACAGTTCCACAGGCACGCCGGCAGGCAGACGCAGATAGTAAGCGTTGAAGAAAGAGACGGTGGTGGTGGCAAGGTAGCAGAGAGCTATCAGTAGCAAACCCTGTGTGGAGACTTGGCCAGAGGCAGCAGCAGAAGAGGTGATAGAAGGTATAATTGCATCTCCGCTGACTGGTACCATGTTTGCAGAACACACTGTAATCACGCGACCAATTTCATAGCCAATATATTCATTGCACCCATTTATGTATTTTCTTACAATATTTTACTTTATGAAGTGGCAGAAAAGAATTTCAGGCAGTCTAGTACTTACAGTTTTGAAGGGTGCTACGTAGTTGCTGATGTATAGCAGACTAGACCACCAGTTGTTGACGCAGGAGGTCTGTCTGAACCCTATCAACCTCTTCCAGAGACCCTCCGAGACGAAGATCATGAGGCAGCCCTCACCATCATCACCATGAGTAGACTGGGAGTCACCCTGTACACAGATGCAATGTATAGCAGACTAGACACCAGTTGTTGACGCAGGAGGTCTGTCTGAACCCTATCAACCTCTTCCAGAGAGGACCCTCTGAGACGAAGATCATGAGGCAGCCCTCCACCATCATCACCATGAGTAGACTGGGAGTCACCCTGTACACAGATGCAATGTATAGCAGACTAGACCACCAGTTGTTGACGCAGGAAGTCTGTCTGAACCCTATCAACCTCTTCCAGAGAGGACCCTCCGAGACGAAGATCATGAGGCAGCCCTCCACCATCATCACCATGAGTAGACTGGGAGTCACCCTGTACACAGATGCAATGTATAGCAGACTAGACTACCAGTTGTTGACGCAGGAAGTCTGTCTGAACCCTATCAACCTCTTCCAGAGAGGACCCTCCGAGACGAAGATCATGAGGCAGCCCTCCACCATCATCACCATGAGTAGACTGGGAGTCACCCTGTACACAGATGCAATGTATAGCAGACTAGACCACCAGTTGTTGCTTAGGAGGTCTGTCTGAGCTCTATCAACCTCCTCCAGAAAGACCCCTCTAGGGAGGACCACTCATTGGCAATGTCATTTTATTTTTGGAATGGCTCACTTACTTGACCAGTCGCTTGTAGTAGAAGTGCCACAGGTTGAACTTATCCCCCCTGGCTCGCTCCTTGAGGAAGTGAAAGGTCGTGAGGCAGGCAGTGACGAGGAAGTACATCTCTACCGATAGGAGGAAGTTCAATATAGGAGCCATGAACCAGGCTGTGACGTACTGGCAACATACAAAGGGATAGTTAATCAGGGTTGGCAGAGTTAAGAACAAAATGTAAACAAGAATTTACCCTGCGGTATTGCAGGTACAGTAATTCGCTAGGATTCACTATAGCGCTTCCAAGAACTATGTTTACCACAGACTGCTCACCTTCTCGTTGTGGATCAAGTTGGACAGAGGCACCTGGAGGCAGTACTCGAAGCGGTGGGCGAGTAGGATCCACGCCGTGTCCACGCTCATGAACACGTCCAGCACGGGGAAGTCGTACTCTCGGTCTTCCGGGTGCTGCAGCAGGCCGAGTGTCTTGTACAGGGAGAAGCTCGTCAGCACTTTGTGCTCCTTCACTGCAGATGAACAAATTATTTATTCAAAGTGCTGCTGGCGTGAGTTAAAAGAATTTCCTGAGTAACTCGCGGCGCTTACAGCTGAACTCTTTTTGTGATTTGTTACCACAGGCGTTACGAGGCTGTTTGCTACGTCGCTTCACCCTCCATTACGGGCAAAAGTCTGATGAAATTTACTGTTTTTAGGTCATTACAACAGTTTTTGTTGTAAACTCCTCTCCAAAAGAGGACTTTCCGATTTCGCTGGCTAAAGAACCGACACACGAGTATGTACAAAAAATATTTGTACCAAACTTTATAAAAATCGGGCACACATTCTCTACACAGTATGTATATAAGGTTTTTGAGAAAATGCTCAAAACTTGCTCTGGCGGTCAGGATAGGTGCCTATTTTCATCGTCCTGGTCTGGGTCTTACGGCATGAATGTATCCACCTGGGTCTTACGGGCACCTGAAATTGTGTCCCTTGCACTCTTGCCTCTTGGAGTGATCTAGATCTTTCCTAGAAACGACCAGGAACCTGTTGAGCAAGGTTGGGGTTAAGGATTATTGCGCGCCCTGTTTAATTTGGGCACAGTAAAGAAGATTATGTAAAAACAACATTTATTGCTCACGTAATTCTTTGAACAAATCAGAAAATTAATTGAAAAAGAGAATAAAATAAAAAGGATTTCGTGAATGTACAAAATTACGTGGATAAAAATGTGAAATGTGCCTCAACAATCTGTTTACGTTAATAATAAGTAAAGGACATATGAAGAACAAATGTCAAGACCAACAACTAAAAAAATAAATACTAAAGATCTTAAAAAATATAAAAATTCAACATTTATAGTACAGTACTTACTTGGTTCGTGTTTGACGTAGTAGTCATAAAAGGTACTGCCCAAAACTAGAGAAGTCAGAACAGCCAAGACAAACCTAAAAGTAATAAAGTGTATGATGTTAAATCAGGGAACTAGCCAGACAAACTAAATTAAATCCATCATGATCAAGTAAACGAAGAATTTTTCGAAACAACTTTATTATTTAATTTTACCCAATGAACATAACCTTAAAGTTGTTGACACCCATTTATGGACACAGTATATTAACCGCATTAGACAAATATTTTGGATCTTTTGGAACTCACAAAGCTATCAAACCCCGGCTCGTCATCGGAGTGTCTCCCCTGGTGGAGCAGTCCAGCTCGGACACGGAGGCCGAGGCGTTGAACTCCTCCATGACAGACTGCCAGTGGACAGATACATCCCTGGGAGTGCAGGAGTCTGGCACGCAGGTGGCGAACACCAGGTCCAGGTCTAGAGGCTGGGTGATGGAGATCTGTACAGGGGAGGAAAATGATCAGCCAGAGGAATAGCTACAGAATGTTGAAGTGACAACAAGAAAATATTACCAGGGTCCAAAAGGCCTCCCCTTAACGTTTGTCTAATAAAATTTTTGACGTGTTTTGGCATATGTTTTTTTAAATCACCAATGCTCAAAAGTATGCAAAATATGTCTCGTAGCATGTCATTTTAAGCTCTAATTACCCAACAACTAAGTCCTTAATTTTTTCCAAAATTTTGAACACGACAGCGACCGCATCGATTTATTTGCTCAAATAATTAAACACGTTTTGGGCCGCCATTCTGAACAGGGGCATCGTAAAATTGTGTTATGATATCAATGAATTTGTGTTTTTATACCATTACAAATGAAGGGTCTCAAGATGGGGTAAAATAAATACATGTTTCAAAGGGTCACCTCCACTACCCCTATTTTGGATCGGGGGAAACCCTCAAAACATGCCAAAAAGTAAAAGTGCTTTGACCTTTAATACATATTTCAAAGCACGTTCAAAATTTTTCATTAATTCAAAAGTTTAGGGGGTCGGACTTTTCGGGCATCTGGTTTAGAAAGACTGAAGGAGGCTGCTTTAATCATAATTTGTAACCACAGAAAAGACATTTCTACATCAAGATCTTTTGAGATTGGATGGGTGCTTTAAGAGTCTCCTTTCAACCGCAGGAAACGTTCTGGTCATCAATGTAGCTAGATGAAAATATCTTCTCACCTCCACTATCATGACATTTCAAAAAAGGTCTTATGGCTATGTCTGGTCTATGAACGATAATAATGATCATTCACTTACAGCATGGATAACGTTGTTAACTACGTCGCCAACGCAAAAATGACTGTTCGACACAGCAATTTCAGATCACCATGGCCAACATGAAGAACCTGGTAGATCACTTACCTCGCTGGTCTTAGGGTTGGGTATGAGGGGAGGCATAATGCCACTGGTCTGCACTAAGCACAGTTGTCCCGAGAACTGTCCTCTGGGCCCCTTGACCGCCAGGCACTCCTCGTAGTCTCCCAGGTCCTGAATGGCTCCTACCATGGCGCCCACTGGCAGCTTGCTCCCTGCGTCCATCACTGGAACACAATGTCACTGGTCGGTGCTTGCGAGGGGGATGGGAGGAACAGAACATTGATGATGCAAGATCGTCACAAGAAACCTTTCACAATTAGGGTTTGACACAGAGAAAGGATGAATAAGATGAGGTGTCTAAGAGAAAGAATTTAGAGATAAATCTTACGCCAAAATTAGGAAGAAATGTTAAGTTTGCAAAAAATAGACTATTTTAAAAGTGAATTGTATTTTTTCACGAGCAGTTTTAGCCTTTTACGTGTATTAGGAACATAGAACCACTCCTACCCTATCACATAAACCCGCATTTGTACGTTTCGGTTCATAAACGGCGTCAGAAACAGAGGGACTACGAAACCATGTTTTGCCACTTTTTGAGTGAGCTGGAAATATCGCTCTACCATTTCTCTTGACTGGCAAGGACGGCGGCACGCGACTCTTCAAAGAACTGAGCCAAACAAGGCAACCCTACCTAGAGCCGATGTTTTTGAAACCGAAGATAAACTTGGATTTCCACCTACCCTCGTCCGTTGACTGGGACTCATGGCGTGGTCCTGTAATCCAGCTTCATGGAGGTCAGGTTTTGAGGATGATATAGGTCTAAAGCGGCTCAGATAGTCTCAGTGATCATCTGGTGATACCCGCATCAACTCCCACCATCGTTTAGACATATCAGACCATTACCTGCGTGGTTCGGAAGTCACGTTAAGCCGTTGGTCCTTGTATTTCCATTGGTCATTGGGCTATTAATTCATAACCCATTCTAATGAAGAGTCGGCCTGAGTTTGTAACAAGACTACACCTCATAACTCATTACTACCACTAATCACACTCATCATTCACCACATATTTGCCTTAAAATACCCTCATGAGAGTGGTCGGCATCTCAAATAGTGATATAGAGTCCATCTGAGAGAAATAATCAATACTCCGTTAATTCAGTGTTAAACATGAGTTCCTGCTCGGTTGACTAATCCTCTTAATGCTGCAGCAATACAAATAAATACCGCGTTCACAAGCGACACTTCCAGAACTATAAACACTCAAGGTCATTGAAAAAACACAAATACGTAACACCATTTAATAGAAGTTATGAACGTAATAGTGGTCATATATATTACAATTACCGGCGAGATTGTGAGAACAGGTTATTCAAGTTGTCGTAGGTCGGCTCTCAGACAGACAGACAGCGATCCACAACTGCAAGGTAAACAAGTCCTGGGAAACCACAGGAGTCGGAAGAAAGGCGGAAGACTGTATGGTGTAAACAGGAATCGGTTTCAGCCAATCAGTGACTGAAGATGGTACTCCACAGCGAGACCGAAATATTTCGGTAATGTTGATGTTTTATATAGGTTAGGAAAAATTCTGGAATATATTTTAACAACAATATTGAGAAGATTATAACGGGAATTTGCGGTTTTCAATATTTTCAGGGAACGTTTCGCTGAAGGAATTCATACGTTTTCAAGTCTATATTGAGTGATATACTGTAGCCTTAAATAGTGGGGTGAAAGGAGCCTACAATTATTCTTGGTAACTGCTGATTTCGAGCGAAATAGCGGCTTGAGTGTTCTTAATCACAGAAAATCTGGGGTCTAACTTTCTATGGCTTCCATGTTGGTTAGGCTTCAATGATCATTGTAAAACGTAAAGCGCTTGCCGCCATTTTAACTAGAATAGGTTATCTATTGGTCCGTAGTTCGGAAGTCTCGTCAAGCCATCCTATTGGTCGTTGGGCTATTAACTAATGACCCAATGGGGGGAACAGTCGGCCCTAGTTTGTAACAAGACTGCACCTCATCATCCATCAAAAACACTCAACACACTCACCCTTCATCCCGTATTCACCTTAAAATACTCCTCTAGGAGTGGTCGGTGTCTCAAATCAAAGTAAAGTATTATGAGTCCTTTATTAATTCATAGTTCTCATGATCGATTTAAGGCTGACTTATCAGTTTCAACTGAAGCAACGAAGATTGTGTCATAGAGATAGAGAGATATTTGACATTTGACACTTCCTTAATTTATCCTGCCTTGGCTAGTTTAGGCTATTGGCCCACTTATACACCAAGATATGTTCAAAACATAGCCGACACGTGGTCAAAGCGCTAAGGTGAATCTAGCGAATTTCCAATAACACAGAAAAAAGATTCCATTTATCTATTTTGAATTGAACGAAATTATTTCATACAATATTAGTATTATTACCGGTACATTTTTTTGCAGATTTACCTTATTTTCTATGGTATTTATAGTAACGGTACAGCTAGTTTTTAATGTTTATTAGTTTCGATACAAATATTCATCAATTGTTCCGGAACCTTTGAAACCTACTTACTTTTGACAGCCCACAGCTCGTCCTGCAGGAAGCCGACTTGCAGCTGGGTGCTGTGGTTGTTGCACAAGGGGTTGTCAGAGTCCGTGGCGGCGATGTAGGACATGACGTTGAACATGAGCTCCTGGTACATACCCGGCTCCAGCAGGGAGGTCATCTGGTCCCTCAGGGCACGCACCTTGGGGGGAACCAGGACATCGCTGCGCCTGGAGAGGGTGTCGTACTCTCCAAGAACTGAAATCAGAACAAAATATTATACACGGGGTATCGTCAAAGGCAATGTTATGGTAGGTAGTTAGCGCATAGATGCCACGTGGCTGAGGCTGGAAGCTCAGCGTAGTTAGGCGGCCCACGCAGAGAATGCGCTGTCGTCTTCCCCTCGGCTCCACATGCTGGAGTTTGTCTGATGTAAATTTCACCAAATTGTGCAATTTTCTAGAACAACCAAACTTGCGCGTGTGTCGGTGGCTTTAATTGAGACTCTTAAACGTATTCACGCTTCACGCTAACATCTTTGCTTCGGCCTTCGACCTCAGCTTTGCCTGATATATCATCACAAGTGTTACGGGGCTGTTCACAGCCTCCCTTCGGTCTTCGACCTTAGACTTATGTGGTTTTGTACTACGTTTTACTACGTATCATGAATGGACAATTTGTTTCAAATCTCTTTTAAACTGGACTACAGTAATATGCTGGATGCTGTAAGAGCGAAAAATCATCTTTTTTGGCCGCCATTTTGAATCGGCTTTATGGGTTTTCATAATTTTTTGTATGTTGAAGGATGTTACTAAAATACATATTTGTTTCAAATTTTATCAAATTTGGATGCAATTTACTGGTTTTAGATGACTATAACCACTTTGTTGATAAAAACTTCCTCCAAAGGGTACTTCCGGTAGTCTGATTTTGTAGGCTATTGAACTTGACCGAACTATTTACAAAAGAAACATTTATACCAAATTTTGTGAAGATCGGACAAAAATACGACTTTAAAGAGTACACACACATACACGAGTACAAATGCATATACAGTTTTGAAAACATGTTAAAAACGTGTTCTGGGGGTCAGTATTTGTGCTCATTTCACGGTCCTGGGTCTGAGTCTTACCATGAAGACGGCATGAGTATCTCATTTTTCCAAAGAAAATTCGCTAAAAAGGCATTTTTGACTTTTTAAATGCCTAAAATATTTAGTTTAGACTTCCGGATTAGTCGACATTTATTTTCACTGTGATATCAACGACAATTATTTATCTGGTCATGCAATGACTGTTCGCTAGACGCACTAATGGGACATCGTACAACATGCAAGGTCACGGGGTGAGGTGTGATTTCTCACTAATCCCTCACCTTGGTGGTCTCCACAGTGTTTTCTCGGATCTTTGTTAATCGCTCACGTTTCTTGTGGCTTCTGAACCATCATGTGCGTCACCATCAAGTGAAGTTAGGACTACAATGTCCTCTCTATTACACAACCTCGACCTTTACCTAGCGTTACCGCAAGGTCACTTAATAAGCTGTTAGTGGTGACTGCGGGTATCGAACCCGCGTCACCGGAGTGATGAGCGCGCGATACCACCTCGCCACGGGTCCGCTCCCGTGAATCGATGGGTTTCCAGAGGGTTTTAGTAACTTGTGCGAATTCCCATAGGAAATAGAGCTGTTGATTTCTACCGCCAAATAGAACGAAACGTCGGAAAAAACGGAAACACAGATTATTAGTTATAGATATTTTATAAAAGGTATAACAATTAATGCGGTATTTACTTAAAAGGTGTGTGCTTTGCTTCTAAAGAGTTAAGTAACTTTGTCAATTTATAAAATAGCATAGAGCGTTACAGTTTAAGCTACAATTTAACGGTAGTGCATGGCCTAAGCTAAGGCAATTATTAAAAAATGCTTGGACCATAATTCAAATTTGACGTAAATGCAGTACGGCACGGTAACCAATGAATAACTACTTCCAACCAGTAACAGTAATTGACTAAACTAACCAAAAAAGTGTAATTAATAATGTTAGGCCTAACAAGCTGTAGTACCATTGAAACTATGAGTTTTAAAGATTTTTAAAATACTTAAGCGTATGAATTGGGCTGTCTATGACTGATATTTTTCCTAGAACTACCCCAATAAGTTCATTAGATCTAAGAATCATACAGGTCTTTGTTAGCCTAACAAATAAACCTAAATTATAAGTTAACAAAACGTAAACAGCGGATTCTAACCTATAAACGGCGTGGTGATAAGCAGGCCTAGCAGCAGCGGCGAGATCATGGTGGCACTGGCACTGGCGAGGAAGGCACTGGATCAGCTGTGTCTAGATCCAGGAGGCAGTGGCCTTGACTCCAGCTGATCATAGCCAGGCCTAGGCCTAGAGTAGCGGAGTCAAGTGAATAGGGCAGTCTAAACGGGGGTAGTTTTGTGCACAAGGGTGTAAAATATGTCTCTAGATATTGTGTGAAGTGAAACGATACAATGATACGTGTCTTTATTCAGGCGAAGTTAGGACGAGCAAGTTCTACCCTAAACTTAGCATGCATACAAATAAACAAAATTGGTACAAACACTTTACTTTTATTCAAAACTTAAATAAATAAATATCTTTGAATAAAAAAAACAGAGACTTAAATAATACAATATTCTACAAAAATACGATGTGATGTCACCTTACTACGAAGTTCCCTGCATTATCTACAGTGCTCCCTTTCTTAACTAAAGACCTATCTTACTTAACTATAGTGTGTCCTGCCTTAACTAAAGACCTTCCTGTCTTATCTACAGTGCTTCCTTTCTTAACTAAAGACCTTCCTTTCTTAACTACAGTATAGTGTCCCTGCCTTAACTAAAGACCTTCCTGTCTTATCTACAGTGCTTCCTTTCTTAACTAAAGACCTCCTTGTAACTACAGATTGCTCCTAACTTAACTAAAGGACCTTCCTGTCTTATCTACAGTTAAGCACCTTTTCTTAACTAAAGAGCTTATTCCTTTCTTAACTATGAATTGCTCCTGCCTTAAAGACTATTTCCTGTCTTTACATCTGCAGTTAGCTCCTTACTTATCTACAGTGCTCCTGCCTAACTAAAGGCAATACAAATGTTAACTACAGCACTCTCTTGTAACTAAAGACTATTTCCTTTTTTTTACTACAATGATCCTGCCTTAACTAGGCCTTCCTAACTATGGTCTTGCTTGTAACTAAGAGACAGCTTCCTGTCTTATAGGTTGTTCCTGCCTTATGGCTTAAAGTTCTGTATTGGCTTCACAGTGCTCCTGTAACCCCTAGAGACTTTCCTGTCTTAACTTCACGGCTTGCTTTCAATGACTTCTAGGGCTTATTTCCTTTTCTTAACTATAGTGTCCATAGCCTGGCTAAAGCCCTTCCTGTCTTAACTACAGTGCTCCTGCCTTAACTAAAGACCTTCCTGTCTTAACTACAGAGCTCCTGCTTGTAACTTCTGAAGCTCCCTCCCTTAACTTCTGTACTTTCTGCCTTATTAACTGAGCTCCCTTCCTTACCCACCGAGCTTTCATCCTCAACTACAGAGCTCCCTGCCTTACCCACTGAGCTCCATGCGTTACCAACTGAGCCTCCTGCCTTAACTACAGTGCTCCCTGCCTTCGATTACTTCATAGCGAAGTAATAGACGTCTGCAGAGATTATATTGTCTGTGGTGTTCTAACCCAATTGTTTGACTTTCAGGTCAGAAGCGCATTGACTATGCAGGATGGAGAGGTCTACATATTAAATCCTTACGACTCGCTATTGGGAAATTGCCTTCATTTTTATGTAAGTACTTGTTTAGATATGAACCTTAATTTTATAAGTTTATAAGTTTATTTGTCAATATACAATATTTACAATTGTGTTGACAACAAATTAACTACATAGTATACGAGTATAACAACAAAAACACACAAAATCTACTACCACTGGTAAGAAAAAATAGCTAAAACATCTTCAGCTATATGGGAAAAAATATTAGTATGCAAATTAAAATTTAAAGCGCATTTTCCATGAATTATTATCCTATTGTATAACACGAAATTGACAGTAAAAGTTCTTTAGTTCACACTTAAAAGTTTTAAAACTTTGAATTTGTCTGATGTTTTCTGGTAATTTGTTAAACATCTTTTTACCAGAATTTATTGGCAATTTATTGAACATTTCCAAACGGTGGCTATTAAAATTTAAAATGTTTGCACTACGGGTATTATAAGAGTGACTTGACTCTACCAATTAAAATTTTGGAAAACAGAATATTAAAGTTTCTAATACGTAAAGTGACGTAATTGTCAGTATTCCGGTTGATTTGAAAGCATTTCGACAGGATTCTCTTGGTTTTAGTTTTGCGATTATTCTTGCAACCAATTTTTGAAGAATCAACAGTCTAGAAATTTTTGTGTCCCTGCAGTTCCCCAAACAATTATACCATATAATATGAGGGGATGTATAAGACCAAAATAAACCATTCTCAAAACATCTGCGCTGCAGTGAGAAGATAGTTTTCGCAATAAGAATATCCCAGAAGCCATTCTTTTACAAATTATATCAATATGGTTATTCCAGATTAATTTTTCGTCAACAAAAATACCTAAAAACTTGATTCTGTCTGTTGGGCAGATTTTGTGATTTGAGATTGTAAAATTCAAACCCGCGCCGTTTTCTACTGAAGAATGTCCAAATAGCATAAAAAAGTTTTGTCAAAATTAGTTTTAAACTTTAGTTTTCAAAACAATCTGTACAAGAATTGGCTCTTTGCTGTTCGAGAGCTTCTAAATCAGTGAATTATGTTGCACAAAACTCAATGTTGTGTCATCAGCACACTGGATCATCCTACACGTTCCTAAACTGCCATTGTATTCTACGTCAATACTCAATACTAAAGTTACATAAATAGCGAGTATTGGTTATTTCTCTCTGGTGGACGAGGGGTAGGAGGAAATCCAAGTTTATCTTCTGTTTTCGGCTCTAGTAGGGTTGTCTTGTCTGGCTCAGTTCTTTGAAGAGACGCGCGTGCCGTCGACCTTGCCAGTCAAGAGAAATGGTAGTAGCGATATTCCAACTAATTTCAGCCTATTTCTTGCCAACTGTACCATTTATTGGCGTAAGAGTTTTTAAACCAGGCTATACAAACCTGGTGACAACCTTTGAGAACATAAAACCAACTTTTCTAGTCTCTATACCAAAAATAGCGTCCTAAACGGGGGACTACGAGAGCATGTTTTGAGCAACTTTTCTGGGGTGATTAATCCTCTTAAGTGGAGCTGGTTTATAGTTTTATAGTGTTGGAATTCAAATGTGTTTGAACAAGGTCGGCACACAGGGAAGAATGCTGAAGTTGTTATGTAAGAAGTGGTAAATAAAATTGTTGTAAATTCTCTCAAATCCAAAATACCATAAAATTTCAACAAAGGTTTGAGACGGACAGTGACGTTTTAAATTCTTGTGTGGTTTAAGGTCTCAAAAGTTCACTTTCTTTCTATAATTACCATCAATCATGTTTTGAGCAACATGACGAAGGTTACGTCCTTGTGCGAATTTCTCTTGACAAGCATGATTGTGTTTTCGTGGGTCAGACAAGCTCGAAGGTTTGACTCGAAAGTGATACAGAAAGCGATTAGTCTTCGACAGAAGCCTGCAGGCCAGAGGTCTAGAGGTCAGTGTGATGAGGACAGACAAACCCTAACTCATCGCCGTCATCGCATTGTCATCATCATCACATGATGTTGAACGCATGTGGGTGCTGCATTTGTGCTTTGTGCAGCCGTCATGCACATTTAATTCCTTTTTCCTAATGTCTCTCTTAAGGTTAAAGGTTCATCCGGTTCGTGTTTTACGGTAATCGTTTTAGCACTATATAGAGTGAGCGTTAAATGTCCTTTCCCCACCTTAACTTTTTAAAAAAGACATATATTTTGAAAAGCCCTCTGGAAAATCCTAAACTTGGTTTTGACGTAATTTGCGTCACCCTCCCCAACCAAAAACCAGGTGTTTGGTCAAATTTGCCACGAAAAAAATTATATGAAATGTAGAATTTAAACTTAATTTCTTTTAATCTTAAAAAGTACAACAAAAATGGGAGTTGAAATACAACGTTTTTTTGCGTCGGTGAGTTTGTGTTAAAATTCCCTTTCTTTTGAGATACCACAAGGACGTGGGATTTGTATTGAAAAAGGTTGGGAGGTTTCCCCGCACCCGGTTTTGGTGTGTGGTGAC
The DNA here is from genome assembly GCA_018831715.1 of Matsumurasca onukii. NCBI lineage: Eukaryota > Metazoa > Arthropoda > Insecta > Hemiptera > Cicadellidae > Matsumurasca > Matsumurasca onukii. The sequence goes on from CM032060.1 coordinate 4,414,307, forward strand.
GCAAAGTACGTCAAAACTAACCTCAGGATCCTATAAAACATTTCTCGAAGGTTTTTTTTAACATTTCCTTTTTCAAAAGTTAGATGAAGGGCATTTAGAACTCACCCTGTATAAACTCACTTTCAATGGCATATTCAAATTGATAATTCGTCCTAATCATTGGTGCTAGATCCGGCGTCTAGCACCGTTGTAAGGATCAAACATAGTTAATAGTGCTAACGTGAATCCTGGTGAATTTCCTGTTACCGTGGTGGGTGGGGGAGGGTAATTTACACAGCTAGTGCTATTTTATATGCTCTAATTTCTCCAAAAGAATTAGGAAAGTTCTAGGTGTCGTCTGTTTTTTTAAATAAATAAATAATTTATCACATGAGCATGTTATGCAATGGTCATTGGTAATATTATAATATTTATAACACAAAATGTGCATGTATGGGAATAGTTAAGTTTCTCATAATTGTAGTTTTCCAAGGATTTTTACTTGTAAAGAAACTAGTATTTCATGTACACACTGTGTTTAAAAAGGAGAAATAACGTATTATTATTTAGGCTACTAGATTGCGCTTATAATCCGATTTCAATTAGACTCAAATATTATGGATTTGAAAGTTTGTTTTTTCGCTGCTTTCTTGGTCTGGCTGATTGGAGTTTATTGGCTTTTGGTACCCAAACGAAATTTTAAATGGAACGTTGAAATCCCAGTAGAGTTTAGTTTTAAAGTTTTTGAAACGTCTGTGAAATCCTTTTTTTGCGATTACATGGCAAATATTAATTTTCCGATTATTTTTGATGATCTTCTTCTGGAGATACAGGTGTTCTTCGTGCAACGAGCCTGAAGATGAGAGCCTGCTATCAAAAGCCCTTGTCCAAAGTAAAATGTTTGTCTTACTGTTTTAAATTCTTCAACTCTCTCTTGGTTTCTTTTTGCCAATTTTACTAACTTCAACTATTAAAGGTGGGAATAGAACCACAAACTTGTTGTTTTACTGTGACTGTCCCATGTCGCGGGTTCAGTGGTCGGGAAGGTCATGTTGTGGGGACCATCATTCTGCCACAATGTCATCAGTCAGTCTACAATAAAACTACGAGGAAACTAAACGCGAATTCAGAATTGCCAAGGAAATTTAGCGGTTTAAATGTACAAAATGGAGTTGACAAGCACTAAGACGTGGCTAGTTTCAAGACTGCTTGTGAAACGTGTCGAAAGACTCCTCTAGACTGGGACTCGTGGCGTGGTCCTGTAATCCAGCTTCATGGAGGTCAGGTTTTGAGGATGATATAGGTCTAAAGCGGCTCAGATAGTCTCAGTGATCATCTGATGATACCCGCATCAACTCCCACAGTCGTTTAGACTTATCAGACCATCACCTGCGTGGTTCGGAAGTCACGTTAAGCCGTTGGTCCAATGGTATTTCCATTGGTCATTGGGCTATTAATTAATGACCCATTATAAGGAAGAGTCGGCCTTAGTTTGTAACAAGACTACACCTCATAACTCATTACTACCACTCATCACACTCATCCTTCACCACATATTTGCCTTAAAATACCCTCATGAGAGTGGTCGGCATCTCAAATAGTGATTTAGTTTCTAAATATACCAAGTTTATTGATGTAAAAATTATTTTGAAATGAGAAAGCCCGGCCGCTGTAAAACCATGCAAGCGCTTGGTTTGACAGTTAGGCCGCATCAGTTGAAAGAAGGCCCGAGTTTAGCCCGTTGTTAGGTGCACGGTGTCGTGTGTTCCTTGGGCGGACGAATTCAGGTTTCTCTGAGGTAGACGCTTAATTATCTTTAAATTTGTTAAACCCCGTAGAACGCCCTTTTTGTTCTTGATTGTTCGTGCATTTTCGTATTTTTATAGCGTTTAAAACATGACGGGAAATGGGCTTAGAAAAACACCATGCCAATTTTGCTTAAAGACACAAGCTCCTTAATTTTTATTACAACACATATTTATTTAGCGTAAGTTTTAAATTTAACTTGTTGACTTAGGTAAACATTAATACTATCGTACAAACCTAAATACGAGGACAAATACTTAATGTATTAATATATACACAGTGAGAATACATACACATGTATGTACTTTAAAAAGCCAAATAACTTAATCTAACTACAATTTCTTTTTATACAAAAGCTTTATGGTTATAAGTTAAATCACAGACATAACACGTTTTAATTAATGAAATAATTCAAATATTATTAAAAGACGAGTTTATATAGTACGGACGGACAAAATACAACCTGATTAACTAATATAGTAAACTAATAATATGCGTTCGAGCATCTAGAAACTACGACATCTGGCGTCAACTTTACACGCGTGAATTGTATTATTTTTACAGGGTGTGCAGTTTTCATAACGGTGTCGGTGTCAACGTTAAATTGTTTGTTTGAAAGCCATAAGTCCTACACCGTGCTTGGAAGCCAGTAGCTTTTTTTCAATAATACTTTTTTATTGGTTAAGCGCAAAAATCGCCGTTTTTCACATTTTAAAATTCATTATTTTTAAAAAGGGCTTTAAGACTGTTTCAAAAACTGCATCGCCTTTTTCCGTCAGTAAGTCTGCGCATCCTTAAGAGGTCTCTCTAAGATTGCCATCCACTTGTCACTTTGTTACATATATTTCTTAGAAATAAATAATTTGCAAAATTGTTAAAACTGAAATAAGTCTAAAATTTTACACTTTCTACTTGTAAACTTAACGTGTCTAGTGTCACAGGCGGAGAAGCTTCAGGCGTAGTCAGGTTGTTCAGTGGAACCGTCGTTCTTCCTGCAAAACATTCAACATAATATTAAGAAGATAAATCAACCAAGCAAGAACTAATGTTTCCCATTTAAATAGCGGAGTATTTATTATTTCTCTCCGGTTGTCGAGGGGTAGGTGGAAATCCAAGTTTATATTCTTTTTGAAAAACATCGACTCTAGTAGGGCTGTCTTGTCTGGCTCAGTTCTTTGAAGAGTCGCGCGCGCCGCCGTCCTTGCCAGTCAAGAGGTAGTAGCGATATTCCAACTTTGCTCCGCTCACTCAAAAATTGGCAAAACATGGTTTCGTAGTCCCCTGTATATATGCTCGTTAGTTCTTGTCTTAACTCTGAACTGGCCGGAAGTCTGTCCGAAATAAGTTTTGTCACATCTACAATCATTTTTGACACGGAATTTTTAGTTTTTTGATTAAGGTTTTGGCTTTATTTAGTTAGTTGACTCTTCGAGACCCTTTGCTTTGAATTATGTTCTTATATTATATTTGGAATTAACATTTCGAATGTGTTTCAAAAAGCCTCGCACTACAGGAAGTATTACAGTTCCGATTAATAAGGTTTCATCTTCAGTTTAAGAAAAATAAAAATAAAAATCCAGGACTTACTAGGGTTGTAGAACCAAGAGGAGATCTGGGTGAAGGGGGCTTCCACTGAGACGAAAAGCAAAGTTGCAGCCAAAATACTCACTCCCATGTCTGATAAGAACCCAGTCCACTGAAACAGTAACAAGTTTGAGAACTAAACTATAACATACATTATTTATAAAAAGAAATTGAACACTATCCAAGTCAAATAAATACCAGGCCGATACGCAGCTAAGCGCTAAAGCGCCGCTGGCATGGAAGAATCGAATTTCTTTGCAATTTGCTACTCCAATTCACTCCACTCAGAGACCTCACTTTAGCCTTCGGCCTCAGTTTTATGTTCGCTCACAGCCTCGTTTCGGCCTTCGGCCTCAGGTTTACGAAGATTTTCACTGGAAGTTATACTACATATGATATGACACATCATTCCGCTGTTTCAGCGAATAACTTGTTGACCGCCATATTACCAGTCGGAACATGTCGAAGTCAAGGGGCTGGCGGATCCTTGCGAAGGAGATGTTCTGTAGACCCATGTGACAGAGGTAGATGCCGTAGGTGAGAGTGGCGAGAGGGCGGAGCCCCTTCCAGGAGAGGATGTCCTTCAGGAACCCTGGGAACAGAAGATAGCACAAAGTGAACAACAAACTAAAGATGAAGTAGAATAAATTAAAAGTAGAAGAGAAGAGAAAGGAGAAGAGGAGAGAAAGAGAAGAGCAAAGGAAGGAAGAGAATAGAAAAGGAAGGAGTAGGAGAAGAGGAGATGAAGGAGAAGAAAAGAGAAAGGAGAAGAGAAGATGGAGGAGAAGAGAAGTGGAAGAAGATCAAAGGAAGACGAATAGAAAAGGAAGGGGAAACAAAAAGGAAGGAGAAGAAGACAAAGAAGAAGAAGAAGGATGATAAGGGACATAAATAATATGTTACGAAGCTTGAATGAACGAATCAAATTAAAATTAATTTCGTGAACGTTTAAAACGTGTTTAGCTCGAAACCAAACCAATTATGATAATTTAGTTTTAAAGACCATGAACCACCTGTCAGAAGTACTTAGATAATGCGAAAAATTCCCTGGTTTGAAAACCAAGCCAAAATAGCACAGTAAAAAGCAGGTTCTGCATAGTAAACTACATTTAACTCATATAATACTGTAGTTATCATTGAGATATTAAACTCAAACCTGGCAAAGACGGAACTACCTTGAAATATCGTACTTCATGCAACAACGTATAAGTTTCCAGCTATAACTTATATCACACTTGTAACTGTGGCCTTGGAGGATCTGAGACGTTCTCTTGATTGAATCAAAGAATCTGCAGCATACCTTTGCAGCATATCATCGCATTTGCAGCATATCTTCGCAAGGATCTAACGGTAGATGAGTGCTGCCTTTGCAGACAACATCCGGGAGAGGCAGTTGGTTAGTAATGGATAGGTCATTAGGTAAATTTGTATTCGCAATCGGCCTTTGCAGAATAGGAATCCACAACATAATCTCGTGTTGCAATGTATGTAATTATTGTTAAGGAAGCGTATTGGGTAATTTGAGGGGGAAATCTCAGTGCTAAATTTAATTGTATTAAACCAGGAAAGGTTATTTCGAAGAGTATTTACGCTTAACTTGAGAAAATAGTTTTTATAATAGAAAATTGATAGATTGTTTAACTGCAGGTAGACGAAGAAATCAAACGCCAACCAATCAATTGATAAATGTCTCCTTTTATTTTACATTCTGAGTATAAGATTATTTGTGGACAATTTATTGCTTCTCCCGGTTAAGATGCATAACAGGATTAACTTAATGGAGTAGCAATGTTAATACTGTTATGCAGATATTTCTAATAGTCCTTCATTTAAGGTCAATAACTCATGACTAAAAATAATTGATAATTTAGGCAAAAATTGTTTGTTTTCAAATTTGATGGAAATAAAAGAAAAACAATTATGCACATAGGAATTCCTGCAACGCGTCGTCTTTTCCTAGTGAATGCAGGGACCTGCATCCATTAAAACCCAATTTATCAAATTAGTTAACCTTCACGGAATCGTTTCCCACATTTGGCGAATTTCCTCCTCCTCCTTATTCTTCTTCTCCTTTTTCTCCTTCTTCTTCTTCTCCTACTCCTCATTTTCCTTCTTCTCCACTACCTCCTTCTTCTTCTTCCTTCTCTTCAATCACCTATGGTTCGAAATAATGTCTTCGCACACTGGAATATGATATGAGTTCATTGTCGCACAAATCTTGTAGCTTTTCGGCGAGAGTTTGTTTCTATACGCATTCATAATTAGCTTTAAATATTTCGGTCTCGCTGTGGAGTACCATCTCCAGTCATTGTTTGGCTGAAATTGAGCTACTCGCTGTCGCCTATCCTATGGCAGCCCTGCAACCAATAGGATAGCAGACAGCAAGTAATATTTAAGGGTCCGCCTCACTGCTCGGGAGAGCGTCGTTGCAGAGGTTTGTGGGAAATAAATGGAGGCTTTAGTGTTAATGATATTTTTACGAAACAACTCTTAAATGAAAGATAAACATATTATCTAGGTTAGTTTTTCAAAACGTCTTTTAGTTTTTATGCTATTTACGGTTAAAGCTACAAAATATAGAGTGTTGTTAAGACCTGGTTTAAGAAGCTAAAAATAGGTTTATCAGGTAGATAGAGATAAACACTTTCTCTTTTTTATAAAGTTAACAATCTGAATTTAACCTTCATACAAAGAGCGCTATCTACTTTCTACGAAACTGTTACAAGCGGAGGATTTGACAGTTAGGCCGCATCAGTTGAAAGAAAGCCCGTTGTTTAGCCAGTTGTTACGTGCGCGATGTCATGTATTCCTTGGACGGAGGCGGACCCTTAAAGCTAATTATAGTAGTGAACCTGGCCGCCGCGAAAGCCTAAGAGCTAATTCGAAGGTTCTTACCTCCTTTCTTGAAGACGCAAAGCAGCAAGACTCCTGCTAGACCTAGGCTGAAGATGTTCCTGTGCAGAGCGATGTGAAGACTGTCAATGATCGGGTCGTACTGGTAGTCCAGAGATTGGAAAGGTGCAATGCTGTACACAGCTGATACACAGAGTAATAGAGACACTGTCCAACACATGACAGCTGTTGTCTAAAACAAAACACACACAAAACATTAATTATCCTTGAAAGAAAATTCTCATTCCTACTTCACACTCATAACAGAAATGATAAACTACAATTTCCTAGCTATGTATAGTTTTTGCTTGATATCAAATTTCACAAAACCACTACATCCACTTGTGCCCTTCCTGCAACGTTACCTTGGAGATCTTGAACGGAGTATCCTTGTATGTGTGGATGATGTGCCCCAGCACCAGTCCAGTGAGCCAGGAGGCTGCCCTCACATGAGTCACCACATACTCCGACCCGTGGTTCTGCTCCGTCTTCCTGTCCCTGGAGGCAGAAGAACATTTTAGATCTCGACTCTTGAAAGCATTGAGTACTGGGTCAGGGACCAAATCCTGTTGAATTGGTCAAGAAAGACCCTTAATTGGAAGAATTATCCCAATTTGTTTGGCCTTCAAAGATGAAGATTGAAGGACTTACAGAGAGACTGTGGATCCAGTCGGAAGACGCAGATAGTACGCGTTGAAGAAGGAGGCGGTGGTGGTGGCGAGGTAGCACAGAGCTATCAGGATCAGTCCTCTGCGAGGAGACTTGGCCAGAGGCAGCAGCAGAAGAGGTGACAGTAGATAGAGCTGCATGTCTGCAGAGAGGTACCAGGTCTGCAGAACACACTGTAACATCGAGAGGTCTTTTAGAATATTTAGAGATATGATTCAAAATGTCCTGAAAAAAAACATTAAAATGCATCTATCCGGCCTAAAAATCCATTCTAACTCTTGGACTAATCTTTGTCTTTTCAATTTTTGGAAGATTTTTCAAAAACAATACTTCAATCTCAAAGGATTAGCTCTCTACCTCACAACTAAAAGCATCGGTGGTACTTGGTATAGTGATCTATGTTAGACCACATGACGAACATCTCACATGCATAATTATCTTCAGTAGAATATACAATTCCATGATACTTGTGAGAATCTACCCACCGTTCTGTACGGATTGACATAGTTGCTGATGTACAGGATGCTTGTCCACCAGTAGTCTGCACAGGAACTTCTTCTGTTAGCCGTTATTCTTTTCCAGATCGGACCGTCTCCCATGTACAGCAGAAGACATCCCTCCACCATCATCACCAGAGCCATGGCAGGCGTCAACCTGGACACGGAACCGGTCTATCAATATTCTGAATATCTTTGGATGATCAAAACTTTCGTCAATTACCAAATTTTAAGACACAACGATGCTATTGACTAAAGCTCACCTGAAGTATCTCTTATAGTAGAAGTGCAAGAGGTTGAACTTGATGTTCTTCGACCTCTCCTTGAGAAAGCTGAACGCCAGAAGACACCCGGACAAGAGGAAGAACATCTCCACTGCGAGCGGCATGTTTAGGATCGGCGACATAAACCATGCTGTGATGTACTGAAATCATCGTCAAGTAGTTACGAGTCAACTAAATAAAGTTAATTTGCAAGACAACACCATTTGATGTATTTGGACCAGATCAATCTCTAACATTGACGTGCCGGACTGATCGGCTCTGTACTACTGATAACAGTGATTACCCTCTCGTTGTTGACCAAGGTCACCCTGGGGGTGAGTAGGCTGTGCTCGAACCTGTGACCCAGCACGATCCAGCTGATCGCGAGGAAGCGGAGACCGTCTATGACGTCCATGTTGTCCGAGCCGCGCTCCGAGCTGAAGAGACGAAGTAGGTTTGCGCGCACTGAGAAACACATGAGGATGCGCTTCTCCTTCGCTGCAAAGAAACAGGAAAGGAGAAGTCAAAAATTTTATGATCAAGTATTTTTGGACATCTCCCTGATTCCAAAGTGTTTAATGTCCTGTTGAGTATTGCACAACAATCATGTCTTGAGGCTTAGAATCTGTCTGAGGATTGATGTGGCTTAAACATTGTCACAAAATGTTAAAAGATCAGTAGATTTGTCTCTTACTTGGTTGGTGTTTGATGTGGTAGTCATAGCACGTGCTCGCTATCACAAGTACGGTTAAAACAGCCAAGACAAATCTGGAACAAATGTAGAACATGAGTCAAACAACGCAAACAATTAGGGCTATACGTTTTTATGCCTAGTGAAAGAAAAATGGTTTGAACTATCAATCGTTCTACAGTAGTTTCTCGAAAGATCATTGATATAATTTCTGCAGTGGCTTATATTTTCTGATCATCACTCTTATAAACAAATTTATGCGGAATGAAGGCTGCACTGATTTTGAAACTTTGAAGAGGGTCCAGAAAATTTCGGGACTGGATAATCCCAACAATTTATAAGCTTTTCCAGTTAGAAACCCAAGATTCAAAGTTATATAGGTACTTACAGGGCGATCATAGCAGATCGAGACAGTGGAGGAGGTTCTCTGGTGGAGCAGTCGAAGTCACTGACGGAGGCCGAGGCGTTGAACTCCTCCATGACAGACTGCCAGTGTAGAGAGACATCCCTGGGAGTGCAGGAGTCAGGGACACAGACCGAGAGCACGAGGTCAGTGTCCAGAGCCTGGGTCAGGGTGAACTAAAGGAGGCAAAAGAAGAATCATCAGTGGAAGAAGCGTTCAGATAGAAGAGCGGGTAGAAGTCATAAATATTTGACTACGGAAAATCCATCCTCCGAGGAAACTTTTGTTTGATGAAGGAATGAGTTCGATTTTTCTAACTCTGGTTACGCTCTAAATTCGAGATGCTAGCTAGCTCTATTGCAATTGGTGGTTGATGGATGTTGGTTTTGTTCTTGTTCTACGGGAATCCTTGGAAGTCATTTGTTGGATGTCTGCGACATGGATGTTCTGTCAAATAACATTTCACTTTGGTCATCTGTTTCTCCACCCTGACATTCCATACATGAAGTAACTCTCCATTCTGAGGGGTGTGATAATACATTGGCTAAACATCTCAAAAGATTTTTTGTAATGATAAAAGACCGACCTAAAGCTTTATTTGTGCACCCAGTTCTTCTCAAAGGCATCACTCTTACCTAGCAAATAAATTAATAGGACAGGATTTTGAGAGAAGAAGGAATGAATGTTCTCACCTCTGTGGTCTCTGGGTTGGGTACCACATTAGGCAACAAGCCCCGGGCCTGAACCACGCACAGTTGGCCTATGAAACTGTTCTTAGGACCGTCCACGGCGATGCACTCCTCGAAACTCCCCAACTCCTGGAAGTTGCCCCGGTACACCCCAGGGGACAACTTGGAAGTAGCGTCCATCACTACAGAACAGACACATGCTTATTAACATTGGGCTGTAATTACAATCAACCCCAACTACCTCTCAGGATCTGTAGATGGGTATGAGATTGGAAGATTTTTTTCAACTATTTTCTTCAACTCCCATCTTTCTGTCACAAACATGTTTTCAGAGGGATTGCTGGTTTATTAAATTTGTTGAGGATCTCCCCTTACAGGAACTTAACGGGCTTTCTCGACCGTATGATGGACATTAAACTACATAATCATGTCAGTGTCTAATTAGGAGAATTCTAAATATGATCAGGAATTTTAAATAGGTGGGTCAGCCAAAGGCAGCTCTAAAATCAGCACTTGCTCAACAGTCTTCTTAAAAACAGAATGGTTAGTCTAAAATAGTATATAATTCTCGATCAAAAAGGTAATTGAAGGTTAAAAAAGAACAACCCAAAAGTCTTCTCGGGAAAATAAAGACCGCAGAGTTCCAATGAAGAACGTCATTAACATATATCAGGAAATTCCCTGCATCCACACTTACTTTTGACAGCCCAAAGCTCGTCCTGCAGGAAGCCGACTTGCAGCTGGGTGCTGTGGTTGTTGCACAAGGGGTTGTCAGAGTCCGTGGCGGCGATGTAGGACATGACGTTGAACATGAGCTCCTGGTACATACCCGGCTCCAGCAGGGAGGTCATCTGGTCCCGGAGCTGGAGGGTGCGAGCGGGCACCAGCTGGTCGGCGCGACGTAGGAGGCTGTCATAGTCGCCTGCAGAGGAACAGTTGGGGTTGAGTTAGCTAGGAAGTGACCGGTGGGAAATTCAAGTACAGGAAGTACACGGTTTAGGCGAATGTCCGTAGGGGATAGAACTCTTCAAAGAACTGAGCCAGACAACCCTACTAGAGCAGATGTGTTTGAAACATAAATCACTAAATCACTATTTGAGATGCCGACCACTCTCATGAGGGTATTTTACGGCATATGTGAGGTGAAGGATGAGTGTGATGAGTGGTAGTATCATTCTTCCTAAGAGTGGGTCATTAATAGCCCAATGACCAATGGAATTACAAGGCCCAACTGCTTAACGTGACTTCCGAACCACGCAGGTGATGGTCTGATATGCCTAAACGATGGTGGGAGTTGATGCGGGTATCATCAGATGATCACTGAAACTATCTGAGCCGCTTTATACCTTTACCATCCTCAAAACCTGACCTATATAATCTATAAAGTAAACTTGGATTTCCACCTACCCCTCGTCTACAGGAGAAAAATAATTAATACTCAGCTGTTTCAGTGGTAAACATGGGTTCGGTTGACTAATCCTCTGTTCAAGTGTTTATCAAAATTGAAACATACATTCAGTATTTAGAGCGTAAAATGAACTTTTATGAGTAAGTTATTCGCATAGAATAATTAAAAATTCGCTTGGATTCACGGTAGCACATGTGGCTACGCGTTGGTTACGTTGGTTTCTAGACATATTACATAAACTACTCGCTACATAAACTTATGTTTACATGTATGTACGCGTGAAGGTTAAACTTGCATTCGCAGTTTCGCACCCAGGTGACAAAATCCTGCAATACACTTTCGTTTACTTAGCATTTGTAGTAGAACTACAGTTGTAGTAGAATTTTCTATTTCCTGGTTTTAAAAATGTATTTCTCAAGGTCGCATTTTTATAACCTTCAGTAAAAAACAAGCTAAGGCTTTAAGCGTAACGAACAGCCTCGTAACATCCATCATAATAGGCAATAATAATCTGAGGCCGAAGGCCGAGGATTCAGAGTAACAAATGGCAAATAAATAAATAAATTTTATTGCAAAACATTTTATAATCCATGGCAATTGTAAGAAAAGTTGATTGTTAAAATTTTACATTCACTCTCACATCTAAGTCCCTTTCATACATACAGTTTTTCCAATCTCTCTCTCTCATTCATTCGAATTGTCCCACCCTGAACCCTAGTCAGTCAGCCAATTACAAAGTCTCCCAGTTAAACGCCATGTTGTAAAAAGCTTGAGTGATCAACACATTTTTTAGACGAGCTTTGAATGCCTTTTTAAACGAATTTGGTAATGTGTTGATGAGATGAACCTGAAAAGGTAAGCGCTCATGGACAACCTTCCTGTGTCTCCCAGTTCGGTAGTTGTGTCTGCCTCTGGTTTCATAAGAGTGTGTGTCGCAACCTCTTATGGTATTACATTTTGTTTTGAAAAAGAGACATGTCTCTAGAATGTAGAGGCAAGGGAGTGTCAACAGTTTGAGGCCTTTGATTGCAAAGGAAATTCAGTTCACCCATGCCACCGGCGCTTTAGCGCTTAGCTGCGTGTCGGCCCGGTTTTTATAGTGCCGCTGATGTCGTAGCCCAAGAAAAAATTATATCACTCTGTGTACGAGTAGCTAAGACACTTAATGTTTTGTAACTAAAATTATTTTCCCATTTTTCACGTCAATTTTTTCTAAGTCTGTTTCGTAACTCACAACCGTAACTACATGATACATTATTCCCTCGTCACTTTTCCATTTTGCCTCTCGGCCACGCTAATCACGTGTATTCCTAGACGTCAAGGCGGTAGTTAATTCCTAGCTTATCTCCCTTATCCGCAGCCGCAACCGCAGTCGCAGCGTGGTCGACCTTGAGAGCCGCAAAACCTCAGCTGGCTGGGTAAACAAACATTTCCGTCAGCTGTAGTTGCAGTAGTGACGTCACGGACATTACCTACACCAACGTGGAAATATTGGGCTGGCTCACTGGCTCTGGTGGGTCAGCTGTAGGGCGCGCCGCGTGACAAGGGCACAGGCGCGGAACGGAAGTCAGGAGAGTCATAAGTCATTTATTCGTGAACTAACTGTGTACCCGTGCTTCGCCACGGATAAAATTATAGTATCATGACTTTAACGTATTTTAAGCGGTCCAATGTGCCCTAAAAACAGTGCCCCTTTTGGTCCCTCGCCATTTATTTTGTGGATGTTTTATGGGTATAAAATATAGCTAAAGACACACTGCGTGATGGGCTTAACTCTTAAACGAAGTTTCACCGCCATAACTTCAACCGATTATGAGTTACTAGCTGCGAGTACCCGCGCTTCGCCTCGGGGCTTTATTAACATAGCTGTGTGTATAATTTAAGAAAATTGCAAATTTAAAATAAACAAAGAAAGTGTCCTATATATATCCTTAGAAAACCATTTAGTTTGCCTGTTAGTTCACCATCTTCTCCTTATAAGTGCTGCCGTTTCTTTTGTGGATGTTGCATGGTCATGACCCCCCATAGTTTTAGCCAATTTTGACTTATAAGTTGTCCGAAACGCCTAAAAACGTGCTAAATGCCCACTTTGGTCCCTCGCCATTTATTTTTTGGATGTTGTATGGGTATAAGATATAGTTAAAGACACACTGCGTAATGGGCTTAACCCTTAAACGAAGTTTCACCGCCATAGCTTCAGTCGATTCTGACTTATAAGTGGTCCAAGATGCGTTAAAAGCGTTGCAGACAGACAGGAATTATTTTTACGCCAGTTTCGGTCTATGCAAAGTATATAAACACCAAATAACCAAAACCTGATGGATTCTTTGCAATGTACAGATAAAATTCTTATTTTATTTATATAGTTATAGATTATTGTTAAGACCACTTACATGGTGAACATGAAAACGTATGTTGTCGCCCTCCCAGGTGGTGCGTTATAGGGAATTCGCTAGGATTCACGGTAGCGCTAGTGACAACGCGTAAGAATTGATAATTTCGATCATTATCACTAAAATATACAGCCTTACTACGCATTACGCAAATACAATCGCAGTTGTGTTTCATGAATTTGGGGTGTGGGCTGTGTGGCGAGGACAGTGAGTCAAGACTGGAGCAGAACAGTCAACCTCTCTCAGAGCAGGAACAGCCAACCTCTCTCAGCTTCGCTTCTTCCCATCTTAGTACAGCGCTTAACCGGGGTTGAGCATGCACTTCCAGTTATACGCAGTTTTATTTTTGATTATTGTTAATACCATTTAGGTGAACATGAAAACGTATGTTTTCGCCCCTCCAGGTGGTGCCCAACCTTGGGGGGGGAAGTTCGCCATAATGAACCGCTCATAGCTCAACAACGGAAGTAGATAAAAGGTTCCAAAAACCTTTATTACATCAGTAAAAATACGTTCTTCAAAAAAGGTGATTACAAAAAAGTCGCACTACCCTTATTTTTGAGTAAAAACGTCTTTTCTATCCAAATATAACAGAAATTCGCATTTTATTCAATTTTCATGCCTATAATCCATTTATTCAAAAACTAAGAGTGATACGACATTTGTTATGATAACCTTTTTTGAAGAACTCACTTATACTAGTATAATAACGTTTGTTACAACCTTATACCTACTTCCGGTCTAGAGTTATGAGCGGTTCTTTGTGCCATTTTGACCCTCAGGACACAAAATGAGTTGAGCATTTACATTTAATGGCACGAAATTGAAATAATTAGCTTAGCCCTCAAACAAAGTTTCATTGTCATAGTTTCAGCCGATTTTGACTTAAAAGCGGTCCAAAATGCCTAAATAGGTTTTCACTTTAGTCTCTTGCTATTTATTTTGTGGGTGTTGTATGGATATTAAAGGACATAGCTAAAGACACACTGCGTGATGGGCTTAATGAAGTTTCACCGCCACAGCTTCAGCGGATTTCGAGTTATAAGCTGTCTAAGATGCCTTAAAAACGTGCTCAGTGCCCACTTTGGTCCGTCGCCATTTATCTTTTGGATGTTGTATGGGTATAAAATATAGCTAAAGACACACTGCGTAATGGGCTTAACCCTTAAACGAAGTTTCACCGCCATAGCTTTAGTCGATTCTGAGTTATAAGCGGTCTAAGATGCCTTAAAACGGTACAGACAGACGGACAGAACCAGTTTCGGTCTATGCAAAGTATATAAACACCAAATAACCAAAAACTGATGGATTCTTTGCAATGTACAGACAAAAGTCTTATTTTATTTATATAAACTAGCTGAGAAAACCCGCGCTTCGCCTCGGCTCTTTATTAACATAGCTGTTTGTATATTTTAAGAACCTTGCAAACTTAAAGTAAACAACAAAAAATAGTTCCTATATATCCTTAGAAAACCATTTGGTTTGCCTGTTAGTTTACTATCTTCTCCTTATCAGTGTTACTATTTATTTTGTGGATGTTGTATGGATATGACATATGGCTAAAGATACACTGCGTGGTGAGCTTAACCCTTAAACATAGTTTGACCGCCATAGTTTTAGCCAATTTTGACTTATAAGTGGTTCGAGACGCCTAAAAAACGTGTTCAGTGCCCACTTTGGTCCCTCGCCATTTATTTTTTTGATGATGTATGGGTATAAAATTATATACATATGTAAAAAAAAGGTAAAGTTTAACGAGGCGAAGTTAGGACTACAAAGTCCTCTCTACTACTCAACCTCGACCTTTACCTAGCGTTACCGTATTAGTCACATTACAAATTGTAAGTGGTGACTGCGGGGATCGAACCCGCGCCACCGGGTGATGAGCTCGAGTCGCGCGCGATACCAATCCGCCACGGATCCGCTAATATGTGTATAAAGTCTTGTAGAAATGCTCAAAACATGTTCTGGGGGTCAGGATCGGTGCTCATTCCATGGTCCCGGGCCTGGGTCTTACCATATGGACGGCTTCAATATATCATTTTTCCATGGAAAATTCGACGATAAGAAGCGACTGGAGAGGCAAAACCAGTGTGTCTCCGACCACAATGTTACATAAGCAGAAACTAGTTTTCCGATACCTTCAATACGCGACTGGGCAATTACATGCAAAGTAATAGCGTAGAATAAATATCCAGAGAAAAACGTGTGATTTTGTACTTTCCAGCGAAGAAAAATTCTGAAATTTCCAAAGCGCCGCTTGCGTGAGTGGAGCGGATTTTCTTTTCAATTCCCCCTAATTCGGTAAACTCACATCCTCGTTCCGGACTTAGGTCAGAGATTTACTCTTTCTTTTACTGTTCGTTTTAACACTTATCATGAAAAGAAAACTTATTTTAAATTTTACTGAAATCGGACTACTTATTCTTTTTTATAGCCAACAGTTTTCCGCCATTTTGAACCGACCCAATTGGTTTTAATGAACACCTTTTACGAATAGTTCACCCTTATGATCTAATTTTTCTTTCAAAATGGTGGCGTTGTTTGGTATTTTGCAAGGCTATACCTCACATTGCTGGAAAACTGTAAATTCAGAATTGAGACTTGATTATTTTTGCAAATCCAATACTACGTGATTCGTCGGCATAAAATTTGTATTATTTATAATTCCAATTCCTACCATTAATGAGGAGTTAATAGCTACCATCAAATATTGCCCTATATAAGCTACTAATCTTTATTTATAAAAGGCTTTCTCCTGACTGACTTTTTGACTCATCATCGCCGAACCAAAACTACAAGGCCTAGAAACTAGACATTTTCTGTGAACACTCTTTTTGTAGTATATGCACCCCTCTAAGAGAGGTTTTTAATAAAAAACTAAAGTGGATTTTGGGAGGTTAAATATTAAAAAAAACTACACAGAATTTCTTCACTTTGTCATTCAAGGCACTGGGCAGAAGTTGAAAACTACCTATGACTTTCTTCACTTTGACATGGTAAACCCACTTGATATATTGGTGTATTTAACCACGAAAATTAATTTTTTAAATCCCGTAGATACTGTCAGCTAATGATATAATATAAGTTTTTTATAATGCCAGTAAGACACCTCAGGCAAACCTTTATTACAGAATATAATTTTTACATATTCTGCGTCATGTCTAAGAAAAATATAACTTTTTATATAATGAATCCACAAGATGACTCACCCAGTACAAGACTCGCAGACAGAACCAAGTATGCCAGTACCGTGTCGCCTAGCCACATGTTGTACAACTGGTGCCTGTCCTTCCGCCAGCTGAGCGTCTGTCTGTCTGTCTGTGTAGCTGCGTGTCGGCTAACTCACTGTCAGTCCCTCCCTTCACGCCCGGTACATAGTGGACAATGTCAACAGTGATGTTTACCTGTGTACTTGATGCAGGTGTACTTCCGGATTTGGGGAAACGTCGTGAAACTTTTGAACGATGCCGTTTTAAATACGCTAGTAAAACTAACAATATTTTCCTGGTGCCTGAAATTTATTTTTGTGCGATCGTAGCTATATTTAATATTAAGAGTGTCCAGTACCGGTCGGCCATTGTGTACGCTTAAATTGTTCATAAAACATTTGCCACCTATTGTTATCTAGTGTATTTACCGTAAGGTTTAAGAGTTTTGTGTTAGTAAAATTATAAAATTAAATAATATGGCCGCCATTTTTAAACCGGAAGTGAAAACTAGTCAAATTAATTTATTAAAATTTGTTTTAATCATACTAACAAGTGTGCAAAGTTGTTAGTTAATTGACCTCGGTGGATAAAAATTATTTAGTGAAAAACATAGACAGACGGAACAGCGAGATTGGTGTTATAGGAAATCTTAAATCTTTTGTTAATTATGGCCTGAAAACACCTGGTGAAGTTTGATCCCGTAATTACTGGACACCCTGTATTTTAATGGTTTAAGTTTTAATAGTTCTTTGTAAAAACGTTGGATTCAACACTCACAGAAACGTATTAAAGATGACATCTTTGCCGGAAGGTCATCAGCAGGTATACACACACATGCAAACAATGACTTAAGCTGACTTCCGAATCACTGGTCAATATTTGTGTAGCATATACTCGCCCAACAGAAGAGTAGATAGCGCATCGGTTCTAGGTCTACTGAATGTCCTCTTTTCAATATGTACGAGTATTATTATCGAATTCCTTTGGAAAAATGAGATATTCATCCAGACACGGGACCATGAAATGTGCACCAATCCTGACTTGAGCGGCCCAAAATCTTTTTGTAATTTTACAAATGCGTTTATTTTGGTTTGATTATAATAATTCTGTCATAATTATATAGAGAGCTAGTTATATTTTCGACGCAATACGGCATGTTTGGTTTAACCGAGGATAATGTTATGGTAAGTAGTTGTGCATATATGCCACATAGTTGAGGCAGTAAAATCAACACAGTTCGGCAGCCCAAGCACAGATAGCGTTGCGAGGGAATTCTACACACGCGCTAGTTTGTTCGTTCTCGAAAATCGCACGATTTGGTCACATTTAAGTCATTAACTTCGGACAAACTCGAGCATGTGGAGCCGAGGGGGAGAAAGACGGCAGCGCTATCTGTGCGTTGGCTGCCGAACTATTTTGATTTCCTGCCTCAGCCATGTGGGATCTATGCGCAATCTACATATCATAACAATATCTTTGGTTTAACTTAATACAATTTTGAAAATACTGTACCACCATAAGTGAAACTTGAAAGTACACAATTTAAAATACACTTCTACTATCCTACTAGACCTACAAATACTTTTAAACACCATCAATGTCCGACGGTAATATTAGCGAAAGTCCTCTCTACCACGCAACCTCGACCTTAACCTAGCGTTACCGCATAGTCACTTCACAAATGCGCGATACCGTACACGTATATGCTGACCTTCAGTTTAACAGCTGTTGCTGAGAAATTATGTACTTGAGGAGTTACCAAAATACGGGTACATTTACGATTCGTTTGTGCATTTACATTATTTTAACTGCACCAATGATAATATCTTTGCCGGAAGGTCATCAAAGGTACATGCATAAGCAGGTACATTAAAATAATACAGCAGGTATTTTGTATTATTTTAATTGCATCAATATGTGTTGTAGAGTGTATTGTTTCTGTAAAGTATAAAATGTATTCCATCTAGAAAGGTTTTGTTCTTATTGAGTACATTTAAAAAATTGTGTTTCATGGCGTTTCCTAAAAAAACGTAATTTAAAACTACCATTTGGCTCCCATTTTACCGTTATACTGTAAATGAAATGTTTAACTCTTATAGTTTACCCCTTTAAAAATCAAATCAGTCTTTTTTATTCTTTTGTTTGAAGTTTAGTATTGTTTATCGTTAGTGAGCAAAAACGATCACCTAGTTCAAAAAGTGATCTTTTTTGCTCACTAACGATATAAAATGTCCGTGGTAATAGTTCAACTTCCGAGTCTTATTATGTTAAGGGTACGCACGGTGTACTCTATATTATTATTAAGAATGTCTTCCTATTAAGATTAGTTGTAATTAAAAACACGTTAGGGGAGTAGGACTGTTGGTACGCCAGTCACAGAGCCAAATGTCGCTTTCGGCTGATCACCCGGTCTTCCTTGGCACAAGACAGACAGGATTACGTCTTCATCAAGGATCGTCGGTCCGAGGGGGAGCCGCACCGAGAGACGTTTTATGAAATGGGCTTAGGATATCTTGCATATATTAAATGTTCCTAGGTGCTGGGCCCGGACCGAGGGCCCCTCGGTCCAGGGTTCACGTGGGATTGTCTCAAGAAGTTAGTCCAAAGAAAAGAAGAAAAAAGAATCTTACACCAATATTAGCAAAAGAATATCAAATTTGGCCAAAAATAGGTGATTTTAAAAGTGTATTTTAATTTTTTCACAGGCAGTGTTTGTCTTTTTCGTGTACAAGGAACGTAGAACCACTCCTACCCTATCATATAAACCCGCATTTGTACGTTTCGGTTCATAAACGGCGTTGGAAACAAGGAACTACGAAACCATGTTTTTCCACTTTTGAGTAAGTAGCAAAGTTGGAATATCGCTACTACCATTTCTCTTGACTGGCAGCGGTCGGCGGCACGCCTCCCACCAGAGCCGATGTTTTTAAACTTAAGTTAAACTAGATTTCCACCTACCCCTCGTCCACCGGAGAGAAATTCAATACCCGCATTCCAGTGGTAAACATGGGTTGACTAATCCTCTTAACCGTATCTAACACCGTTAAACCAGCAACTTTACAACCGAACACCAATAGCAGCGTTAACCGATCACGAAAGCGTAAAATATGGAGAAATATTACACCTTAATAATTTAGAAAAGTCCCTAAAAACTGTAAGATTTAAAAATAGACTCTTCTGAGACCAAGACGTAACCTCAATACACTCTTCAGTTGGCCGTGAGTGTCGAGTATGTTGATGACACTTCAGTTCTGACAGTTATTACTTGCAGAACCCAAGATCACATTCTCAAGTAGACAAATGTTTACAATCTTCTCCACTTCCGCTCATTATCATTGCACTCAGAACAGCTGTTTAGGATTTCTTACTTTCATTCTTAAACGTTATGTTTCTTTTCTATTTTTCTTAAAAAAAAACACGCAAAACAGTTTACGGAACACCCGATGGTTGGATAAAATGTACATTCAGTTAAAGGTGTGGTCTCCTTTAAAATAAAGACAAACAATTGAGTCTTGTAACGCCCGTGATCATACAGAAGGCTGCTGAGGCCGAAGGCCGAGGCGAGGATACGAGCGTAGCGAACAGCCTTGTAACGCCCGTGATCATACAGGAGGCTGCTGAGGCCGGCCGAGAGATGCGAGCGTAGCGAACAGCCTTGTAACGCCCGTGATCATACAGGAGGCAGCTGAGGCCGAAGGCCGAGGCGAGGATGCGAGCGTAGCGAACAGCTTGTAACGCCCGTGATCATACAGGAGGCTGCTGAGGCCGAAGGCCGAGGCGAGGATCGAGCGTAGCGAACAGCCTTGTACCCGTGATCATACAGGAGGCCGCTGAGGCCGAAGCCGAGGCGAGGATGCGAGCGTAGCAAACAGCGCCGCCCACCAGGAGGCCAAGCTGAGGCCGAAGGCCGAGGGAGGATGCGAGCGTAAGAACAGCTTGTAACGCCCGTGATCACAGGAGGCCAAGCTGAGGCCGAAGGCCGAGGCGAGGATGCGAGCGTAGCGAACAGTTGTAACGCCCGTGATCAACAGGAGGCAAGCTGAGGCCGAAGGCCGAGGCGAGGACGAGCGTAGCGAACAGCCTTGTAACGCCCGTGATCAAGGCAGGAGGCTGCTGGCCGAAGGCCGAGGCGAGATGCGAGCGTAGCGAACAGCCTTGTAACGCCCGTGATCATACAGGAGGCCAAGCTGAGGCCGAAGGCCGAGGCGAGGATGCGAGCGTAGCGAACAGCCTTGTAACGCCCGTGATCATACAGGAGGCCAAGCTGAGGCCGAAGGCCGAGGCGAGGATGCGAGCGTAGCGAACAGCCTTGTAAGCCCGTGATCATACAGGAGGCTGCTGAGGCCGAAGGCCGAGGCGAGATGCGAGCGTAGCGAACAGCCTTGTAAGTGATCATACAGGAGGCTGCTGAGGCCGAAGGCCAAGGCGAGGACGTGAGCGTAGCGAACAGCCTTGTAAGCCCGTGATCATACAGGAGGCAAGCTGAGGCCGAAGGCCGAGGCGAGGATGCGAGCGTAGCGAACAGCCTTGTACAGATCATACAGGAGGCCAAGCTGAGGCCGAAGGCCGAGGCGAGGATGCGAGCGTAGCGAACAGCCTTGTAACGCCCGTGATCATACAGGAGGCCAAGCTGAGGCCGAAGGCCGAGGCGAGGATGCGAGCGTAGCGAACAGCCTTGTAACGCCCGTGATCATAAGGCAGGAGGCCGCTGAGGCCGAAGGCCGAGGCGAAGATGCGAGCGTAGCGAACAGCCTTGTAACGCCCGTGATCATACAGGAGGCCGCTGAGGCCGAAGGCCGAGGCGAGGACGCGAGCAAGCGAACAGCCTTGTAACGCCCGTGATCATACAGGAGGCCAAGCTGAGGCCGAAGGCCAAGGCGAGGACGCGAGCGTAGCGAACAGCCTTGTAAGCCCGTGATCATACAGGAGGCCAAGCTGAGGCCGAAGGCCAAGGCGAGGACGCGAGCGTAGCGAACAGCCTTGTAACGCCCGTGATCATACAGGAGGCCAAGCTGAGGCCGAAGGCCAAGGCGAGGACGCGAGCGTAGCGAACAGCCTTGTAACGCCCGTGATCATACAGAGGCCAAGCTGAGGCCGAAGGCCGAGCGAGGACGCGAGCGTAGCGAACAGCCTTGTAACGCCCGTGATCATACAGGAGGCTGCTGAGGCCGAAGGCCGAGGCGAGGATGCGAGCGTAGCAAACAGCCTTGTAACGCCCGTGATCATACAGGAGGCCAAGTTGAGGCCGAAGGCCAAGGCGAGGACGCAAGCTGAGGCCGAAGTTCGAGGATGCGAGCGTAACGAACAGCCTCGTAACGCCCGTGGTCATACACAAAGCTGAAGCCGAAGACGTAGCGAATTGACGGCTACTCTGCTTCGGGCATTAACCTTAATCAATTATTGCGTTAATTTTAACTTTGTGTCGGTCTGGTTTAATCTATTGTAAAATAAAATAACTTTGAGTTGACGGAGTAATATTTTGAATTGACATTTCACTAGAAGAGGCTTCGTTGAAATATGAAGTTTGATGATTTAATTTTCTTCGCAGTACTCTTTGTCGGAGTAAAATTTCAATTTGTTGTGCCTTGTGAAATGCGTTGAGCAATATGTTTTCTCCAATGTGTGGCCTAGCTTTTATTATTTTGAAGGAGTTCTGCGTAGTAAAGATGTTAACACACAAAATAAATAATTATCGTCACATAACTATATTCAACTCTTCTATACTCTCTCCTAAAGATAAGTTAATTATATTTACATTGTCAGAATTAAAGTGAAATAATTAAAGAAGTACAAGTAATATTGTTCTTTTTTTATCGTCAAATGTATTTGAATTCCTTGTGCTAATATGAACACAAAATCTTGTTGAATTACATCAATTTACAATTTTGAACACTAAACGCCACAGTTTTGAGGCGTGAGTAAAATCAGAAATGCCTGGACGTTCGTATATTTTTCTTGTGATACATTTCAAAACACATCGGGCAAAATTCGCAGACGAAACTAAGTTTGCATAAACACACCGACAAAACGCCAAAAACTCTGAAAATAAATAATACACCTGATGAAAGTTCATAATGCCTGTGTTATTACAGAAACAAATAACCAAACAACCTAACCATAGCGACATAGGGGGTAGAGGTATACGTTGAACAGGTTATTTGTTTCTGTAAAAGAAAGGTCTAAAGCGGCTCAGATAGTCTCAGTGATCATCTGATGATACCCGCATCAACTCCCACCATCGTTTAGACATACCAGACCATCACCTGTGTGGTTCGTAAGTCACGTTAAGCCGTTGGTCCTTGTATTTCCATTGATCATTGGGCTATTAATTAATGACCCATTCTAAGGAAGAGTCGGCCTTAGTTTGTAACAAGACTACACCTCATAACTCATTACTACCACTCATCACACTCATCCTCACCACATATTTGCCTTAAAATACCCTCATGAGAGTGGTCGGCATCTCAAATAGTGATTAGTAAAACTGTTCTAGTTTTTATTATTAGATTGTGATTCAAGCTAAGTTCCACTTGATAACGAGAGGAGTTTTCATACCTCTCGAAACGTTGTGTAGTTTTAAACACAATAACCGGTAGACAATTCTATCTATTTCTATGTTAATAATAATTCATGTAATTTAATAAATTACATCAAAATAAATTAGGTTTTTATTCAAAACCAACATGAGTTGTAACTGGGTATCTGTCTGTGGACGCCTGTAAAAACAAGTTCACATTTTATTTGCTGTATTGTGCGTATTTAGAGTTTTCCTTTAGGAAGGGACTTGGTAATTGTTATAAGCTGTATACAATATCACTAAAAAGATATCTTCTGAAACCTAAAATTTCATTTCTTGGAAAAACTAATGACTTTATCAAAAGCTCTTATTTTTATTGTATACATTAAAATGCACGCATTATGAATATGTATACACATGCAATAAATAAGTGTAATACGATATATGTATTGCCTAAATTTTACTTTGTTGATTCAATAATACAAAGTACAGTATAGTGGTTTCTGTTTTATGACAAAGTATGTTTTACAAACTTTACCAAAACTGTCGCGACTGTTCGAAAGCTATACAAGGATAAATTAGTCAATACCGCCAAAGATTATGTTATGATAGATAGATTGCGCATAGATGCCACATGACTGAGGCAGGAAAATCAACATAGTGCGGCAGCCCAAGCACAGATAGCTCTGCGAAGGAACTCTTTTAAGAGTCTCAAGCAGGGTCACTGACGCACGTACAAATTTGTTCGTTCTCGAAAATCGCACGATTTGGTCACATTTAAGTCACTGGACAAACTCGAGCATGTCGAGCTGAGGGAGGAGAAAGAGACGGCAAAAATAGGAGCGCTCTCAGCGCTATCTGTGCTCGGGCCGCCGCACTATGTTGATTTTCCTGTCTCAGCTATGTGACATCCATGCGCAATCTACCTACCATAGCATAAGTAGCATCTTTGATGTCACTTACACGATTCAACTGGTGTTTGCATTGGGTCAACCATCTGTACCCCACTGCAAAAGAAACCAAGTTATCTATCCATTTGACTACCCACTTAATCATGTATTTTGGCCACGGTTGACCTTGAACAGCATAAGTGACCTTGAAGCTGGATAGTGTGAATAGATTGTACATGCACGTGCGCATATCGTATGCCACAGACAGCATATCACAGGAAGCTACGAGTATGCTTATACCTGGTCAGCATACCGAGCATACCAGACTGTGTATGTGTGAACATCAGCCGTTCCATCGGCTAGCTGGGCGCAAGTAAGGTTCTTTTCAGCGAATTGAGCTATTTAATTCATCATCATTGACTTCGATTTACATTGGTTGTGATTTCGTTATTAATTTAAAATACTAAAATTAAATATTTTATTAACAGATAAAAACATAGAACTGTATTGAATTGGTACTTTCTACAAGTCGCTTTTTTCCGATTTTAATTAAATTTAAAATAAATATGCATTTTCTTAGTATCCGTCAATGTACCAAAAATTATGAAAATCCATCGAGTCATTTCAAAATGGCGGCCAAAAAGTGATCGCTACAATAGCGTTATGAGTAGTCCGATTTCAATACAATATGAAACACGTTTTCCCTTAACGGTATGCAATAAAACGTAGCGAACAGCCTCGTAGCACCCGTGATGATGGACCACCTAAGCTTGAGGCCGAAGGCCGAAGTGAGGCTCTTAGCGTAGCGAATTAGAGTAACAAAGCAATTTGAAATTCGATTCACTCATGCAAGCGGCGCTTTAGCGCTTAGCTGCGTGTCGGCCTGGTTGTTTTTGAAACAGAGCCGAAGAAATGTCTTCGAAATATGTCGTTAGCAGTCTTCAGGTCCAGTTTTAAATTCTGGGTCAGTGGTCGTTCGTCAATTTTTTTACTCTTCAGGCTCTACTAGTTTTTTCCCCCAAGTTTAATTCTTCGTAATAAAATTCGTCCAGATGCTATAAATTAACAGCAATAATAATCCGTACTCGCTCAACTGTTGAACAACTGGAACACAATAAGCTGTTTAACAGATAAGAGATTACGTCCACTAAAACAACTTGTTACAACAAACGATAAACGAGGAGCAGGTAGCAGACAGCACAAAAACTTGTAGATCTGCTCCTGATGTTTAGCAGCAGGTCTGATGGATTTATTGACGTGTTTTCATCAACTCCAACAGCGAATATTGATCGGTGCCAAGGCCCCACTCTGCCGATACAGTTGGGACATGGAGAAGCCGCTGTCGGCATTTTGGAGAAATTAGGTACTGACGAATTTAATCTACCTCCTACGGTGTGGTTCTATGGCTGGAACTCGTGGCGTGGTCCTGTAATCCAGCTTCATGGAGGTCAGGTTTTGAGGATGATATAAGTCTACCCGCATCAACTCCCACCATCGTTTAGACATATCAGACCTGCGTGGTTCGGAAGTCACGTTAAGCCGTTGGTCCTTGTATTTCCATTGGTCATTGGGCTATTAATTAATTAATCTAAGGAAGAGTCGGCCTTAGTTTGTAACAAGACTACACCTCATAACTCATTACTACCACTCATCACACTCATCCTTCACCACATATTTACCTTAAAATACTCTCATGAGAGTGGTCGGCATCTCAAATAGTGATTTAGTGATATGGAGCGTTTGGGCTGGCTTTTAAAGTTTTAAAGATTATTTATATTAAAAAAAAGTATTTAGGATAATCGCTTAAATTAACTTTAAAGATTCCTGCAGATTTATTTAAAAAAAAACTAAAACTGTTAACTCTGCCATGTATTTATATCCTAGAAACATCAACGTTTGTTTTTTTTTTTTTTGTGCGCTGACAAGGCAGACAAGGTACCGAGACGTACACGGCTGTGGGACTACAGGAAGGGAAAACTAACTAACTGGGAGACACAGGTCGGTAGTTTATGAACACTTTAGTAGGTATTTGGTTTGAGTAGGTACTTATTTAATCAACAGATTGCCAGATTGCATCAAGAGTTCCCCATCGCCTTATGCGTTAAAACTCGTCTTAAACGTTGTCTAATGTCTTTGGCATTTCATTTTAGAGCGTCGGTGAGATTATGGATTTCAATAGGCAAACCTACCAATCAGGACAGATACCTGAGCTAGAAGTGGGGCACATTGTCGATTGAATCCTATACGAATTCAATATTGAAAAAATAAATGCAAAACTGTAGCGAGAGTGTCAAAATTTTAATAAAATAATAATAAATATACCTGACGTTTGCTATATAATTGTAAACAGCAATAAAGAGTTTGAGGTTAGATTGGCGATAGCGTCAGGAGTGCCTATTTACAATCATAATGGTTGTAACAACAAGAAGGTTAAAACACAAGAATTCAGAGTATCCCGTTACGCCCGTGATTGAATAGGACGAAAATCATAGGCCGAAGGGAGAAAAAGGTAAAGTTTGTCTTGTTTAACGAGGCGAAGTTAGGACATAAAAGTCCTTTTTACCACTCAACCTCGATCTACCGCGTTACCTAGCGTTACCGTATTAGTCACATTAAAATTGTAAGTGGTGACTGCGGGGATCGAACCCGCGCCACCGGAGTGATGGGCTCTGGAGTCGCGCGCGATACCAATCCGCCACGGATCCGCCGGAGAAGCGTAGCGATCAGCCTCATTATCCCCGTATAAAGGAAGCAAAGCAAACAAATCCAAGCGAATGACTGCCAAAAAATATAATTAGTATATAACAATCGTTAGTAGGTGTCACATACTAACGATTAACAAGCTAAACACGCTCGTTACAAGTAACTAATTAATCACTAGCGCTGATGAGTTGGTATCAATGTCGCCCCCCCCCTCTCCTTTCGCGTCAATCAGCTGTTTGTTCACGGTCAGCTGTATCAGCGCTGAGGTATCAGCTGTTTGAGGCTCAGTGTGGCCGGCACAGTGATCTAGTGACAGGTGGATCCACCAGTAGGTGAGTATCTGTGTTCTGCTTTCGGATAATTTACAGCTGATTTGTGATTGTTTATGTTTGTGTTGTTTTTTATTTCTGAATAATAGTCTTTACAGTTTTTTCTGTACCGTGTGTATATGTATAACACAGTTTTGTGCATTAATACACAAATTTTTTTAACAATTTTGTTGTACCTTTTGAAAACGACTGAGTCGCAAAACAAAGGGTCTTTTTATTGTTCTCGAAGTGTTTTTCTTTATGAATATTGTTTGTAGTGACAAAAAACTAAAAATAAGTTTTTAATAAAAAATATATTAAAAATTTATTTTTGTGATTTAATCTAAGAAAGGTTTTTTATTAGTCTTATAACTTGGGCTATTTAGACATTTTACTTTTATACAATAGAAACTATTTGTTTTTAGAGGCTAAACCAATTAATATGATACGTATTTGTCTATATTGTCTTAATCCAACGAATATAGAACCTATACAACCATGTTTATTTTTAAAACATTTCTCAAAATTACCTCTAAAGGTACCCTTTAGGGACTTCTTTAGGGATTGAACATATTTTTCAGGATATCATTAAATACCTCTTGGCCTCTAACAGCATTGTAAGTCACTTATACTGAAAATGGTTTACTCTGGTTTAGTACAGTCATATACAAAACAATTATCTTTTCCATTACAAATCAAATTAATAATATTCAAAACCATGGCACTAGAAATAGTAGTCAATACAGGTAATAGCTCAGGAATTACCCCCCAAATTCGTACTATATTTTTTACAAATTACCGGACGATTTAAAAGGTTATAAACTCTTGACATATAAAACTCTTGATAGGTTGACATTATAAACTCTTTTAAGTCGAAATTAAAATCATTTTTAATTCAAAAATCATTTTACAGTGTTGATGAATTTATGAATGATTAAAGTACAACTAATTTTCTCAACAACATGTCATGTATAACTCTTTAGTCATGTAGCAAGTATTACTATAGGAGAACAGTATTTTGATGATGGGTTTGTCTTATTTGTTTTTATGTTTAGCTTGTATTTTTGTCACACAATATTTGTGTACACGACAGAAACACTTTAAAAGGAGATCTGCAGATAAAAACGCAAAAATTTGAGTTTACTTGGTTGCAAGAGCTTCGCTATTTTGTTTGCCAAAGATTCCAATAGCAACAAAAAAAAGAGACAATAAGACCGACTGTTCGGCGAAAAATCGGGCCGTACAGAAACTTCCTTTTAATAATTTAAATTAAAATCTCCAAATGTTCGCCGCACCTGCAATCAAGTAAGAGGCGTAGGAATTTGAAAATAATTCGTTTTCGGAAGCGGGGCCGCCCCAGAGGCAAATTGATCGCCGCCCATCCATCGCACCACGTGAAGTAACGCTTGAACTCCCCGGGAGTATAAGCTTCAGAATATTACTTTCCTGCTTTTGGATATTTCTCTTGGGCAACTCTGACCCATTCGTTCTGACAGCTCAATCAAGGAAGACAGGTTTATCGATCACTATTTGAGATGCCGACCACTCTCATGAGGGTATTTTAAGGCAAATATGTGGTGAAGATGAGTGTCATGAGTGGTAGTAATGAGTTATGAGGTGTAGTCTTGTTACAAACTAAGGCCGACTCTTCCTTAGAATGGGTCGTTAATTAGTAGCCAAATGACCAATGGAAATACAAGAACCAACGGCTTAACGTGACTTCCGAACCACGCAGGTGATGGTCTGATATGTCTAAACGATGGTGGGAGTTGATGCGGATCAGATGATCACTGAGACTATCTGAGCCGCTTTAGACCTATATCATCCTCTAAACCTGACCTCCATGAAGCTGGATTACAGGACCAGGATTCAACAATTTTGGTGAATCCCAAGAAATTTGGTTGAATGAATACCATCTAAAATTATGATACGAGATGTCTTGCTTTAATCTGTTTAGATTTGCAGTTAGATGTGGCTTTTCATCCTTGCGAAAACCGGCCGTGTGTCGTCGGCGTAACCACGTTGCGAATTGGTTGATGCCAACCATAAATATGGATTTTTATTATACTGTACGTATAATTTAGCGATGAGTTTGAATTCGCAACAAATTCACTGTGACATCTTGTTATGATTGTGGCTTAAATCATTCATAAAATGTGGACTTTATGTAACAGAACTTGCCTAACTGTAGTTTTTATCGAATTTCCTTTGGAAAAATGAGATATTCATGCCGTCAGCATGGTAAACCCAGACCCGGGACCGTGAAATGAGCACTGATCCTGACCCTCAGAACACGTTTTGAGCATTTTCTTCACACTTTATATATAATTATATATATGTGTGTTCTCTCTACGGGTCACATTTTTGTCCGATTTTCATCAAATTTGGTATACCGAAGCGAGGCTGTGAACGAAGTGAATTAGAGTAACAAATTGCAAAGGAAATTCAATTCTCTCATGCCAGCGCTGCTTTAAAAAGAATTGACGAATCGTCAAAATATGAAGTAGGTCTACTATAAACTGTAAAACATCTTTTGGTATTTAAATAGGATAACGCATACATTTGTTCCCTGACAATTGTTATAAAAGATCACACTTAAATTTATCTTCGTTATCGTTAGTCAAAGTTCTATTGCAATGAAAATTCAATGTCCTTAATTATTTGTTTATAATATTTTTGACATATTTTCTGTTCACAGTTTGTTCGATTCAGGTTAGGACTTAAATATCTTCTTTTGAATTCCTTCTGCATTGAATATTTTAAATTAAGTTTGTAGATTTCTAGAACATTTTTGCTTTTCATTTCTACACTGTACACTTAAGTTTGACTTGTTTAACGAGGCGAAGTTAGGACTACAAAACCTCTCTACCACTTAACCTCGACCTTTACCTAGCGTTACCACAACGTTAACAAATTGTTAGTGGTGACTGCCGTGATCGAACCGGAGTGATGAACTCCGGAGACCCTTGCGATACCAATCCGCCACGAGTCCGCTGCAAAAAACATTTCACAACTGTAGCAGCAAATGTCAAAATTAAACACAACGGAGAACCCGGTCGTTAAAATCCCATCTGGACACTGAATCGAGTCCAAGACTTCCTTGATTAAAATCATCATTGGTACAAACCAAATCATCTCATAAACATAATCATCATTAACGACGGGGAAGATTCCGCACCTGAGATTCACAACAAAAACACCTCAACTTGTGAGGATAATTCATGTTTGTGTCCTTCTCCCCTCCCCTCGGCTCCTGAGCCGTTACGTCCTGCGGGAAGGACGAGGGAATAACAGGACCTGTCTGACAGAACAACATTATACACTTTACGGGAATCTGTTAGCAAAGATTATGTTGTGGTAGGTAGATGGCGCATAGATTCCGAATGATACTTTGATTTGAGACACCGACCACTCCTAGAGGGTATTTTAAGATGAATATGGGGTGAAGGGTGAGTGTGTTGAGTGTTTTGATGGATGATGAGGTGTAGTCTTGATACAAACTAGGGCTGACTGTTCCCTAGATTGAGTTATTAATTAATAGCCCAACGAGCAATGAAATGGACCAACGGCTTAACGTGACTTCCGAACCGGGAGTGGACATCGTGAAAAGTTATCACTGCGCCCGGGAATCGAACCCGGGCTAATTTGGTGCGAAGCACACACTGTACCACTGAGCTATGGCCACTCCCATGGTTGCGGCAGCCCAAGCACAGATTGGTGCCGTCTCTTGCCGTCTTTCTAAGTATATAAAATTTACTGAATATTAGCTTTAAATGTACATGGCTAGTCACCTTATGAATAGTTTTTCTTTTTTTAAGAGACCAACTACGCTATTTTATTTTATAAACTATAAGGCCTAGAAAGATGAAATTTTGCAAAGAGGTACTGTTTAGGGTCTAGGTGTGCAATAAGAAAGGGTTTTACGAAATTCGAATTTTAAAAGGGGTTTAGGGGAGGGTCACGTCGAGTAAAACTTATCTTATGCAGCGTATCTTATCGTAACTTATCTGTCATTGTTAAAAAGTACTGGCCCTAAGATGGATCCTTGAGGTACTCCAAAGTTAATATTAGTCTTGTGAAACTCTCCCCGCAAGTCTTTACACTTTCATCGGTAGAAGCAAAACGAACCCTCGGATCTTGTATTTGACAAAAGTGGTTTTGAGTGGAATGAAATTATCTACAACTTTTCTATAGAATTTTCTTTTCTATCTCCAACAAATATATGTAAATTTCACTTTAAATTAAAAACTAAGAATTTTACTTTTTTTTACGCAAACAAAAAATTAGATACCGTTTCCTTGTGAGTACAAAACTTTATATTCAGGTAAAACACGTTCTATGGCTTACAAAAAAAACCGCATTAGGCAAAAATATCAAAAGGTATCTTTTAAAAGGGCTAAAAAGCGACCTTATGTGGTTTTTGACGTTTTTGATAAAACTCTATTTCCTAAGATACTTACCGTACAATAGTTGTAGACCTATATAGACATTTGGAATTTCATAGTTTCATTTAACGTTGAGTATAAGTTGCTATGTTGCTATGTTCAGCAAATCTGATGTTATTTCATCGTACAAAAGATGCAAACTGACATTTTGGCCCGTAGCGAATCCTTGTCAGTCTCTCAGGCGGGACACTGTCAGACAGACACCGACACCACTAAGTAGTATTATGACAGGCAAATGTCTCAACACTTGGTTAAACACAAATTGTTTTGGTTTTGTGTGAATGTACGCTTTATGGCCCGTGTAAAAGTGTCGTCAGCAATTTCCTTAAGAGTTTGATTTAGACGTTATCTTGTCAACGTGCACGACAGTGTATTATAATCACAGTGAATTCACATCAAAACGTTGTTGCAAATAATTGACGTGTTATTCTTTTCACTTATAGCAGCAAGTAGTTGAAATGTCTCGGTTTTAAGTCTTTGGTATATTAGCGGAACCGTGGCGGATTGGTATCGCGCGCGACTCCAGAGCTCATCACTCCGGTGGCGCGGGTTCGATCCCAACATTCACCATTTACAGTTTGTAAAGTGACTACACGGTGACGCTAGGTTAAGGTCGAGGTTGAGTGGTAGAGAGGACTTCGTAATATAACTTCGCCTCAATAAACAAGCAAACTTAAGTTTTTATGCTTTCAATGGACTAAGTTTTACTTTTGTCGCTAGCAGTGGCGATTGTATGGGGGGGACATAAAGGCGCCTCCCGCTTGGTGTTTTGTTAGCTCAAAATTGTACGTAAAATACCAAATTATCAAAGTATCAGGTGGGGTTGAGCGGTATAGAGGAATTTCTTAGTCTTAACTTCGCCTCGAAAAACAAGACAAATTCTTTTTACCTTGCGTGTACCTTAGCGGATCCATGGCGGATTGGTATCGCGCGCGACTCCGGAGCTCATCACTCCGGTGGCGCGGGTTCGATCCCCGCAGTTACCACTTACAATTTGTAATGTGACTAATACGGTGACGCTATGTAAAGGTCGAGGTTGAGTGGTAGAGAGGACTTTGTAGTCCTAACTTCGCCTCGTTAAATAAGACAAATTTTACCTTTTACCTTGCTTGATATATTCAGGTTTCTGCCAACATTTTCCCGACCACAAACCTGAGTAATTATGCTTATCTAAGTAATCTCAACACCGGTAATTACTTTCATTACAACCTCGTCTATCAATTTACCGGGGTTTAAGTTCAAACGCCTGCGAAGCAAATGAATAGTTGGTGCCAAATACGTGCGAAATCAATCAGCCAATCAGAACTCAGCATCTGCTGACGCATACGAATCAGCTGACTACGCCTTGTAGTCAGTGGTGCCAACGTCTAACACATCATTACAATAGCAAAGCAGGCTATGCAACTTTAATGAGAAGAGACCAAAACCACCAGATGGTTATGCTAAATATCATAATGGTTGTGTTTTGTATTTGATTGGTGACACGTGGCGGTTTTAGGGTATGCAAATAGATTTCGAACAGGACTTGATTTTCGTTGTTCTGTTTTCCTCAATTATACCAAAGATAATGTTAGGGTAGGTAGATTGGGCATAGATGTCACATGGCTGAGGCATGGAACATCAATATAGATCGGCAGCCCAAGCACAGAAAGCGCTGACATCTCTCGCCGTCTTTCTCCCCCACCCCTCGGCTCCACATGCTCGAGTTTGTCCGGTTTCGATTACTTAAATGTGACCAAATCGTGTGAGTTTCGAGAACGAACAAATTTGTGCGTGCGTCAGTGGTTCTGCTTGAGACTCTTAAAAGAATTCACTCGCGGCGCCATCTGTCCTTGGGCTGCCGAACTATGTTGATTTTGTTGCCTCAACCATGTGACATCAATGTACAATCTACTTATCATAACATTATCTTTGGTTTCCACGCTATGGACACTGGGCAAGTTCACTAGACAGGGAAGTGTGTTTTATCAGGAAGCGACACCAGATCTCCGGCTGCAACACCAAAGTGATCTGATGTTGTTTCAAGGTGATCTTCTGACTGACTAACCAGCAACCACTCCTGGCCGGCACGGGTGTTGATAGATGGCACCAACACTTTAATTTAGTAGTAGTACTTGGGCCAGAGAGAGAATAGTAAGAAGAGAAACATATGTAAGGTGGTCCGATCCCTGCAGTCACCACTGACAATAATTTTCTAACGTGACTTTACGGTGACGCTAGGTAAAGGTCGAGGTTGAGTGGTCGAGATTTTGGACAAGACAAACTTGTTTTCAAACTTGTACAATTCATATTGGGTCGAGATCAAGAAAGATATGTTGTGAATTACAAAAATATCTTCCGCCCTTAAGAGAAAACTTGTTTTAGACACCGACCAATCTTTTTTAGAGGGTGAATATGGGATGATGGTGAGTGTGATGAGTGTTTTATGGATGATGAGATGTAGTCAAACTAAGGCCGACTGTTCCTCAGGTTGGGTCATTAATTAATAGCCCAATGACCAATAAAAAAGACCAACGGCTTAACGTGACTTCCGAACCACGGGGAGTGGCCATCGCTTCGTTCTATATGACGGTACTAATAAAAATCTCTATTTTCTATGAAAATTCGTTAATATCTCTTTGTTAGTATTTTACTAAGATTTATTTCTAGTACAGTAATTGCCGTTAGACCCATTTAACTCATAGACGTTGACCACTACAGCTGCAACTACTTTTTTCTATCGCTGTTGCGCCGACGGAGTTTTTCTATCTCAACCTTGAATGTAAACCGGTTGACTGTAATTTCCTCAACACACGCGCAAATATGTGATTTCCGAAACCAGTTCTTCCATCATGCCTACTTGTTGTTTGTCTCTAGGTTTAAATCATCTGACCATATTGTTTAAGAGATCAAGTGTTTATGTTATAATTATAAGTGGTTTCACTGTCTTCGAAAGATTGATAATGTTAAAGTGGTTATTAAGAGTATTGGTCAGCCAAGCAAGAACCCATGTTATCACTGAAAAGTGGAGTATTATTTCTATCCTGGGAAATCCAATTTTATCTTCTGTTTCAAAAACATCGGCTCTAGTAGGGTTGTCTTGTCTGGCTCAGTTCTTTGAAGAGTTGCGCGTTCCGCCGACCTTGCCAGTCAAGAGAAATGGTAGTAGCAATATTCCAACTTTGCAACGCTCACTCAAATAGTCTGAAACATGGTTTCGTAGTCCCGCAGTTTCCGACGCCGTTTATAAACCGAAACGTACAAATGCGGGTTTATATGATAGGGTAGGGGTTTGATAACAAAACCAATGATTATGTTATGTAAGGTAGATTGCGCATAGATGCCGAATGGCTGAGGCAGGAAAGTCAACATAGTTGCGGAAGCCCAAGCACAGATAGCGCTGCGAAGGAATTCTTATAAGAGACTCATATAGAGTCACTGGCGCACGCGCAAGTTTGTTCGTTCTTGAACATCGCACGAAGTCCATCGTCTTCGGTCAAACTCGAGCATGTCGAGCCGAGGGCATAGAAAGACGGTGAAAGGTGGCAGTGTTGCTGTGCTTGGACTGCCGCAACCATGTTGATTTTCCCTACCATAACTTAATCTTTGACAAAACCTTCATTCACGTGGTAAGCCAATATTGATTACCACACCAGACACAAAGATGTTTGATACATCAGTGTAAAAAGTGCCCACACTGTTTTTACACTATGTAATTGATGCCCTATCCATGTCCTTTCTATGGGCAAAAAAGCATCCTTTCTCCCGTGTGGTTTATGAGGTAAGCCACAACGCCGCGACTATGCGGTGTAGACTATGCGGTCAATCACCCCTCATTTGCAAGACTTAATTTAAACATGAACATTGTGGAAACACTTTGACAATTTTCAAAACCTCTTGGGAAACGCCCAACCGACGAAACGTTTGTATCTTTATAAAAACAATGTCAAGTGAGGGGGTTTCTAGACGGGTTTTATTGATTTTCTTCCATTAATCAAAGAGTCTTTCGAAATTAAAATTATGCTTTTGAGTTTCAAACTAACCGAAGGTTCTAAAGACTGGTCTAGTTTTGAGTCCATTCGATTCTTTTGGGTAATGATGCAGGGGAGGGACCAAAATATTAAGTCTTAAGCTTTCGCGGCCGATGTCACAACTATAATCTAGTTCTTCCTGTTAACACCGCGCCAAAACATCAAAATAATTAGCTTGAAATATTTCGGTCTTGCTGTGGAGTAACTTTGGCTGAAACTGTTTCAGCCGATCAGTGACTAAAGATGGTACTATCAGAGACCGACATATTTCAAGCTAATGGTTTTGATGTGTTGTCGCAGTGTAAACTGGAAGAACTAGATTATCGTTAAAACTTATAAGTTGTTGCCATCGACTTTGAGATAAATTTGATAAGAAGTAAGGAACCTCTTGAAGAACTCATTACAGTTCGTTAGGTACAGCATGGCCGGTGGCCTTGAGATTTCCTGCTGGCCGCTTATGGCCCTATAGCCCATCTCACCAGCCATGCTAAACCTGACGAACTGTATGTACATCAACTGATCTGTAGTAGAATGTTTTCAATTCGACTCTACCATGATTTAATATATCGAGTTCAATAAAAAGGTACGCATCTATTTTCTAGATACGAACCAAACAGCTTTTGACTACTGCACAACAAACAAACCTTTAAACATGTCTGCAATGCCGGATAACGCGGAACATTATCTCATCTGACTCGGGAAGACCTCCAGAATGAGTTTTCGCGTCATGATTCCCCTAACATCATCAGGTTCGACCTTGACTCTCAGATCGCCGCCGTCACTGACAATCAATCAAGCACTAACAGCAACTTGCCTTGTTTGTCCTCTTGATGTATTACACTGCAGAAAACAAGAGATCCGTCAGATGAAGAACATTTTAAAATCTTAAGGAGGCATGGGACCTTTTTGATGTTCTGTTCGCGTGGAATTACATAGACTGGAATCTTGAGAATCACTAACGGCTTTAAGAGGATTAGTCAACCGAGAAAGAACTCATGATTACCACTGAAATAGTGGAGTATTCTCTCCGGAGTTCAAGGGGTGGAACAAATCTTCTCCAAATGTCTAGACCACGAATATTTCTTCCGATCTGTGATCAACTTTCCTGTTACTTACCAACAGTGTATGATTTTGACCAGTCAGTCATAGGTTGCAAATTCATGAAAGATTGCCAATACAAGCTGGCACAAAATTTTTGAATCTTCTTCCAGTGGAAGTTAAAAGTCTTTTATATGACCATAAATTGTTCAAAAATAAATTAAAGCAATATTTGCTGTACTTGGCTCCTTACTCTGTTGCAGAATTTATCAATTCCAGTTAATAGCTTTTCATTAATGTTACAAACTAAACCTATTTATTTTATATGGTCATTTTTTCTTATCAGTGGTTAAAGTTACCACTGCTCTCATTTTTTGTTATTCATCCCATTCATTTTGTAAATAATGTATCATTTTCATACTCATCAACATGTCAACACAATGTATTTTGTTTATGACAATAAATGTTAAATGTTCTTTTGCAGAAACATGAAGACAAAACACCCGTTCCTGAAGAAGAAGGTGGAGATACCGAAAGGGAAGGAGATGGATGTACAGAATATTCACAACTGGCTTGTGCATCAGCCACATATACCAAAACTCACAGGTACGAACAATATTGTGATTGTGGTGCGAAACTAAATTAAATTACGGTACTTAATTTAAAAATCTCATTACTTAAATCAGGCGTGTTAATAAACTAATTTTGCTTGCCACTGAAGGTAATTAAATTATCTTTCATGACCAGTCAGTCAGCTACAAATAGGTGATTTCCTTGCCAATTGTTCAACGTGACTTCCGAACCCCCCTGATGATGTCGTGCTCCTTGCAGACGAGCACGTGGTGATGTTCCTGCACAGCTGTTACTCCTCGGGGGAGAGGACCAAGGAGACGATAGACAACTACTTCACCGTCAGAGCGCAGAGTATGGAGCTCTTCGGGGGCCGCGACTGGAATAAGCTCAAGGAACACTTCAAGACTTTGTAGTGAGTAACAAACTACTCTGCATACTACATCTAAAGCGCCGCTGGCGGGAGGGAAGCGGATTTACATAGGAGTTACGAGGCTGTTCGCTACGCTCACAGCCTCGCTTCGGCCTTCGGCCTCAGTCTTACGTTGAACAAAATCGGATGACATGTAATGTTTTTTTAGATAATAAACCATTTTTAATAATTTTAAAAATTCCCTCCTTCCCCAAAAGGTGCTTCCAGTAGTCTGATTTTTCTAACGAACTTAACCGAGATATTTATAAGAGAAATATTTGTACCAAATTTCATGCAAATCGGAAAAAAATGTGACCTGTAGACACACACATACAATTTTGCCTTCGAATTTCATAACTTAGCTATATTTAGCGTTCATACATATACGTATACATAGTATAAATAAATCACTAAATCGCTATTTGAGATGCCGACTACTCTCATAAGGGTATTTTAAGGCAAATATGTGGTGAGGGATGAGTGTGATGAGTGGTATAGTAATGAGTTATGAGGTGTAGTCTAGTCTTGTTACAAACTAAGGCCGACTCTTCCTTAGAATGGGTCATTAATTAATAGCCCAATTACCAATGGAAATACAAGGACCAACGGCTTAACGTGACTTCCGAACCACGCAGGTGATGGTCTGATATGTATAAACGAGGGTGGGGGTTGATGCGGGTATCATCAGATGATCACTGAGACTATCTGAGCCGCTTTAGACCTATATCATCCTCAAAACTTGACCTCCATGAAGCTGGATTACAGCTGGATTTAAATAACTCACAGTTGCAAATAATCTAAATTATATGTAAACATTTACCTTCAACTTCAGCTGTGGCAGAAATTAGTAGTCATCAGGTACAGCAGCAGCGACATCTTGATAGTACTTACAGACAGCATCTTCAAATATGAACTGACCACATAGGCTATATATATTTACTGTACACCACATAAAAAATATATTGCGCAACTTTCTGAAACAGTTACTGTTTCTACATTTCTTAAAACTTACAGCAAGTCATGCAAAATTTCGTTGTTTGACGCAATATCAAGGTAGACAGTCGACAAGGACAATGTGGGAATGTTGCCGTGCATGATTTTGGTGTGTAAATAATCAAAACTATGAAAAAAACTGCTTAATTAAAATTAAAAACAATGCAATGTTAAACAATTACCTGGCCTAGATATTTTCAAACGCAGACTAAGATGTTATCTCTCTCGAAGGGCCCTTTATAGTTTGCCGGAGCTATACATTCTCATGGCATTTAATAAACCGTTTTAAATTACTGTATATTAAAAATTTAGTTTTATCTATATAAAATGTAAACAATGATTTGTATTTTATTGACTTGCGTCGAAATGTAATTTTCATATAATATGATGTCAATAAAGAATTTGAATTATCTGTGGGATGCAGAAGACAGTGGCGACGATGCACCAGCTGGTAGTTAGTTAATCTGTAGTTTGGAGGTCAGCTGATCCGACCTCAGCTGTGAAGGGTCAACAAACCGCTGACAAGTCCTCCTTGAACAAACCATCTTCTTCGTGCCCATGTTGCAATGTCAGGGCCCATCCTTTGTTCACTGGTACTCGCTGGTCGTAATGATGGAAGTTTTCTGATGTTTGAGGGTCTTTTATCGTCAATTTATAAATTTCCACAGAATTTTTTCCTGGAAAATGTTGTGTTCGCCGATGACACCACGCTGTTTTGTTTTGAGCGTTTTCAACCGACACACTTTCGTAAAGTTCAGTTCATTTATAGAATTTCCCCGTTTATTGTAACGAGATGCAGAATTAATGGGAGCCTAAAGAATGAACATGGATGACGGTATGGGCCAGTGGTAAAATTATATAATCAGCCTCAATAGTTATTTGCATTATAGTTTTAACAATAATTTGCATTATAGTTTTAGCCCTGCTTTTGTTCCTTGTAAACAATTCGGAGTTTTAAATCCGTTGTTTAAAACTCATACTCACCGTCATTTCATACGTTCAACCGTAAAAAGACGTCTTTTAAATCACCACAAGGCTAAAATGAAGATAGATAATAAAATGTCGGCACCTCGATAAATTCTTGCAAAACCACTTCACCCAAAATATGACGGACGCGCCTCACTGTCCCAGTTCGGCAGAGTCACTCGAGACGCGGACTGGTCCAAAAATATGTAAATACAGGTTAATTTGCGCTGCCGACAGGTTACGAAACATCGGTTACCGTGTAATTATCGCCGCGGTCGATTAGTTACAATCGCTTAGTGTTGATAATCGATGTTAATGTCTGTCGAGATTTTTTTAGGTCAACGATGCAACTTTGCAAGTTTGGCCTGAGGGAGTTCTCGTGAGTTTGCTGGGCGGAAATTGAAGTTGGTGTGGCTTTTAGAAAGATGGCTAATATTATGGGTGACCTCTGAGGCGGGTCCTTAATACGGAAAAGTACATATTCAACTTTAACTTTGCGCAACGAATTGAATGTTTGACTGCCGGCAGCGATGTTGGTGGGTTTTTGTTCAGTTGGAGGTCGATGAAAAACTGGATCACCGAGTGAGGAGTATTTTGAGTCAGAATCCAAGCTTTCACAGGTTTGCCTTGGATTGTTCCTTATAAGTATCCAAGTCACCTGACCACGTGACACACCACGTGACTGAAACTCAGGCCGACACGCAGCTAAGCGCTAAAGCGCCGCTTGAATGAGTGGATCAAATTTCCTTTGCTCACATCCTCGCTTCGGCCTTTGGTCTCAGACTTACGTTTTTTTACTGCAAGTTTTTTATTACATATCGTGAAGGGAACATGGATTTCCAATTTTATTGAAATCGGACTACTCATAACGCTGTTATAGCAAAAAATCACTTTTTTTGGCCGCCATTTTAAAACTACTTATTGGATTTTCATAATTTTTATTAATCGATAGATACTATTGAAATACGATATTTATTTCAAATTTCATCAAAATCTGATGAAGTTTACTTTTTTGA
Source organism: Matsumurasca onukii (assembly GCA_018831715.1). Classification (NCBI taxonomy): domain Eukaryota; kingdom Metazoa; phylum Arthropoda; class Insecta; order Hemiptera; family Cicadellidae; genus Matsumurasca; species Matsumurasca onukii. The sequence continues at coordinate 4,454,661 of CM032060.1, forward strand.
CCAAAACTCCGCCCCAAAACGGTACTTCCGGTTGCCCGGTTGCCCTGTCTCAAGAACTTGACCGAGATATTTATAAAGAGAAACATTTGTAGTTTGTACCAATGTCATGAAAATCAAAAATAATGCAACCTGTAGAGAGTACTCACATATACACAGATGTATATAAAATGTTGAAAAATTCAACGTGTTCTGGGGGTCAGGATCGGTGCTCATTTCACGGTCCCGGGTCTGGGTCTTACCATGCTAACGGCATGAATATCTAATTTTTCCAAAGAAAATTCGCTAATAATCGATTAATTGTGCACCCCATCGCAACTTTAATCATTTAAATAATTGGAAGGGATTTCGAAGTGAAATTAAGATAAATGTTCGTGAAAAATCTACGACAGCTCAAGCAAATGTCGCATCCAAAGAGAAATGTGTTGTCCATTATTTTCTCGAAAGACCCCTACTTTCCCATGTTAATGTGGTGGAATCAGTAGACGCATTAGCGAATCATAAACATAGAGTGCTTGGCGAGCACATTAGTGTCTGAGCGCTAAAAAAGGCCCTGTATCACACAACAAAAATCAGATTAAACATCAAAACTGAAATTAACAATAATGATAAAAACACCATATTGTAGAAGTATATGCAGATGACACAAACTTGATTTTCACGGTCAACTAAGACAGTTGAATACACAATAGAGGAACCGCAACAATGGAACAACTCATTGTGTTTTGTTTGACAGATGAAATTTCACGGACCTGTGCCGAACACGAGGACCGGTCACAAAGAAAGTGGTCAATCTTGGGAATATTGCCAATCCAACTTTTGGAGTGATATGATGGGATAGCTTCGCGCTGCAAATTGTAGGGTCTCTGCTGAGAGCGAAAGTATGCGTGTACATCGGCCGATAGGTTTTCACGTATCCCTCGAAATCAATTTCAATTTTGTGAAAGTGTTTTCTAGCCATTTCTGACCTCTTCGGTGGTTCTGCAAGTTTTTTAAACCCCAAAATAGTCTACATAATTAGATTCACCGCCGCTGGGCGACCTCTTTCTAGCACCTAGCTTTCATATCAATCAAATCCCGGTCCTATTGAATGTTGCAACGTCAATTTCGGTCAGAAGATAAATTGAATACCAGCTGATCATTATGGTCACGTGGTTGACCTGCTTCCGGTTTTGCAAGAATCAGCTGGTCCGGCCGTGAAGCAACAAGTAATTAGTCAGGTTGACGCTCGCGTTTGTGATTATAGGGGTTCCATCTGGTTTGGCAACAGTTTAAATTTACGGTCAAGTAACGTAATTTGTTTTTTTCCTATTTTGTGTTCGTGAAAAACTCTTCATTAGCCTTCAATATGACTTAAGGATTACACGATCAACTATTTTTCTTTGTCCCTTTGCCTTTCTAAACTCCAGATAGGGCCAATTATCTTGGGGAGGTCTTCGTAATGTTTTGAAGGCAAAGACCTAGTTGATCCTAATAGATAAACAGGGTGTCACAAAAGCGTAAGGAACATTTTTTGATTTCGGCTTTGGTATCAAATTTCAAAATGGTGGCCATTTGAAAATTCAAAAATTCAAATTTGACTCCATTAATTTTTAACTTTGAAATTTTTAAATGGCCGCCATTTTAAAATTTGATAAGTTCGATGCAAAATATTTTGAGAAAATTTTATTACGACAACAATTAAGGGTTATACCAAGTTTCACAACAATAGCTCAAAAAAATTTGAATTATTAATTATTGTTTTCAAAAATTTACAAAATAATAGATTGCAGCTAAACTAAGCCGAAGTAAAAAAGTTACTAGACATTTTCGACATTCCTTTGTATGTAGAATCGGGTTCTGCATAGCGCGCAAAAACATTTTTGTGACACTCTGTATAAATCACGATATCCAGCGAGGCTGTAGTATTCCATTAGCACAAATAATAGAGCATACAGCGTTTCTATTGTCTGTGTTAATACAAACATAGTTTAAAAGTTATCGTTTAGATTATTGAAACATTTCTTCCTAATTAGATTCAATCAAACTTTTAAACCCATAAGAACACTATGGAGTCCAATGGTTTTGAATCGTCCCCATATGTCTATTCCTGGATTTACCCAAATTGGTTCAAATTAACTAAGAACATTCCCGCAACTGCCAAACCAAGGATGAGAAACCAAATTCTGAAATGTCCATCATAAACTGAAACCTTCCAACATAACTTTCAATTTTCAACGTAAGGAAGTTTATAATATCATTGCTACACCACTTGACGTTCCGTAACCTAGATTCCCCCGCATGAGTTTTCCACTTTGAGCAACACCGTGACGTCACAGGATACGGATATTGCCAGCTGTATCAGTGGTGCCATCGGCGGGAAACAGATTTCCCTCGCGTGTCTGTGATCACTGTTGTCAACGCGAGGATGAGGCAACCCGTCATGCGAGAGGTTTGGGTAACAAAGACACATAACAAGGACAATGTGATAACTTGATTGTGGTAGATTTCCTTCAAGGACGTTAAACAAGGACAGAATTGTTCGTTTTTATTGAATTTCCTCAGGAAAAATGAGATATTCATGCCGGTAAGTCCCAGGCTCGGGACCGTGAAATGAGCACCGATCCTGACCCCCAAAAACCGCTTTGAGCATTTTTTCAACACTTAATAGCGAGACTGTGAGCGAAGCGAAGTAGAGTAACAAATTGTAAAGAAAATTAGTTTTTTTAATTAAAATTCGAGTCATTTCAAAATGGCGGCCAAAAGATTTATTTTTCTCTCTCTACAACAGCAACGTTATGAGTAGTCCGATTTAAAAAAAACTTGAAATACGTTTTCCCTTAACGGTATGCAATAAAAAGTGTAGTAAAATAACAATTAGTCTGAGGCCGAAGGCCGAAGCGAGCCTGTGAGCGGAGCGAATAAGAGTAACAAATTGCAAAGGAAATTCGATTCACTAATGCCAGCGGCGCTTGAGCTTAGCTGCGTGTCGGCTTGGTTTTCGATTTGCGTGCGTTTTCTTTGTATGGAGTCGTATCTTGTGGATTTGTATGACCTATAAAGATTTTAGTGCAATTAATACTTGGGAAACCTCCCTTTAGGAGTAGGTCTGCATAGGAGTACTTTTTTAATTTAATTTTTCCTGTAAAGCTTTTATCTTCCAAGGTTGTCTATGTCTCGTTGGGGTGGGTTCCAACTCCTCCACCAAAAAGTGATAGTGATAGGGCATTCCAACTCCTCCACCGTAGAGAGAGAGAGAGAGGAAATAATTAAGGACGCTTGGGCACACCAGTTGAAACGCACCCTGGCAGCTCTTGGACCCGACTCTGGAGGGAATCCCCGGCTGTCACCTTTGGAGCTCGGCAAACCCCTATTGATCCGTGCGTATTGTTTTCCACCGCATCTTGTTTATGTTGTTTACTTGTTTCAGCAAACAATCAGCAAACATTTTTTGAAATAATTAGGGCCTATGAATAATGTTTTACAACATTTGATGGTATATAAATAAAATACTGTAAAATATTATGTTTGTTGTTTCAATTTGCTTTGTTTATACATAGGTGTTAAAAACCATACAAATATCATTACATGGCGGAAAGTATTTACTTTAATAGTTTTATGTTAATTGTTCAAAAGTACGGCCGATGCACTCACCCCTCCTCCCACCCTTTGTGATAGTTTTGAGGGATGCGTGTCAACTGGTGTGCCCAAGCGTTCTTAATAGTCTATTTCCTCTCTCTCTACGGTGGAGGAGTTGGAATGCCCTATCACTTTCACTTTTTGGTGGAGGAGTTGAAACTCACCCGTCTCGTTGTACCCTTACTACCCCCTAGCAAGTTCAAGATAATTTACGTAGTTTTTCAAATCAAGAATAATAGGTATTGAAAAAATAAAAACAGTAGTCCATGCTTAACTAGAAACACATTTTTACTTATCCATAAAATAATACGTATACATTTTAAGTTAATCCGTTTTTGATTCGATCCCCTCAGAAACCAAAATAAGGTTTCATTGTGGTCTTCACCAATGTTCTTTGCGATGAGTTAATTAAAGAGGACCTTTCGCTGATGACATCATAGATACAATTTTATTTTTCTAAAAAGAACTTATTCTCAGCTCTGCCAGGAAAGTGAAGGTCCTCTCTTACGCACATCCAGCAAGTCATTCTGTTATCCAATTGGTAAATCTCAAAAGCAGGTCTCGTTTTGAGGTTAAGGGTCCGAGGTTTTGTAACGCTCGTGTCATAATATGAGTGACGTACTGTATGACAGAGTAATTCACAGAGTTATGGGAATGGCGGGTTTAAACCAGAGATAAACTCTGTTATGATCTGTGGTTTAAACAGTTAATGAAGAGGACGTGTTCAAGAAACACGAGATACTTTGAAAATTGAATACTGTAGAGATCAAAACTATGTTAAGGGATAGAAGAGAAATTAAGTTTAGGAAGTGTTTAAATCATTCAAATAACCAACAGGAAAATGTATAGTCGTATGGATACAAAACCGTAAGTTATTGAAAGATACATATAAATTACCTCATTGTGTAGTTGGTTTCAATTAATCTAATTGAAAATGTCCGATGAAACATACATAGTTACAACTGTAGCCCACAGTAACTATTTGCTTGAGTATTCTAGCAAAGATAATAGACCGATTTTATAACGAGTTTAAAAACTCCTTTCCTTAGATGTGTATAAAGAATGTTTCCTTAAAACAAACCTCCTAAATCTCACAATTTACCCGCCAAATGCCAATGGCTGGCCACCCACATGACAGAGACAGAGAGTAGACTAGGGAAAGTCGGTGACCTTGGACACGCGAGTGATTCAGGTGTGTTTAATCTGTGGTGCTTCTCCAGTCAGCTGTTGGTTGTCATGTTTGTTTACATTCCTCTGTGGGCAAAACACTCCAGCTCCAGCTGGCTTGTCAAGTACGCTGGAACTGGGTCGACTAAAGTGCATTTCTCATTCGGTTGGTGACTATAAACGATTCATAAGTCACGTTGCATTGGTGTGCGGGATATTAATTAATGACCCAATCCAGGGAACAGTCGGCCCTAGTTTGTAACAAGACTATATCTTATCATCTATCAAAAACACTCTCACAGTGCCGGCAGGGGTAAATGCGACCGAAACGGCGAAGAAAAATAAAAGTAACACAGTGATCGGCTGAAATATTTCAAGAGCCAATCAGAGTCCGTCAATTCCATCGAAACCAGAATATACTCGTTTAAGGTCTGGTGTCAAATCCCTTTTTTATTCTTCGCGTTGGCCGCCCTAGAAGCCGACCCTAGGAACCATTAACCTTTATTGATGTCTTGATAAACCAGTTGTTTAATTATGCCAAAGATTACGATATGGCAGTTAGATAGCGCATAGATGCCACATGGTTGAGGCAGGAAAATCACCATAGTTGCGGCAGCCCAAGCACAGATAGCGCTGCCGTCTTTCTCTCCCCTCGGCACCCCATGCTCGAGTTTTTCCGATGTCGATGACTAAAAATGTGACTAAATCGTGCGATTTCAAGACCGAACGGACTCGCAGTGCTATCTGTGCTTGGGTTGCCGCAACTATGTTAATTTTCCTACCTCAGCCATGCAGTATCCATACGCTATCTGCCTACCATAACATAATCTTTGATTAAGTTTAATGTACCTACACTATCTCCAGTCTCAAGGCAATGGTCACTATAGTTCACACGGTATCTATTTGATCGGGAAGTGTCAATTTTATATAAAGTACCCAACGGCCAATGTGTATGTGTAACTGGATTGGCAAATTTTATCAACACACCTTAATAAAGTCCCAATTCACAAGCTGAATTCTTGAGTCATTTTTTCCTCCAAAACTGTTATTGCTCTTTGGATTTCTTTCTACCTACCGATCCGGTCCCATAACACTTTTATTGTATTGCACTCCATTGCGGTACAAGAGTGATTTAGAGATCTGAAACGCCAAACTAATTGTTTGATTGTTCCCTAATTTCCTGCAACTTGTCTTTATATAGTATGACACCCAGGCGGCGGAATGCCGAGTGTTATATGGTCGGTCGGGTCAGCTGTTCTGCTGTTTTACAGTCCAGCCGGCCTTGGGCTGGACGTGGCAGTCGTTAATCCAAATTACCAACCAATTATAAAATTTGCAACTTTCGTCGGAGACGTTTCAAAATTCGTCGGAAAGGCCTTGAGATAGCTGTTAGCAGTTAGTAGCCTCGTGGTGACATCAGTGAACTGAATTACGTGGAACGCCCGCTACAGGTGGTAGATTCGAGCCGCCGCGCACCCTGACTGAGGGGCATCGTGCAGCCTGCAGTACATGGTTCCCTATGGGCAGAAAATTTCTGAAACAGAGCCAATACAAAAGAAGCACCTTACCTACATAACGATCTAAAAAGTCCAGAAATATTCACCTCTAAAGTTCTCAAATTTTCCCGGGGGAGAGCTCCTGGACTAACTCACCTCCTGTTGCAGCCTGATGGCTCCGCTGCCCAAGTCGACCCCGGAGGCTACAGGGTGCTCCTGTACAGACTCGCAGACCCAGATCCCTCCAAGATCAACTTCCAGGACGCACTGACAGCGTTCTTCGCGTTCAACGACGTCCGTATCTCTGAGGACGGCTTAGCGGAGGGGTACATCGTCGTGTTCGACATGAAGGGATGCTCCTTGGGACATCTCGCCAGGGTGTCCACATGCATGCACCTTGTCCGCAAGTTCATGGTCTACATCCAGGTAATCGTGGTACAACATTGGTCGTGTACTTGAAGAAGTCAAGTGTACTAAATTTCTTGGGGTTTTCATAGACAACAGTTTTTCGTGGTACAGCCACATTGATTATATTGTTGAAAAGATTTCCTCAGGAACTTTTCCGCTTAGAAACATTTGCCAATATTGTAAGCCAGATATATTTTTTTATTTGCAAAGTTTGATAATAAATAGTTTGTTGACTACGCTTTTTTCTCCACCAAAATTTACCAAATTCTCTACATCAGGACTTTAGGTAGGTATTTTAAGGTAGGCATAAGATGCTAAAATAAACTAAACCCTACAAATAACTACACATTTTGTATTTAAAGTAATGTTATGGACTTAACTGAACCTTTCGTCTGTGTTGTCTGCAGGACTGTCACCCGGTGAGACTGAAGGGAGTTCACGTGATCAACACAGTCTCCTTCATCGACAGCTGCCTGGCACTCATCAAACCCTTCATGCAGTCCGGCCTCATCCAGCTGGTAGGAACACACAGAAGTAGAACCCCGTCCCGTCGACGAGCAGCCACATTTTAAAATAATTTATCACCCCAGAAAAAGTTGCTCAAAACATGCTCTCTCGTTTAGGACGCTATTTTTTGGTGTAGAGTTTAGAAAAGTTGTTTCCCATGTTCTCAAAGGTTGTCTCTAGGGTTTTACAACCTTTTTTTATCTTACGCAAAAACTAGCAAAAAAGACTTTAAGCCAAACAATAGGTTATTTTAAAAGTGTATTATATTTTTCACAAGCAGTTTTTGCCTTTTTTGTGTATAAGGAATATAGAACCACTCTTACCCTATCATATATAGGCCTACCCGCATTTGTAAGTTTCGGTTTATAAACGGCGTCGGAAACAGAGAACTACTGAATCCATGTTTTGCCACTTTTTGAGTGAGCGGAGCATAGTTGGAATATCGCTACTACCATTTCTCTTGACTGGCGGTTTGCGCAACTCTTCAAAGAACTGAGCCAGACAAAACAACCCTACTAGAGCCGATTTTTTGATACAGAATATATAAACCTGAATTTTCTCCTACCCCTCGTGCACCGGAGAGAAATAATCAATACTCCTCTATTTCAGTGGTAAACAAGGGTTCTTCCTTAATTGACTAATCCTCTTAAGCTAGTTAATGTATACTTATCAATAAAAGATTTTTGAAGAACTCCCTTATGCCCGTTACGCGAAACGACTAATGCAGGTAAATTAGTTCAAACAAATAAATTATTCCAATTTATTTATCTAGATCCCCCACTACAACTGTGTGTTTTGACTGTACTAAGCTGAACTGCTTCTTCAAAAAACTATTTTGAGTGCTTTGCGCTTTAAGACTCTTTTGATCTCTTTTGAAAACTCTAATCCATTACTTTCCTGTGCCTCCCAGTTTAGCAGTCCCTCGACGTTATTTAACCCTTCCGATCTCTACTTCCAGATCCAACTGCACTCTGAGCTGAGTTCCCTGGAAAAGTACTTCCCCCTGGAGCTGCTGCCCGAGGACTATGGAGGCCAAGCACCGGACACCCTGCGCCTCCACGAGGACCATGTCCAGCTGGTTAGCAAGCACTATAAGGACTGGCTCAAGGACTCTGAGCGGCTGACGGCAGACCTGAAGAAGAGACCTGCCAAGTCCAAGAACCTCATAGAGCTGCAGGGCTCCTTCAAGACTTTAGAGATAGACTAGTGGTAGTTGTAGTAAACATAAAAGGCAAGATTTCCTTCCAGGAGAACTTTCATGGGTAATTTTCAAGTTGGTGTTTTTTCATCCTTCAAAATAGCCTTGGTCTGTAGCTCAATGCAAGAGTTGCAGTCTTCAATGTGGAGAGTCACGGGTTCGAATTCTGACGCAGGCAGGTGGGTTTGGACCGTTTTCCCAAGCGTTTCCATGTTCCTACAAATCTAGATTAAGACTAATTTAAAATGATGGCTACTCGGAACCTAACTTGTGACAGGATTTGTAATTATTGGACTGCTTAAAGTTAAGCTATAAAAGAATTCAGAATATTCTAAAGAAAACAGAAGAAATGCTATGTATGACCTTGGAGACAGTCCCTTAACTTGCTCAATCATGTCACTAAACAAATGTATATTAATTTTAAAACAAACCCAATCATGTAACTACTTTAGTTAAATCTTGCCTTATGTAAATACAAAAATAATATAGACGTTTTATAAAGACAATAAATTATGTAAATATACAAATTATAGGCATTTTATATCAAATAAATATAGTTTTGTTACATTAGAGTGATCCTGAACAGCTATAAACCTGACTTAATTATACTATACTTTCCCTTTTTATTCCATCTCATAAAATGTATTGCATACCTTTGACGCTATAATTAAAGTACCTTAATAACATGTAAAACTATCATTTAAATGATTTGCAAACTAGATGACAGTAAAACAGCAGATGAATTTAATTATCTTCTTGCTGTGCATTCCTTGGCTATTTCTGTGTGGACTGTGCCTAATACCACTCAATAGTTTGTTAGAAATGTATATAAAAATAAAGAAGTTCTATCTTTACATTTGTCTAATTTACCCTCTGTCTAAAACCTAATATTATAATTTATATTGTATAAAACCTAAAATATTACAAATCAGCCTAGAAAACAAAATAGTATGAACAATTAACGTAGAGCAACCAAGAAAGCTCAGCATGTAAACGGCCGGTGATATCTACCAACCGACTGACTGGCAGGGAGCAGTAGACAACCAATCACAGGTATGTAGCAGGCTAACTGTAGCATAGAGAGGACAAATCTTTAGTCAAGCGCAGGTAATGAGGTGTCTTCCAAGAGTTAAATTCATGGAGGCCTGTTTGAGTGTTTGAAGTCCTTAATATAGTACCATGTTGTGAGTTTGTGTGTTATTTCTTGCTGAAAGTTAAGTTGAAAGCAATATAGTTCATTTTAACGAGAGGTAGCCGATGGCAAAAGGTTCAGGGCTATCAGTACGAGGACACTGATGTCAAAGGTAAAAATCCTTGGATCTATATTCTAAAAAGTAATAAAAATACTACTCTTCTTTCGCCTTGAGTAAGAGGCAGACAGCCAAAAGAGCCCCCTGACCCATCAGTCATGAGAATCTCAGAATAACATTAAAACGAGACTTTGCAATCACGTAAAAACCCCCCACTAGGAATTCAACGAAGCTGCTAGTCGGCTAAAGCAATAGTTGCATCAGGAATCCACCTTGGAGTCGGGCTGGAGGTTATTCCCCCTGACCCCCGGCGGCACCGCATTTCATACCACCAAATTAAATCCTGGCTCCGGCATTGATCATGTACAATAATATTTATTAACTTCAATTTACATAGCGCTTGACAGTATATTCACAATATAACGATTTCAAAACGTCCTTTTAATTTGAGGTCGTCGGCAAATTTTACTCTGGTATTATTATACATACCAAACAGTAGTACAAATCTCGTGGTATAGGGTATTTTATCTTTGGTTTGTACAAAAAAGAGCACAGTAGTTTTTTCCTTTCTGTTTGTCATTGTGATTCCGTCAGCTAAGCTCGTCACAACATCTTCAGTTTTGATAACATAGACGTTATTTAATCTTAATTTATTAATCCGAATTGAAAGCTATCTCTCAGATATCCTCGCTAAATACACGTAAGTACCTAGTGTTTATTCTATTATCTCACATATTGATTAGGTTAATCCTTATTGACTGTTGGCCCAATGATTGATGGAAATCCCTCAGATAGGTGGAAATGCATGTATTGCGCACTCGTGAGTAGGCCTATTCAATTCGTTTTAACCTTCTTAATAACTGGTTTGTCTCAATCATATTAAACCTAAATAGGCTACCTAAAAGTAATCAAATCCATACTACTATTGTTTTGAATTTTATAAGTTAGCAGTCTAAGTTTGCCTGGATTAGTCTGAAAGGACTAGTATGTTGCCTGAAATTTTAAACATCCACTATAACGCCGCTTGTACATAGCTAGACTATGATCAACACTTTTGGGACCTGCTTAAGTTTATTTTATTATGTTGCCTCCAATTATGTATAAATTAGCTTGACACCATTTTAAAACAACGTAATAACAACTTCGTGTAATGGTGCAACTTTTAAAGTGAACCTTAACTGTCACCTTCAATGAGTCCAACTACAGCTCCCAGCAGCTCCAAATAACAGTTCCAGGATAACGGACGTCACGTAAGGAACTGGCCCCCTCTCTAGTTTATCACGAGCTGGGTAGCCTACTTTCCACAGTTATTTCTCTATTATGCTAGTAATACACTCTTGACGCTCATTGGTATTTCACCCTGGTCATACCACATGGGCAAGATGTAGTGAGCAGGGTGAAAATAGCCTCGCTACTTGCACTGGCTAAGAAATCTCCTCCAAATAGATATGGCTGAATACATAGGCCTACTTAAATTGTATGTGTAGACTACATATCAACATATCAGCCTACACAGTTTCCTTGTTAGATATGTAGAAGGTAGCGCCTTGCAGAGTGCCTCGCCTCACCTAAGGTCTTGGGTCTTTTGAGCCAAAAACTGCTCCTTGAGTTAATCCCTATTGGCAGCTAATGATACGACAAGTGCACAAGGTAAATTCCCTTCTGGGTGTTACCTGGCAGCAAGTGAATAACCTAGTCTAGCCTTACACAAAATACTTGGCCTTTGTGTAGAATCATAGTGGGTTTCCCCGAAGATTCAGCTTTATTGAGGTCAAAGATATCTGGCCGGATATTGGGAGGTCCTTTGTTAGAATATGTGTTGAATCTCTTAAAAATTCTGAGTGTAAATAAACTATTTTTGAGAGATATTGTTAAAATGTTTATGAATTGTGCTTGTTTTAGGCGTTAAACAATATAAACCTAGATACTATAAAGACTAGAGACAATATAAACCAAGAAGGTTTTTACAGGCAGCCAGAGAGCGTTTACTTTGGGTAAGTGGAATTAAAGTAAGCTGTACATTTGTTGTAGGTTAAACTAGCTTATTTACTTCAGCCTGGTAGAAAAAGAAAACTTAACTTAATAATATTAAACCTGCTGAAAGGCCGATTAGGGGCTATTGATTTCATATCATGAATATAAACAATTTAATTATCTTTAAAAGGTTTCCTATGTATTCTTAATAACTGTAATAAAATTTGTCTCTGAATTTAGCCTATGTAATTTTACTTTTGTATAAGGTCTGTGTATCTCCTATATTTTTGTATGAGAAACAACACATGAGAACAACATCTGGTTTGACATTTATGTAAAGGCTAAGAAAAAGCGAGACATAAATAAACCAACTTAATTTTGAAAGCAAATCTGAGAATTTTATATTAAGCTTTCATTTGCTATTTATTGATTTTCAAACTTTTTTAGCCTGCACTAACACATGTTTCTGAACACCAACAGCTTTTAGCTACCTGTAACTGTATATTTTCAGTGCAACTTTATGGCAGTTTTTCTGCAAGAAAATGGAGTTCTTGCGATGGGAAATAAAACGCCGGTATCGATTTTGCAAGAAATGCTGCAGAAAAGAGGAATCACCCCACATTACGAGCTGATTTACAACGGGGTGGGAGAGTTGGTTCCTATCTTCAAATATCGAGTGTCAGGAGACGGCTTAGGGGCTATAGGAGAAGGGAAGACGAAGAAGGCTGCCAAACACGATGCGGCTGCGACGTATCTCAAGAGAATGCAGGGAGGCAGGGGGAGAGCTCTCGTGGAGAACGCAGACGTACACGTAGCAGAAGAAATAAACGTTGTGTCTCCTTACATGGGCGCCATAAAAGAAAACTACGTAGGAAAACTGGACGAGGTTTGCGTCATCAACAAATTTCCCCTGCCGGAATTCGATCCTGTGAAAGAAGAAGGACCTCCGCACGCCAGAATATTTACCATGAAATGTTCCGTGTCGTCGATTTCGGAAATAGCGGTAGCTCGGACGAAGAAACAAGCGAAGCACTCGGTGGCGCAACAGATGATCAACAGGCTCATGAAGATCATGGGCGACAGGTTCATCCCCCCTCCAGAGAACCCTATGGAAGTGGAAGACATGAAGGACTTGCCTGCTCTAGAGTTTACCAAGTACCAGGAAGACATGTCCATACCTCTGGCAGACATTCACAACACCTTCTTCCACAGGATCGAGGATCTGCCCTTGCCAGCGTCCTTAGTCAGCCTGTCCCACAAACCTGAGGAGTTCTACTCGCAACTAGAAAAGCCAAAAGAGTTTTTAGATAACTTATTGGAAGAAATTGGCGGGGTTTGCAGAGTCACCCCGATGTCTAGGACTGAGCTTTTGAACGCTTTTCGGAAAGCAGATGAAATGCTGAGCGAGTGGTTCTATTTTGATGATGAAGAAGACGAAGACGAGGAGGAAATAATGCTCAGTTCTGATGACGATTTGGAGGGCAAGATCAACAATCCAGAGTACGTCCTTGAAGACTTTGACTTTGGCTCACTCTCCGTCCCCGCTCAAACCCCTCCCTCCTCATCTCACTCAGAACCTCCAGAGAACGGAATCACCAACCTCGAGGCTAGTCTCGGAGCGTGTAGTTTAGAACATAAATATAGCGAACTGGAGCCCAAACCTGTGCCTTCGGACATTTTTATATTCCTCACCGTCGACTGCCCCCATGGCCAGTGGGTATTTAGAGGCCACGGGGAAAGTTTAGATCAAGCAACAAACCGAGGGTCTGTGAAAGCCCTTGTATTCTTGCGAGAACTTATCAAACCCAACCTTAAACAGAAGCACAAGATGTAAACTATAACTTTAAGTTACTGAAGTTGTTGGGCCTGTGTAAACATATTTTAGGTTTCAAAAACATAACCGTCGTAAATGAAGATGTAATATAAACTAATGTTTTAAACTTTTTTAACTGTGGAGAACTATAGACTTACTTTATGTTTTATTTTGATTTTAACCATCCCAGTCATAAACATTTATATTTTGCCTTGGTTTATAAAAAAAATTTGAAGTTCCTGCAATGTACCAATGGCACAATTACAAATAGGATTATGAAATTTACTCCTAGATAATAAACTCTCAAACATACACAGTGGGTAGTAGTTTGATATATTTTAGTATAAATTAGTTATAACTACAGTATGTAAAACATATTTTATTTTTATCAAGAATTGGTTTTATTATGCAGTAAACTTTCAGATAGCCTCAAAGGCAGAAATTCTACTCAAACTATTAAATAAATAATTTCTTTCATTCTAATTTTAAAAGTTGTATATTTATTTTACACATAATTTTACTGTTATTAAAAGATGTTATGTTTAAGAAGGAACATTTTTAGTTCAACAAGCTAGAAGCTTAGTTCTGGTTGTATTTCAGTTAATATGTCATTGAAAATTAATTGATGTTTGTAAAACAATTAGCTAATTTACTAATTGATGTAATTTATTTTGCGTAATCCTCAGTTTGTGGTTAGAACTTAACAATTTTATGCATATTTTGTGCACAGGAGATCTTTAAGGTAAATATTTTACCGAACTTGAAAAGTGTGAAAACTGAGCTAAATTAATTTGTGCGTTAGGAAAATGTCAGCCTTTAGTTAGGTTATTGCTTTATCGAAATAATGTTCCTGATGAAGTTAAAATAGAATAATTTTAATTCAAAGTAAATATTTAAGTCAAAGCTAGACTTTTTAAAGACACTAAAAAAGTAACGTGTTTTTGTGTGTAATAAACTTTTTTCATTCACTTGGAGACTTTATTCTTTACTAGCTGAGAGTATCCGCGCTTCGCCTCGGGGTTTTGTTAACATAACTGTTGGCGCATCATGAACACACTAAAAGCAAGCTTTCCGAGCTAACGGTTAAAGATATGACAAAAATGCTCAGCACCATTTTTGTAGGGGATTAAATTTTAAAGCTGTATGGGCTGTCAAAACTTAAATATCTTTTACGGGCTTTCTAGAATTTTAAGTTACAGTATTGGGCTTATAAATTTTCAAATTTAATGAGGTCTTATCAATGGCTGCCATCTTAAATATAATAACATTTTCAAACATGTTAATAGCCTATATGTTGGCCAGGTATATAAGCCACATCCTTGTAAAATTGCATTAAAATTGGTCCAGTGGTATTTACGTGATTGAGGAACAGACACACACCATCTCATTTTTATAAATTAGTATAAAATTTGATTTATTAAATTCAATGTAAATAAATTCTCTGTATATTGATTGTACTGTGTATGCAATTAAATAAATGGGGTTTTCCATTGAGCAATATGTATAATTCTTTAAACACCTTTTAACTAAAAGACTGTAGTGTATCTTTTAGTGAATTCTCAGCCAATTCAAACTGTCTGGCTTCAGACCAGATAACAAGACAGAGTGCAAGATAGGCCTGGACAATGTTATGTTTTCATATTTTGATAACAATATCGATAACGGTATATCATTATTTTTGGCGATAATGATATATCATATTTTCACCGATTAATATTTTGATGTATTGTCATATTGGGAATATCTTTCTATCGCAATATACTGTATCATAACATCCTACTTGGCGACACATCAAAATATTGCCTATGGCTATATCCTAACAAAATATGAATCCATCTAATACATTCTTTGGCATTAAAAAATGGGACCTATTAAATTAATCCAGAGTACATCACCTTAATATGTCTGAAAAGATATAAAGCTATACAGTATTAATCTTAAATAAAAGACGTTTCCCTATAAAAACACATAAGAAATTAACAACTGCATTCCCAAATTTGCTTCATTTCTTACTGAACAGGAAAATTTCAAATATGGTGGCTACATCATCAGACGGGTACTTTTTTTGTGCTATACATTTCCAGTAGTCTTAAAGAACAGTAAAAAGTGTTATCTTATCAACTTAGAAGGAAGACGGTAGAGTAGGGGTTTTCAAAATTAAAAGCATTATTAAAAGCACACTTTGAGTTTTGGCAACATGAAAAAGCTACGAATGACACCTCTTTCATGCAAAGTAAGGAAAAGAACCTTTCATAGGATTTATTGTATTCTTTGAAAATGTTGTTATATCAGAGCCATCAACTTAGTAGGAGAAGAATGACTTGTTGAGTTTTGTTATTAAGATGATTTCTTCAGGTTAATACAGCAATATAATCTTTTCATTGTGGTTTTAATAGAATAGGTTAAAATTTAAGAGAAATGTATGTTGACAAAATTTTTTATATAGGATTATCCGTGGACTTTTCTTTTAATTTTCAAGTGTGTGATTGAATCTACTACGGGTTATTAGAAAAAATTTAATTTAATTGTTAAAAGTGGCTGATTGAAGAGTTAATAAACAATAAGTGATGAGTAACTCCATCTTTAAAAGTGTAGTTTTGTATTTGGTGTAGAAAATGCATTCATAGTTGACATTATTAAGTAATTTGTACAATTTGAGTTGAGTGTACCACTACACATTAGCAGTATCGCGAGGTGCACTCTTGTCTCCCGTAGCACAGTACCCACTGAGACATGTTCCGATCTGCTCTTTACACAGATTATTATTTCAGGTGCGACAGAATGGAAACCGAGAATGTGTTTCTGTTTGTCCCCAACTTAATCGGCTACGCCCGCATCGTCCTGGCGTTGGTCTCGTTCTACTTCATGCCGACGGACTGGACAGTGGCCGTGACTTGCTACTGTGTGTCCGGCCTGCTCGATGCGTTCGACGGCCACGCCGCGCGCCTGCTCAACCAGAGCACCAAGTTCGGCGCGATACTCGACCAGCTGACCGACCGCTGCGGCACCATGTGTCTGCTCGTCACGCTCAGCAACTTCTACCCCGCGTACATGTTCTGGTTCCAACTCAGCATGAGTATCGACATCGCCGGACACTGGATATACCTCCACTCCTCGCTGCTGCAGGGACGTACGAGCCACAAGTTCATCGACCTGGGCGACAACCCTATCATGCACATGTACTACACTAGCCGGCCCACGTTGTTCTTCATGTGTCTGGGCAACGAAGCGTTCTTCGCAGCGCTGTACGCCATGCACTTTGCGCAAGGGCCGGTCATCGCGGGCGTGGGTCTGTTCCGTCTCATCTGCTACGTTTCCTTCCCCGTCATGTTCGTCAAGACTGTGATCACGCTGATTCACATGTACGTGGCTTGTTGCAACATCGCTACCATCGACGTCAAGGAACGTCAAGACGCAAAGAAGAAGTAGGCTCCACGTGTTACCTCGTAGCTAAGCTTACAGTAGCCGTGTTCGGTGTTAAATGTCGGTGTATTGTTCTAAAAGATCTTTATGTAGTTGTTCCTCTTTAAGAGAATAGTTTTTATGACACAGTTTTCAATGCACTAACTTTACGATTGTTACAACTGTTTAATATCTTCATTCGATCTATCATTTAATCAACAGTTGATGTTGTATGTCAGGAGAAATAATGTTTTTGCGACCCCACTTGATTAGATTTAGTTTTTAACAAACGTCATAAAACTAAATAGCGAATGTCAATTTTCTCCTCTTCACAACTAAATCCGAACCTATCTACAATCTACATCTTTAGACCAATAACAAACTTATTTTGGTTTTTCAAGTGTCAGTTGTGTCATAAAGTTACTAGTCATGTTTGGTGTGAGTTTGTGAATGGTTAAGTGATATATAGTAGTGTGTGTGTGTTGACGTTCAGAGTTAAAACACACTTTAATCCTGTTTATTCTTTGTGAAACTTTATCTCTCTACTTACAAGGACCCAACAATAGGATGCTTAAAGGTTTCAGATACAATTTTAAGGCATTGTGTTTTTAACTTACATCTAAAGTTTAAATACGAGGGCTGTTCAGAAATTAACTTCCGTTGTTGTATAGTGAGTAGACTAACCAGTCAATGTGTGTAAATTATATGCGATTAAAAGCCTGACTCATTGTGAATCTAACAGTATGCTTAACATTTTGTTTTTTCATTTTTATAATCTCTAAATGTCGAAACTAAATTCCTGAGATCTCTAAATGATCTCTACATGAAATATTCCTGCCAGCCAAATAAATGGCCTATTAACTTAAAAAATAAGTTTGACATCAGAGTTCTGCAGAAGTGTTCCTAAAACCCTCGGTTAGCCAAACCTGTTGGAATTTTGTCGTTAACTTTTAGGAGTTGCACGTAATCCAGTGATTTTCAAAGTAAAGCAGGTTAAAGCGTGAATTGCGCCCTTTTTTTGTTATGGACACTGGCGGCGGAATGTCATGCAACAGCTTAAAAAACTTCGAGCCTTGGTATGATAAGTGCTCTGAATTTTATAGTGAACATGTCAATGTATAGGTGAAAGAATGCTTTTTAATATGGATATAATGAAACGTTTCTAGAATGGATGTACATTTTACTAATTTTGAATGGAACATAATTTAAGAACAGCCCTCGTATTTTATAATTGATTGAAAATGATTCCTAACCTTCTGAAATTTTGTTACAACTTAGAAGCGGGTTCTTGTACATTCCTACTTGTAATGAAATTGCATTTAGCTTGTGTCTATTGCGTTGAATTGTGTTACATTCCTGTACGTTTAATTGCCAAGAAAAACTTCACATATTCATCAGTAAATCAAGCAGTTTTGAATTATCATAATGGTAATAGAAAGTTTTGTAATATTTATGAACTTTCTGACCAATTCATTTTAGATACTCTAAAAGGCTATTCAAAAATGTGTAAATAGAAGTATATTTATCTCTTGACCCTACTAGTACTAACATACTTAAAAAGATGTTGAAACCTGCTAATAGTTTTAGCTATATATTATTATAGCCTATTGAAAGTTTATTGTTCTCGTTTGTATACAATTTTTACACAAATAGTTCATATTTTTCTTTTCATTCCTCTGTTTTGAATGTAGCTACTTTACTCGGAAAATTTATTTCCATCTTACCTTAATTTTTAGCTTTGTACTTTGTTAGTTTATTATTGTTAGGTTTTGCGGAGAGGTGTCATTTGTGCCAAAGAAATCTTCAAGTCTGTGCTACTTGTGAACCAAAGTTTTGGTTTTTCTCTCGCTTATTTTTTACCTACTTAGATTAAGATATAGGGCACCTGTTATCGAAAACCATAACCATTAACCACACATAAATAATTTTACAACAGCTTTCTAAGAGTTGTTGCACACTTCACAATCTTCATACAAGAAGTAAACAAATATATTATTTTGGAACCAATTATTATTTTTGTTTGGATTAAGACAAATATTCACTAGGTAACTTAGAGTGTAACTACGTAGTACTTTAACAAAAATGGTGTCACTAAAAAATATTTTGTATTACACTAGTCAATAGCATGTTTGTTGTGCTTCCGTAAAGATACTTCACAAAATGTAATGCTGCACTTGCAATAAACGTATTGTACGTCACATAGTGGTCATAGTGTTTTATTCCCTAACACAGAGTAATTTAAGTGAAATCAGCGGCAACGTGTAGAACATGTTGCCGAAAACTGTGCAAATTTAAAACTTGTAAAGGGGAGGTCATTATTTTTCAGCCACCCTGTTTACTGGAATAATGTAATGAATAATTGACGAACACATTTGATAATGATAATTTTAATTAAACAAAGCAGTATAAACTTCTATATAAACCCAAGGGATAAAAATAACAAAATAAAACAAACAGTGTTTTTCAATTGACATAAACACTTTTTATCCTTGTAACAAAATTATTATTTTTATTTATTCCCTTTTTTTTATAAGTCATTCCATTATCTATTTTATTATTAACACAAATTATAAAGTAAAAGTTAGGCTGATATAAAAGTCTTGTTAGAGTGCCAGAGAATCTTCGATGTTTTTATCATTTTCTTTACCTTACAAATCAACAGGAAAGGTCACTGTCACAAAATAGTGAATTTTTTGTACAGTATCAGTGTTTCACCAAAATATGGCTAAAAAGGTCCTTTATTTAGCACATAAAAAAGTGAAATAGGTTTATAACAACTAAAGTAAATGTATTCTTACCAACTTAAATTAAGCTAATTTGTTGAGCACTTTGGGACTTGGTAAGTATGGCAATACATTATGATTAATAATCTTAAAACTAACAGTCTTCTGTAAGGTTTCATATAGTGTTAAAAAGTAGAAATGAATATTTTTTAGCTTAAACTGATTGACGATTTTACAAATGATATTTGATCAATAAAACTTAACAAAACCCTACCCTAGGTTATAATAATTAATAGTAGCGATTCCAAAATGAAGGTGAGGTAAATTAGAAAGTAAGAACACATTTCAAGGACTTTCATCCATATCTTCGTTGGCACCCTTCCTCTTTTTTGTTGAAAGCTTGTTGAGGATGTTTCTTTTTCTTTTCACGACAAGGGTTATGTTGAGTTCGTTGCCGCCGTCAAGCCAATCCTTGCAAATATCAGACGGCAGGTTCAGTGTCCCTCGTTCTGCTTGAGAAACTTTTACCTCTCTTGAAAAAACATAGCTTTTGAGCTTGGGCCTAAACTCGAATGTAACGGTAATGTTGGTGGGAATCTCACACTTAGAGCCTGACACGGTGAAATTCCACTCACCGTCCACTTTGTTCAGCGCGATTTGGACGACTAGTCGCAAGGGTTGAGTGAAACAGAAAATTTTCCTGTGATTGCCCGCTTCGTCTACTTGTACAAAGTCTGAATACTTGACGTCAGAATTTCTATCGGTGAGAACTCGATTTGAGTGTATCTCTTCGACGTGTGTTCTAAGACGAGCTGTGGCCACGGAGTGGTTGCATACGAAGCACTTGACGGGCTCGTACTGACAGCTTTCCTCGTGCTTAACCCCTGGTTTCACAGACTGGGTGCACTCTCGGTAGCGGCAGGCGTGTTGGATTGTACCCGCAATTCTCTCGTGGAAATTCCTGAGGCAGGCACTTGTTTCGTACACTGTACAACACAGAGTGCACTCACCACCTGCTGACTTCTTGCAGGCTCGGCAGACGACGCGACACTCACACCAGAACATTCTGCTCGAGTGAGTCCACACCTTGCACTCACTGCACGTGAGGGCTTCCAGCGTAGTCTGTGCACGCCCACTTCTCTTCTTTACCTGTGACACGGACCAAGGGTTAAGACTTTTGAAAGAGAGAGCAAAAAGTGTAGTTTGACAGTTTTATAAGGAAGAAAATTACATACAGAAGTAAGAATCACTTAGCATCAGACATTTTTCCTTTGCCTAGTTTCCGCTTTATGTAAAGAATCACTTCATTTTTCTGGTCTAATGTAGCAGACAATGACCTCAACTCATTGCAAAAAATTTAATTTTAACAGTAGGTTGTTGAATAAGTTTTTTCAAAATTTAAGAAAAGATTTGGTTTTAAATTATGTTTTAGTCCTACATAATTATGATCCTTGGGAAATGCCGAAAGGATATACTAAAATAAAGCTTGTATAACCTACATAAAGATCACATCTTACCCGCTTGCTTGATGAAGGCAACTCTTCGTTATTTGAACTCTGATATGTGTGTGTTTCATTGCATTGGGTGGAGTCTGCCCGACTCCACAAGGATTCATTTGAAGCAGGTGGGCTTTTAGTTTTGTCGAAATCATTGATTTGCTTCACAGATTTCACTGACAGTTTAATGGAGCCAGAAGTTTTAGTTGCTACAGAACCTTTGCTGGCTTTCAGAGCTAGGACTTCCACATGATGAAGTTGGAATATTCTTTTCCGTCTGAGAAGATCGTTTGATCGAACTGTCTATATTACACTCACGTTCACTTATGGTTTCCTGCTTCACTATACTGTCAGTGCTAACGGACGAGAGCCTTGGATGATTTAAATATTTTTGAGAAGCTTCATTCTTGTTGGGTGTTTCTTGAATTTCTGTATCTTCAAGAATTTCACTTTTAATACAGCTAGTTGGTTTGGGTATACAAATCGGTGAAGGGAATTCAATTTTCTGCACGTGCTGTGTTTTTCCTGAACTGTGTGATTCCGCTGAAAGGTTGCGTATTTCTTTTACAGCATCGGAAATACTTCCATGAACATCCAAACTTTTACTGGGGGAAAAGAGAGGATTGTTTATTGGTGCATTGGAAGTAGTTACTGTTGACTTCTCCCGATCGGAGTTAGAATTTCTACGATTGTTAATGATGTGGCGCATATCATCCTTGGAAAGTTTATCATCCGTTTTTACTTGTTGATAAGTAGACCAGTTGCTTTCACTGAGTCTCTTGGAGATAAGCCTGTCCGTTAAACCGTCTTTGACTGGTCTTCTGCTGTGAAAGTACCGATACCTGTCATCCCAAGTTCGGTTGTAACCTTGCTCTCTGCCTCTGTCCCAGCGTAAGTGTTGAGGTCTCCCATGGGAACCATTGTAGGACAATCTATCCCTTGTGTCGTTACTTTGGTTGCCAGCCCTTCCAGAAAAATCTGTAAAACAAACACTGGGAATAGTAATATTTAGGGTTTTTCATTTATTTATTTGTCAATTAACAATAATTATTATGTTGACAAGGTGAAGAGGATACAAAAAGTGGTGAAATGAATGAATGAATTACAGAAATGTGATTAATGTGCTATGATTATTAATCACTGATAAGGAAGTGAGGGTTCTAGTATAGTATTAAAATAATGTTACAAAAAAGGTATATAGCTTATTAATGAAATTTAAACTCCTTCAGTAAATTCCGCAACAGAGTAAGGAGCCATAGCAAGCCAGTGGGTTTTAAGTTTATTTTTGAAAAGAGCCAGATCTGACAGTGTAGCTTTAACTTCTAAAGGAAGTTTGTTCAATAATTTTACACCAGCTTGCATAGGTAATTTGTTATGTATATTTAATCGGTGGCTAATTTGCCTGTACACTTCACTAGATCGAGTATTGTGTGAATGTACATCTTGACCCTGCAATATCTTACATTTTGAAACACAAAATACAATTGTCTCATAAATGTATAATGAATCACTATAAATCACTATTTGAGATGCCGACCACTCTCATAAGGGTATTTTAAGGCAAATATGTGGTGATGGATGAGTGTGATGAGTGGTAGTAATGAGTTATGAACTGTAGTCTTGTTACAAACTAAGGCAGACTTTTCCTTAGAATGGGTCATTAATTAATAGCCCAATGACCAATGGAAATACAAGGACCAACGGCTAAACGTGACTTCCGAACCACGCAGGTGATGGTCTGATATGTCTAAACGATGGTGGGAGTTGATGCGGGTATCATCAGATGATAACTGACACTATCTGAGCCGCTTTAGACCTATATCATCCTCAAAACCTGACCTCCATGAAGCTGGATTACAGGACCATGCCACGAGTCCCAGTCAAATGCCGGCAATGTCAGAATTTTCAAACTCTTAAAATAGTTTCTACATGACACGCCAGAGAGTAATTTGCAAATGATACGAACGAATTTGATTTATGTCCACGCAATTATTTATAGTACCGTACTTGACAAAGTAAATGAATAAATTCTAGAAATGCCCTCTAAACCTCCTTGCGTTGAAATAAATTTAAAATGTCTTAGTGTGTAGAATTAATATTAACATTGAAATGTACAGGTTTATAAAGAGTGCACCAGTTCGAAACCAATTTATTAATGCCAATTTATTTGTTATATGGGCCAAATATAGGTTCATACAGAGTATTATTAATTTTGTGCATTTAGAGGAAACCTCCGTAAGCGCTGATTTAGGTTTACAATGTATACTTACTCATTTTTAGGCAGACACTTAAAAATATTTTAAGCCACTGGACGGTAAATCATGTGCCCGTCTTTTTCTATCCCAATTTATGTCATAGCTAAGGAATGGTAGTTGAGTCTAAGAAAGATTTTCAATAATTTAATGAGTAAAATATTGTCGTGAAAATAGGTTATGTTATGGTCCAGTCATCAGTGATGCTTACCGCTCGCCTGTCGGCAACCCGCAGATTAAAAGATTGTAACATAACGCATAAATTTGTGAGCGACCTTCTCCGGTCCCTTGACCCCACACCAAATCAATCACAATAATTACTCAACTTAAACGAATAATCACTGCTCAACTCTTAAAATAGAAAGGAACTTGTCAAATCAAATCATTTTTATTTCCATTGATCATTTACATGAAATAGGAATAGTCAACAGTTGCATTACGTGCGTTTTAAGTTTTAACATAACTTAGATAACAAATTACACATGTTACAATGTTTTAAACTAAAATCTTAAATCTACTGAAGTCTCGAGAAACTCCTGTATTGAATAAAATATATGATTCAGGAGGTATTTTAGAATTTTATTTTTGAAATTATTTAACGAAGAGGTGTGGGCAGAAAGGTGTAATTTATTAAAGAATTTTGAACAATTTACCTGATATGAAGATCCAGTTTTAGTTAGCCTGTGATATGGTGTATCAATGATAAGTTTGTTCCTAGTGTGTGTTAGTGTCTTGCCTGAGGGTAAAAGAATGTAGATTAGTTTTAGTATATAATAAAATGTGATAGATGTATAAATTTATTATAGTTAGAATGCTTAACTGAACAAAGAGTGGTTTGCAATGTTCCCTGGGCCCAACCCTACAGAGTGTTCGTATCAATCCTTTTTGAACTAGAAGAATTTTGGATACATTTGGAGCATGTCCCCATAGCATAAGACCATATGATATGTGTGACTGGAATAAGCCAAAATAAGCTGTTCTGAGGTAGTTCAAAGATATTATATCTCTCAGTTTCCAGAACAAGAAATTCACTCGAGAAATCTTCTTACACACATTGTCAATATGATCAGTCCAATTAAGCCTGCTGTCTATATAAATACCTAAAGACTTTACAGGTTCTAGCTCTTCCTCTAATGTTAGGCTTACAGTAATTTTATGTTCTGTGTCTTGCCATGATTACAGTGAAGTCCGTTAGTAGAAAACCAGTTGGACGCTTCAGACTGAGCAAGTGCCATGGAAGCTGTGATGAGTCATTTGGCCGAGGGGGTATTTCTTGTTTGGTTTTGTCATTGACTTTAAATATACACATTTAAAATCAATGGTTTGGTTTTGTTTGGCAACAAGTTGTTGCTCGTGATAGTGAAGGCCCGTGCAGCTGGTCTGTACTGGGCAGGCAGAGTCATGCAGTGTGAACAGCTGGTGCTCTGGTTGGTGAGCAGTGCACACTGGAAGAGGGGGAGAGAGGGGTGCAGAGAGATAACACGGGTGAGTCTCTGTGTCCAGGCAGTGTGTGTGTGAGGAGAACACAAGGAGGTCGTATTGTGAGTGTGTCTGTGGAGACGGTTGTGACTGGGGAGTCGACACAGTGATTGTTGTGTGTGATAATAGTGTTTCTGGGGTGAGTTGACCCGTACCTATTATATTTTGTATATTTAACTATAATTATTTTATTGGGTCATTGAATATAAAATATTAAAGAACTGATCTGTTGTGGCAAGTTTTTCTATTGAGAGGCCGCTCAGATCTGGTTATAGATTTTGACATTTAAATATAACTAATAATAATTAAATACGAGAGCCAGTATCTGAATAATATTTTATTGTGTTAATATTTTAGTAGCAATATTCTTTTAGGCCTATCAGTAAGTCGAGTTGTTGGGCAGAGTATTTGAGTTTGATTGACAGAGTGACATAAATTGTCTTGAGCCTGTCAAGGCCCGCACCGGCTACATATAGTGGGCAATACATTGAGGCCCCTATATTGATTGTTTTGGGCAATATTAAATATGGGATACTTGGTTTGTTTGTATTTGAGTTTCAGGTTAGCTAGGTGAATTTTGGACGTAAGGCCTGCCGTTGGATTTGCTGTTAATACGTAGCTGGGCAGTGTAGAGGTCCATTTCACCGGAGTCCTAGCGTAGTGGGCTTAGGCCCGGCGTGTGAAAACCAAATAACAAGCACAGTACGAAATAGAACTTGCGGTACCTATACTGGGGACCTGGTTTTGTTAGCTGTTACCGGTGGGTACTGTAGACCCCGCTGTGCAGGTCACACCAAGGCGTTGGAGCGTGCAGGCGACCAGTTCTGTCAGAGGTACTGTGCTACGTGTATTATCTGGTGGTGTGGTGTTCTGTTTACAGAGGTCCTGCCCGTAAATACCGGAACCCTGGAATAATACCCAGCCAATAGTAGGCTGAGTTGTCTGTGGCAATAAATTTATTTATGCGAGCCAAACTTGTTCTTAGGGCAGGAAAGTTTGTCGCATAAATTGGCGCTCGGAACAGGGACCTTCGGGTTATTAGACCTGTACAGGAAAATAGTACTGGACCGACAGGATTTAATCCAGCTGGGTGGGGTCTATTGATGGTGCATGGGTTGGAGACCTGCACAGACCCGCTGGTAAACTTGTACTTTTAAAGTTTGTGAAAATTATACACTTGTGCTTTGTTACAGGATTAGATTAAATCTAATTGAGTTATTTAAATATTTTTTTTTAACTGTAAAAGTATTGAGTGACAAGTGCAATCCTGTTTATGACAGTGTGTGTTTATATTGTTGTGCAATATTTCGGAGGTATATTTTTGTAAAAATTCACACATGCATGTTGGACGTCTATGTTGAGTTTTATTCACAGGGGCCCATGACTGAGTTCTGTTGGGCGTGTTGAAACTTGACTGGGGACTTTGTTGAATTTCCTAGAGGCCTCTGATTATATTAGTGGGCAGGTTCAAACTTGTTGTTGGACTTAGAACATTTTCTTCGGTGAGGCCCCTGATTATATTAGTGGGCAGGTTCACACTTGTTGTTTGACTCAGAATATTTTTCTTTGTTGAGGCCTTTGACTTCAAATCTTGTTGGAGATTGATTGTTGGTGTTTGGCGTGGCATTTTGGTGCCGGTAGTCTGTTCTTCTTGGGATTTGAAATTTAATTTTTTTTTAATTCTTGTTCGTTATGACGACTACGGCAGTGACCACATCTATTAGTAGGACACCTATAATGTCGACAGCTTCAACGACATCGAGCTCTGGAGTCGACTTGAGTTGGGGTAGTCACGTGACAACAACGATTTCTCAGATAGCTTCGTCAATAATTGCATTGACGAATACCACGACGTCGACGGTCTTCACGACGGCAACGATGCAGGCTCCTGTGGACTCAGCGGTATTTAGTAGACATCAGTAAATAACCTCTTGGAGTTGGATGATTATATGTAACAGATGTCACATCATCAGGGAAATTTCCTGCCAGTTAAAACCTCTGGATGACAAGCTTTATTCGGAGGATTGAAAACTGAGTTGTTAGTAGGCGGTATGTTATGTGAGAGTTCCTTGACAGAAGACAAGAAAAAGTTGTTAATATCATCAGGATCAAAAGCAATGTCATGGGTGTTGTTAGGAGGTGGTGTGTAATTATTTCCCCAGCTTTGCACCTATTTTGAGCAGTTTCTATGTACCTTTCACATCCTATCCGTTTTGCGGCTGTGAGCAGAGCTCTATACCTTTTTTTGTATGTTAGGTATGTGTTATAGGCTTTACAGTTTGTTCACTGCCCTTGTTTCTAAGCGATTTGTAAATATTGAAATAACCAAGCATAACATTTCTTTCATCCCTTAACTCTTTAGTATACCATTGGTGTGATTTATTTTTTCTTACTTTAGTGTCCTTACTTTTGCTGACAATGGGAGGCTAAAATGCCATAGGTTAACAAATGTTTTAAAACAAGTTATCAAAGAGTTGTTGGACATTTATATTTTGTTGCATAGGTTAATCATCTCCCATTTCTCATGTGTTAAATGCTCGATAAATGTATTTATTTGTTTATCCGTTTGTTTTCTAAAATGAAATTTACTGTTACTGTCTGATTTCTTATTTCTTTTTAGTTATACTATTTGCGAAAATATTGAGTACACTAGCCTGATCAGCAAATTGTCCATCTATAGAGCCAGTTTTATACAAATCACTTGAGAGTGACCAGTATGTTATCAATACAGGAGTTTAAACGAGTTGGAAGTTTTATTGTACAAAATAAATTGAGGGATCTGAGCAAATTGGAGAATACTTTTGAATTTGGTCCTTTTTATATTAGCCATTTCAATATTAAAGTCACCACAGATTACAGCAATAGCTTTGAATTTATTTGTAATTTTCATCTAAGTCGTGTCTAAAGTAATTCAGTGATATCCTTCCATGAGTGATATGGTTTTATAAAAAATACAAGCACCCCATTTTTGTTCACCATTCACAGAAAGATTTTGGGAACATATCCATCAGGAACAAACAAATTTATTTCTCACCATTAACCAATGCTCTGAAATGCATAGAGACATCAAAGCTTACAAAATATGTTCTACAAGGAGTTTGTTCCAGGTATGTATATGTTAACCTGAAGAATTTTTAACTGTTAGTTAACAACTCAGATTTAACAGCCTGTGTTAATGAACTATAATTCCCTCAATAACTTGTCTTTTGAAAAAGTCAGAAAAATGTCAGAAACGAAATGTCGATTTGCAAGTCTAAAATAAAATGTACTGTGCATTGCTGCAGTCTACCCTTTTGCACGGTTAATTAATAACGTTTTAATTCCTTTTTTGTTCTGGGTATCGTTAATTCTTTTCCCGTTTCTTTCTAAAAGAATTCCATTTTAAGCTGCATGCACCCAGCGCCCCCCAAAAATGCCGCCCTGGGCGATTGCCCGGATTGCCGGGTTCTCGGACGCCTCTGAAGTCTAAGTGTTAGAGTCAAAGAACATAAAAAGAATACGCGTAAGGGTCTCACAGATAATTATTCTAATATTGCTCAACATTTATGGTCCAATAATTTGAAAAACTAGAATGCATAATACATCGGACACCGCACTTTTTCAAAAGAAAAGTTATTGAGGCCTCGTACCTAAAACCAGCAGACTTTCCAATCAGCCAAACTTGGGTTGGAATAAGGCCTCTCTGGCTACCTCTTAGCACAAAATAAACTCAAGCCTAAGGATAATCATAACTACCGTCCTAACTTTCAGCAGGAAATAGCACAATAAACTCATAGCATTATGGTACTAGGAACTCCAGGCTACATAATGCCTAACTAGTGTATGACGTCCTATTCTAAAATTCTACATAATTATATATATGAGTAGGCCATGTACATTCATTCTGTACTCATGCATGTAAAATAATGCAGTCTGTCAAAATAAATAAAAACTAAAATTCTAAATCAGCTTAGGCCTATGTTATTAGTTTTCGTGACTCACCGCGTAGGAACTTTCTCTATTGTTTGGTGAATCATTTTCAACTTCTTTGTTAGTAAAACCTGATTCATTCATCAAAATCTTAAGAATTTACCTTCCATTGGCTGCGCATAAATAGGTATTCATGTGGTTCTCTGCTACGATTGGTCAGTCTGATTCAGGGGCTGTGATTGGTCGAGAATACTCCAAACCAGCCAATGGGAGTGTTTGGTGGCTGGCCAGACTGTCAGTCAGTGTGCAGCTGTCGCAGGGTGTGGACGTGCTTGACTTCTCTCCTGGATTTGGTGAGTTTTTGAACACGAAGACAGCTGATCTTAAAATCTATTAACAACACGTTCATATTTGTCTCCAAAAAATTATCAAATTTTTAAATTTAAATAAGTTTAAGTGTAGGAAATCTAGTTTAAAGTGCTCAGAAACCTTTAATTTATATCTACACTAATTAGTTTTTCTCCGTAGTTCTTCAAATTTAGAAAATTGCATTTAATTCAAAGGGTTTAGCCTAACTTTGGGATTTTGGACATTAGTTTTGTTTGTAAACAAAGGTATGTTTATTTAGATAATTATAACAATATAAACTTCAAAATTTTGACCATCTTACAATAATTCAAAATGGACAAGCTACCTTTACAGTATTGTCAATATTGCAAGAAATATTTTAAAAGAATCACCTCACATATAAAAGCATCCCACAAAGATTTGACACATCCCATCGACCAATGTTACACACAACTCTTACATGAGAGGCGTCAATCATGAGAGTAAGGCAAAGAAATCAAAGTCCTCATATAATTAAGACCGTTGTCCAGGAATGTCAAACAAATGACTCAATCCCTACGAATACTTCCATGCTTTGGGATAGGATTAATACCCTTACTATACAAAATAATGAATTAATGAGTGAGGTTTACGCTTTAAAATTTGAACTGAATTTAGCTAAAGCAACAAATGATCACCTAACCGCAAGATGTAATGAGCTAAATGCAAGATGAGGCAGACATATGTGGCATTTCATCAGAAGACACATTTCATGGTGAGAACACAAATTCCAGAAACCTTTCAAACTACACAATCATCACAGAAAGCACATAGGGTGCAGAAAGTAATGATTTCAGACGCTAGTTTGTTGGATGTGTTTAACAGATTTGAAGTATTGAAGTCGTTAGCAGACTCTGTTGATGGTGATGAGAAAAATTCGGGAACATTATCCAAATAATTCCATAAAACTGACATTAGAGACATGGCAAAAAAGACCTTTAATCCAGTCAATAAATAAAAAAAAGGTAAAGTTTGTCTTGTTTAACGTGGCGAAGTTAGGACTACAAAGTCCTCTCTACCACTCAACCTCGACCTTTACCTAGCGTCACCGTATAGTCACATTACAAATGTAAGTGGTGACTGCTACAAATTTGATTTTAATTATTTAAGTTTTTCTTGGGAACACCTGTACAGTCAGGTACTTAAAGCAAATAGGCTTAATCTCTTATGGGTAAAACTAAACAATTGCTGGATCATATTTTCTAATCTTCATAGTAAATATTTACATTACGGCCATAGACAGGCTGTTACCGCATACAGGAAAACTATAACTTGACTTAGGTCTTGTGTGAATCCTAGCCTTTGTTAGAGACGGAAAACTGAACTGGAGCTGGACTATTTAAAAGTTTGGCCGAATAGAACCAAAATGGATATTTTGACACATAAACAGATTTTGAATCAAGATATGACATCGCTGTTATGTCATACGAGATCTTTGTAACAGGGGAATTTTCTTAGGATCGTTAGGAGGTTTGTTCCTCCTCCTGTTTCAATGGAACTGGACACTTATGTGTCAACTCAGTTCGCTGTAGTACAGTGACAGCACAATCTGCTGTCTGTCTGTACCTGATGAGATGAAACAACGTCAAACAGCTCTCCAGCTCAGCATCTGCCGAGTCTTTGCTTTCGCAAGGCCAAGCACTATGCTTGATCATATTGATCACAGGTACCTTAGCGTGCCAGAAATGGCTTGAGCTTTTGGTATGCGGAGCTAATCAAGAACGTTTATTTGTCATTGACATTTACATGCATTAACAATTGTCAAACATACAGCTCGTGTTAAAAGCTACAGTCATATATGTTAAACAAGTAAAATTCTTAAATGTAACATTATAAATATTAAATATTAAAGGCTCTGTGGAGACTAACATGGATAAACAAGATGCAGTATGAATGCTTGAAAGACTTAACATGACTACACAAATATATAAATATTTAATATAACAAATAAATAAATAACATATAACATATAAAAGTGGTGCTTAAAAATTAATTTCAATTTTTTACATTAAAAAACTCTTGACTAGAATAAAAAGGATTACTTAACAGCCACTCATAGAACTTTTTTAACATATATTCATGATTATAAGCAAGTTCTTGAATTTTACAGTCTTTGTTAAATTTGTTAAATACTTTGTGTGACATCACAACGTGGCTATGCAAAGTTTTGCCTAATCTAGAATAAGATCTATTAATATTACTATTATTTCTTGTATTATGTGAGTGCACATCATTACAAAGAGTCAACAAAGGAAGTTGCTTTAAAGCGTAGGAAAAAAGCTCAAATATATTGTGACATGTAATTTTATTTTTATTCCAACTCGGCTATAAATTTGGAGCTGATCACTCTTGAATTTAATTAATTTTATATACTTTGTCGAAGCGCGCCGACGTTAGCCCCTTGAAAGAAAAATAAAATACGTGCCCTACACTGCGTACAACGGACAGCAACCTGAACTTGCAGGAACTCCTAAAATGCCAGTTCACAGTATTTCCGTAAGGCATAACTGAAGACCAACTGACTTGGTGAGTCACCAACCGGACCAGTTCATGCATGCCTGCCGCAGAGACATTGCAATGTGCCTTATCTTCAGGATCACCTGGTTTTGTGTTGAGTCACTGAGCATTCTAGATCAGGTCATTCGGAGCTGAGATTTCGTGCTGAATGTTGGATTTGTTTCTTCTTTGCCGAAATCTACTTCAAGTGCCCTACAGCTGTGCTGGATTTATAGTGCTAGAGATAATTATTTAGCAAGGTGAGCCTCTACAATGCCTTAATTACTTATTAGACTTTAAGTGAGTGACATTTTGATTAATTTAGGGTGAATCTAAATATCTATTAAACGGCTTGTCTTGGGATACCAGTAGTTGCTTGCAACAAACTCACATGCTATTTCAGATTGCAAAATCATGTCCAATTTTAGTAAAAGGGGATTTTAGTAAAAATTAAGTTTCAATCTCAGTGTAAATGAGCAGTAACTTGAATCCACAGACTGTAAATTAAGTATCAAAATGTTTTTATAAAAGTAAATGTAAAATAATTGTTTAAATCTTTCTATGTCTGTGTAATAAATAATTGTAAATTTAATTC